>CM061921.1:383229816-383348677 GCA_031002005.1 Vandiemenella viatica
CCTTCCTTGTCCCCAGTCACATTCCGCCTCTAATGTCCTTAGCCGTCGATGAGGTGTAAAGCCACAAGTTAAAAAAAAAAAAGCAAACATTACAAGTCTGAAATTGCCTTGAAATTTTTAAATAGCTGAAACTGAAAAACTATGTGAGTTAGATCTCTGATATGATGTCATTCTCTACTGTTTTAAATTAGCTTTAATATGATATGTAACATGCCTGGTATAAATTTTGTATTTTTTTAAAATGCTTAAAAATGTTTTGAAAATCTGAAAACTATACTTTTTTTTTTTTTAAAGAAATATGTTTTAAAAATGTTAATTTACTAATTGTGTACCAAATTTTAAATGGGATGATAATGGCTTCATATTCAAATTGAATATTTTGTAAAATGTGAAATTTAACATTAGCTTATCGTCATTATCATTGTCAAGTTGTCCTCATCGGGACAGTGTACTGTAGTAAGGCTTGGATCTGTGGTTTCAAAGATGAAAGTTCATTAGGTACCGATTTTTTTTAGCAGAGTCAACAAGGGCATGCCTTTAATAGATAACAATACCACACGTTTCTGGTTTAAATGGAAACAATTTAACATATATTTTATTGATGGAAGAAATCGTAAGTAAAATTATTTAAGAGAGTTCTTAAACAGTGGAACAGCTGATGTGTTACGTCATTGCTGAGACAAACATTGTAAAAAAAAAAATAAAAAAATAAAAAAACAACATGAAGTTTCACCATAAAAGGCATAATTTTAACAAATTTTAATATTCAGAGGTATTTTAGGCCTTCAGTTGTAATAATAAAATTGAAAATGATTAATTAATAAAAGCATCAAGTAAGTAAAGTTTTATATCTAAGTAAGGAAAGTTTATAAGGAATAATAATACACCAACAGTTCAACTAATTTTCAAGGTTTTGATAGTAAAAAGGGGAATTTAAAGAGTCTGTGATAATACGATGTAATATAGATTTCAGAATTGATTAGTTTTTAAATGGAAGTATTTATTGGGAGCATTTATACAAAAAATAAAAGTGGCATTAGTTTCATTTAATAATATAAATGGAAATTTTCAAATTTAATGTCAAAGATACATGGTGGCAAGATTAGCAATTTGAGTAAATATTTCATAACTTCAGTTTTGTAGAGGGGATAAGAGAATACTGGTATAACTAGAATTAAAAAGGATTTTTTCCAAAAATTTTTTTTTTTTTTTTTTTTTTTTACTTCTTAACGTTTCTTAACGATTGGAATGAGTTACCAAGAGAAATGATGAATAATTTACCGAAAACTTTGAAGGAATTTAAAGATAAAATTTGTAGAGGGCAAATGTAGGTGGGTGCAGGATAGGGGGAAGATGGGTGTGTAGGGAAATTGCCACCGGAGCCTGTGCTCCATTGCAATTAAATTAAATTAAAATTAAATTAACAGCGAGGTCTTTAGAGACGGGTCCATATAAAGTTTTACAAGGAAGTCATTAGTGTGAAAAGTAAAAACTTTGTATTTAATTAATTTAATAACCCAAAGCTTATTTAGGAAAAGGGTAATAACAAAAATGTTTAAACTATTTAAATCTATAATGTATTAAAATCTGGGAACAATCAGGAAAAATTTAGAGAATAGTTATGATTGTGACCAAGTTCAGAGGGGATTTTTTGTTGTTGTTGAGATTGTATCGAATGTTCTAGAAGCCTTGTAGAAGTGGCCAAGCATTTCAACAGCAGCCAAGGGCACAACACGATAAAGTATAAAAGGCAGGGTGAGAACGCTTGTGCAGGATCAGCTTCTATTGAGTAACATCATGTATGAGTGGCTGACTGATTCGAGATGTGAAGGTGCTGGGCAGCAAACTGGACTTGAAAAAAATTTTGTAACCTTTTGGATAGTACAGTTTTAGACTTACAATATTTTCAGAGGACGGCAGTTGGATATTGCGTATCCGAGGGTGAAAAAGAAACTTGTACAGTCTGAAATACTTATTCAAAGGATGATTATTTCTGAATTTTAGATTGGAGTTACAGAACTATGTATAAGTGACTGCATTTTTTGTGAAAATTAACTCGTAATCAATTAAATAGGATTTAAAACCGATAAAGTTCGTTTCAGTGCAATGTATCCTTCCTGCTGACTGCTGTTTGAATTTATGTGAAGGATATACAGAAACTTCTCAACAGATTTTCATTTGAATTTCTTTCATTATTTATTTACAGGCAGTTTATGTTAATCTCACTCTTTCAGTTGACGACTACTTGAGGAAAGAATTGCATCTAAGCTATTGAGTTACCAGGCTGTCACAGTCATAGTTAGCATACCTCATCTTTTATTATTCAACCACCTGATATCAATTAATGTTAATAAATATTTTAACCTACCAACAGCCTTTTTTAAATATGAAACTCTGGTGCTAGTGCTAACCAGTTAGCTTGATAGAAATACATTACTGTTTTTAAAAATTGTAACACAAACAAGGAGACATGTGACTACACTGATATTTATTCTACAAAATTAGGGACATGACAATACACAAATTATTAGAATTACAGAACTGTACATACACTTTGGCCAATAGAATTCTGTATGATATGAGCCTTGACTTGCTGCAATCAGAGCCTCCAGATGTCATGGCATAGAATCAGACAACCTCCATATGGTGCTGGAGAACACACACTGCCACATGTTTGTAGACGTGTCCACAAAGCATCGTCAGTGTTGCAGTAGGATCAGAAAGATCAAGTTACAGACCGTATCTGGAGTGTTTGATCGGTGACATATCAGGCAAAGTTGCAGGTCAGGGAAGCAGAGGTACCCAGCATTCTTCTAAGAAGGCTTACATATTGCTTGCCACATGATGCTGAGCATTGTTTGATAATTTTAGCATGTGGAGGGCAGTGCCTCTGGCTCTAAAACCTTCCTGATGTGAAATCTAATGTTATAGACAATGGTGCCCCAAACCATCACACTTAACATTTGTCCACTATTCTGCTCACAATGCAGTGTGTCCAATTATATTCACGAAGGTAATGTCTAATACATACATAGATTTCACTGAAGTAAAGGTTGGAGTGGAACTTATCCAGAACTACATTTTGCTGCTCGACACACCAGTGACTGCGTTCACTTGCCCATTGCAATCTGAGACGGTGATTTCTGGTCAATGGAAGCTGATACAACAGCATACATGTCACCAGTTCAGCTCTCAGCAGCAGCATTGACTATCAATGCAGACATGTCCACACCTGTCACAGTGCTCCAACATTGAGACAACAATGTAGACCAAGCAGTTCTGTAACTTATGGCTATGCAGACTGCATGGTGGTCAACCTATGCTATAGTCTGATCCAGTACTCATTCAGCAATTAGTGTGCCCCTCTGGTTACACACATGCATCACTGTTGTAGCAGCATGCATTGCATAAGCTGTAATGTCACAGTATGAAAAAACCGTTTCATTGATACCAATCATTGTGGCACTTTCAAACTCACTGCATGATGATGATATGCCCTTTGATATCAGTGAGGCATTTCACTTTGCATTGACAGAGCATGGTGTTACACTGATCTGCCCAGTTATTCAAAAGAGACTACATGCACACCATTTCTCTGCAATCTTAATCACGTCCGTAGGTATAACCTCAATTGCCCTACACGTGACCCCTGGGTGTGCTAAGAAAGCAACAGCGATAAGATGAGACCGAACTGTCTGAATAGACCTCTCGTCAAAGGATACACAAAAAGGAGCCAGAAGGTCCTTTTCAGGACCCACAAGCTCGTAGAATTGGACCATCTCTACGCATTTGTCAACTGAATATCGAAGGAATAAGTCGAGCAAAATGTGAATATCTTTCGAGACTTGCACAGAAATATGCAATCGATGTCATTGTGCTCCAAGAAACTCACACAGCAGACGAAAAACAGATACAACGCAGAGGGAGAGTACCAGGTTTTAAATTAATAGCCTCCAATTTTCATCCCAAGTACGGCCTCGCAATTTATGTCAAGAATGATTTGCCAAATTGCCAACTCCTGTCAGTAAATTCTGATAATGACATTTATACCATCACGGCAAAAGTTGAAAATCTGACGATAGTCAATGTGTACAAGCCACCTGAAACTATTTGGCCTAACCCTCCTTTCCCACCTCAACAACACCCAACTATACTACTTGGTGACTTCAACAGTAAACATCACCTCTGGGGCTACAGCAAGAATGACCTTAATGGTGAAATACTTGAAAGCTGGATGGAAACTGATAATCTGGAATTAATTTATGATGCTAAAGATCTGCCGACCTTTCAGTCAGCTCGATGGTGTCGAGGATACACTCCAGACCTATGTTTTACAACCCAAATCCAGAGTGCAATCAGTCAAGTTCGTCGTTCAGTGGTCAAGGATTTTCCTCACAGTCAACACAGACCTGTTATCCTAGAGGTAGGAATGTCCATACCTGTTATACGATCACACCCTACACCAAGATGGAACTTCAAGAAAGCCAACTGGGTTGAATTTGCAAAACAAACAGACTCCAATATCAGATGGATTAAACCAACCTACAATAATTATAATAGATTTGTTGGGATCATTAAAGGTGTAGCTAGACGATGCATTCCTAGAGGATATCGCAAAGAGTACATCCCTGGTTGGAGCCCAGAGAGTGAGAATTTATTAATGAAATATGAGGAACATCCAACCTCTGATAATGCCACACGCCTCCTTCAATCACTAGATGAGGGTCGTACAAATATCTGGCATCGCACAGTAGAATCCTTGGATTACACCCACTCTAGCAGAAAAGCCTGGTCAGTCATTAGAAAATTAGACAGCTCAACCCCTGTGATCAGAAGATCAAAAACTGCAATCAATCTGAATGATTTTGCCAAACATCTAGTATCGGTTTCTAAGAACACAAAAGATAAGCAAACCAAAAGAGATATCAAATTAAAATTACGCAACAAGAAAAAAGCAGCCCCAAAATCTTCTGAATTCTCCATTCCATTCCATGAAGAAGAAACCAAAGATGCAATCAAACAAATGAAACTGGGAAAAGCAGCTGGATTTGATGGTATATATCCTGAACTTTTGGCCCACTGTGGGCCAGCTACAGTAAGATGGCTTACTAACTTCTTCTCAAATATCCTACAAACTGGAAACCTCCCACTGTTAATGAAGAAAACAAAAATATTAGCCATATTAAAACCAAATAAGGACCCACGGAAGTGGCAAATTATCGACCAATAGCACTTCTAAGTGTAACATACAAACTCCTTGAGCGCCTGATCTACAACAGAATTTCTGAAGTGATCAATAAACACATTCCCATAGAACAAGCAGGATTTAGGCCAGGGAGAAGTTGTAATGACCAGGTTTTCACTCTCACCTCTCATATTGAAAACGGATTTGAGAAGAAATCAGTAAGTGTGGCTGCCTTTTTGGATCTGTCAGCTGCTTATGACACTGTTTGGCGAGAAGGACTTCTGAAATTTTTGAGTACTATCCCATGTAGAAAACTTACAGAACTACTTAACAACATGTTGAGCAATAGATACTTTCAGATATACTCTGATAACGACAGAAGCAGAATATTTATACTAAATGATGGTTTACCCCAAGGATCTGTTTTAGCACCCCTTCTATTCAATTTGTATACTCATGATTTACCGGAAACACTTCAAGAAAATTTACTTACGCTGATGACATTTGTTTGGTGAACCAGAACCCCAACTTTTCTGATGCGGAAACAACTTTATCAGCTGATCTGGAAAAGTTAGATGACTACTTCAAGAAATGGTGCCTTCATCTAAATCCTCAGAAAACAGTTATTTCAACATTTCATTTGCGCAACAGACAAGCACACTATAAACCAGAAGTTAAATTCAGAGGCCAACTATTGCCTTTTTGCGGCACACCAAAATATCTGGGTATAACACTGGACAGAACTCTAACTTTCAAACAGCATCTCTCAAATGTGGCTGCCAAAGTCAAAACTAGAAACAATATTCTCCATAAGCTTGCTGGTACTTCATGGGGAGACAGTGCTCACATTCTAAGATCCACAGCCTTAGCTCTGTCATACTCTGTTGCTGAATACTGCTGCCCCCCTGGATCAATAGTGTCCATACAAAGAAGGTAGATGTGCAACTCAATCAGGCAATGAGGATAATTACGGGATGTATTCATAGTACGAACACCATATGGCTTCCAGTGCTATGCAACATCTCACCCCCAGCACTAAGAAGATCAGAAGCTCTTTTAAAAATCTGGAAAAATATCCTGAAGAACCCTCGGCTGCCTATACATCAGACATAATTCAAGCGAAACACCAACGCTTGAAATCAAGAAAACCACCATGGCACACAGCAATCAACCTCACAGAATCCTCTTTCAACACCAATAAGCTGTGGAAAACTCAGTGGGAGCAGTCATCAGTAGCCAATAAAAATCTAGTTGAGGACCCCTCAGTAAGGTTACAAGGTTTCGAACTCCCTAGGCGGCAGTGGAGAATCATCAACCGAATTCGAACAGGACAAGGCAGATGCGCCTACTTATTATACAAATGGGGCTGGGTAGATTCTGCAAATTGTGACTGTGGAGCCACCTTACAGACAATAAATCACATCGTTTCTGACTGTCCTCTTCGGGCCTACAAGGGAACAATGGCGGAAATCCATGATGCGTCGATCAGTGCAGTTGACTGGATTAAAACATTAGATCTCGAGATATGAAATTGTACAAGCTTGTCATATGTATATTTCCTATTGTGTATCTCATAAATAATCATACGATAAATAAATAAATCACTTATTACGTTTCCACTGTTGTTGCACATCCTCTGTTTTTTGGAGTAACTAGAAGACACGTGTGAAAATTTCACGAATACAGTTAATTAATCATCAGAATGGATAGAAACATTCTACGAGTCGAACGTGGAATGTTAGAAGTCTGAATAGGGCAGGTAGTTAGAAAACTTAAAAAGTGAGATGGACAACTTAAGTTAGATGTTGTTGGGATTAGTGGAGATTAAATGGAAGAATGCACAGGATTTCTGGTCTGGGGAACACACGATAATTAGCACACAAGCTGTAACTAGAAGACACGTGTGAAAATTTCACGATACAGTTAATTATTCCATCAGAATGGATAGAAACATTCTACGAGTGGAGCGTGGAATGTTAGAAGTCTGAATAGGGTAGGTAGGTTAGAAAACTTAAAAAGGGAGCTGGAACAACTTAGGTTAGATGTTGTTGGGATTAGTGAGATTAAATTGAAGGACGCACAGGATTTCTGGTCTGGGGAACACAGGATAATTAGCACACAAGCTGTCAATGGAGTCACTGGTGTAGGATTTGTAATGAACAAGAAAGTAGGGAAACGGGTGAGTTATTATGAACAGTTTAGTGACAGGATTATTTTGATGAGGTTAGAAACTAAGCCCGTCCCAACCACATTAGTACAAGTGTATATGCCAACATCACAGGAAGATGACGAAGAAATAGAAAAAATATACGCTGAAATTGAAGAATTAATTCAATATGTGAAGGGGGAGGAAAATCTAATAGTCATGGGTGATTGGAATGCAATAGTGGGAGAAGGAAAAGATGGGAATACTGTAGGAAGTTTTGGTCTAGGAGAAAGAAATGAACGAGGAAGCAGGTTGCTAGAATTTTGTGAAAGATATAAGCTAGTAGTGGCAAGAAGAATTTAACGTGGAAACGTCCTGGGGATACAGGCAGATATCAGCTAGATTATATCATGGTCAAACAGAGATTCAGGAATCAAGTTCTAGATTGTAAAGCGTACCCAGGAGCAGACATAGACTCTGACCATAATTTGATAATAATGGAGTGCAGGCTGAAATTTAAGCGAATAAGGAAGCAGTATAAGCAGAATAGACTGGAAGTGAATAAACTGAAACAATCTAGCACTAGAGAAAAATTTGCAGAAATACTAGACTTGGGTCTAAGAAGTATCTCTCAAAGGAGCTCGACCGAGGACGAATGGAATGCATTAAAGACTGAAATAATGAAAGCTGGTAAAGAAACATTAGGCTTTAGGGAACAATCTGCCCGAAAACCTTGGATCACAGAAGAAATTTTGGAGCTGATGGATCAGAGGAGAAGGTACAAAAATGCTCAGGATGAAGCAGGAAGAGAGCAGTACAGGCAATTTAGAAATCAAATAAATAGGAAATGCAAAATAGCAAAAGAAAAATGGCTACAACAAAAGTGTGAAGAAGTAGAAAAGGAAATGGTTGTAGGTAAAGTAGATGTTGCCTACAGAAAGATCAAACAGAATTTTGGAGAAATGAAGAAAAGAGGTATGAACATTAAAGCTGCCGATGGGAAACCTCTTTTAAGCTCAGAAGATAGAGCTAACCGATGAAAAGAATACATTGAGAAACTTTATGATGGGGACGACTTGAACAATAGTGTAATGGAAAAGGAATATGATGTTGACATTGATGACTTAGGGGATCCTGTTTTGAGGACAGAATTTAATAAAGCTCTGAATGACTTGAAAGCAAATATGGCAGTTGGAATTGATGAGATCCCTGCAGAACTTCTTAAATCCCTAGGAGAGGAAGGAATCGAAAGATTATTCAAGCTGATATCCAAAAGTTATGAAACAGGAGAAATTCCAACTGATTTTAATAAAAATATCATGTTCACACTTCCAAAGAAAGCACAAGCCGACAAATGTGAGATTTATCGCACCATTAGTCTAACATCACAATCTTCAAAATTACTGACCAGAATAATATACAGAAGGATGGAAAGGGTAGTAGAAGAGATAGTAGGTGAAGATCAGTTTGGGTTTAGGAA
Organism: Vandiemenella viatica; assembly: GCA_031002005.1. Classification (NCBI taxonomy): domain Eukaryota; kingdom Metazoa; phylum Arthropoda; class Insecta; order Orthoptera; family Morabidae; genus Vandiemenella; species Vandiemenella viatica. The sequence continues at coordinate 383,238,628 of CM061921.1, forward strand.
AAATCGTGGTTCAAGGCAAGCAATTCTGTCTTTAAGATTAATACTTGAAGGGCGGATCAAGAAAAACAAAGATACTTTTATGGCATTTGTTGATTTAGAAAAAGCTTTTGATAATGTTAGGTGGGACAAGATGTTCAAAATTTTAAAGAAGTCAGGTCTAAAGTATCGAGATAGAAGAATACTCCATAAACTATATAAGAATCAAGTGGCTGTAATAAAAGTAGAGAATCACGAGAGACATGCATCAGTTAAAAAGGGTGTGAGACAAGGTTCTAGTCTATCCCCATTAATATTCAACTTGTATGTAGAAGAAGCAATGAAGAAAGTCAAAGAAAAATTCCATGCGGCATAAGTTTTCAGGGAGAAAAAATCAGTATGCTATGATTTGCTGATGACATTGTCTTGTTAGCAGAGAGGGCTGAGGATATTGAGAAGTTATTGAATGGCATGAACAAAATGCTGAAGGAAGATTTTGGACTGAATATAAATCTAAGTAAGACAAAAGTTATGAAATGTAGCAGAAATGATACCAATAGTAGCAGATTAAATATAAAAATAGGATCGGATGCAATAGGAGAAGTAAGCGAATTCTGTTACTTGGGAAGCAAAATTACAACCGATGGCCGAAGCAGGAAGGATGTTAAAAGCAGAATAGCACTAGCTAAAAGAGCCTTCATGAAAAAGAGAAACCTTTTAGTTTCAAATATTGATCTAGGAATTAGAAAGAAGGTTTTAAAACTCTGTGTTGAGCACAGCACTTTACGGTAGCGAAACATGGACTTTAGGAATACCGGAAAGAAAGAAACTTGAAGCATTTGAAATGTGGTGCTACAGAAGAATGCTAAAAATTAGGTGGACAGACAAAGTAAGAAATGAACGAGTTATGGAAATGATGGGTGAGAAAAGAAGTTTATGGAAGAAGCTTACAGGAAGAAGAGACAGGCTTTTAGGTTATATTTTGAGACATGCTGGATTGGTTAATTTGTTAGTGAAGGGAACAGCCGAAGGTAAGAACTGTAGAGGTAGGCAGAGATTAGAATATATGAAGCAGATATATGAGGACGTGGGTTGTAAGGGGTATGTAGAAACGAAAAGGTTAGCACAGGATAGAAAGGGATGGAGGATTGCATCAAACCAGTCTGAAGACTGACGACAGCAAAAAAAAAAAAAAAGTCCTATAAGAGTATTAAAACTGTTAATCTTTTGTGCCACCCTGGCCCTTCAGTTTCACCATTCTTGGGTCATGATCAGATTGCTACAAATTATTTAGTTAATAGCAAAATTATGACTTCTCATAAGAATATAGCGAATAATTTCCAGTTGTGAGTGAAAGCCCTTCAGATTTCAGTGAAGCAAGTGAGCCAGAACTTTCGAGCTCTGCCACGCAGCCTCACTACAAGTACCACAAACACTCGATGCGCACGAAGAAGAAATCGGCAGGCAGCGCATCACCAGTGGCCATCAACTCCTCTGAACATCGTAACACGTCTGCTCTTCAACGGTCTTTTGTACCTCACTTAACTCCTGATACAGAAATAATAGCAAATGGTAAGTTATTGTTGCTTTTACTATTGATGTCATTCACACGTGGAGAATATTAGGGGGAAAAAATCTCAATTTTTTGTTGTAGCTAAAATTAAAGGTGAAATTCTATATGGAATTGGCCAGGATGAAGAATCGAGCTTGGACGTTTCGTCTCCAAGGGATATAAATTCGTCTGTGGTATGTAAAAGATATTCTTATATTTCTCGTCATAATTTTTTGTAACCAAACTTATTTTTTTACTAAGTTTTGTGTGCATAGAATTTACAAGGTGTTATGTGCTTGTTTTGTATTGAGCTCCAAATTTGTAAGTTGTTTATTGTTTAAGATACTCTTATTTGCTGGTCTTTCTACTTTTTGCCATATTAATCAAAAAACTTTGGTTTAGAAGGTATGGCAGAATATGCATAAATGTTTTCTTCTCTGATTTTGAATGTGGGAAATATCGAGAAATTGCTCTGACACATTACACTAAATTATGATTAAATTAAGCTTATAAATTGTGGTTATGGAGGTTTATGTGTTGTAGTTAACTGTGATAATACTGTGAAATAAAAGTATAGGGTGTAATCAATTCAGATATGTGGTGGACCAGGAAGAACAGTTAGGTTATCTACTAACAATGGAATATTGTAAATAAAGTTTGCATTGTTGATTAGGTGTAGTATTTAAGTGTTAGGATATTCTCAAATAAAGGTATTCATTTAAATTACGTATGAAAGGCATTCAGGATAATTAAGTGAACAGCACGTTGGACTGGCACAAATTAGGCAAATGGCTTTACTAGTGAAGGAAACAACTAACAGGTTAAGGGTTGAAATAATATTATAAGAGTTAGTTTATAGATTGGTAATGACCAATTAACATTAGTGAATGCTAAGCAATTCACATATATCATACCTGTCTAGAGATCTTGTTAACAGGTGTCACCGCTATCATCATGTCCGTGGGTTTTTTCCCCACTTTCTAGCGTCTTTGACTCAACCGTACTGTTTCAGAACATATTCATTGTTTTCTCCTCCACGTCCAACTCAGTTTTCACATTTATATTTTTTCCACCAGTGCGTTTCCATGGTGATGAAACTGTATTTGATTTATCTCCACTCTTAAAAGCACTGTCACGGTAAAGCCATATAATGGTTTACTTACGGTACCAGTTCTGTTGTGAAGCCATGTAATGGTTTAATTAAGGTACCAATTAATTAGTTGGATAGGGCAACTAATAAGACCTGTCTTGGAAAATTTCATGTAATGTACTAACTATGGTTGATGACTTGTGAATTAATAGATTGGGTCCAGATTCCAGCAGTTTGTATGGACTGCACGTTGACTGCAGGTTCAAGTTTAGTGGTCTACAGTCCAGTGAGCTATTTGTAGATGTGTACATAAGTATATTAACACTAAATACCATCAATAAAATTCAGTACACAGATGTAGTCAGTTACACAATCTACGAGTAGCTCATCAGTAATGTGCCACAGCCTTCCACAACAAAAATATCTTGTTATACATGTGGATGTTTTGTCTCTAGCACCAGATTAGCCCTGGGATTCATAAGCTTACTATATCCTTCTCACACTTCTTTACTTCAGGTAAATTTCATGTAAACTATGTGTGCAGGTTGTTAATGATCTTAGGTGTTAACAGAGACTAAAGTAAACATGAAATAATGTCTGGTAGATTATAAAATTGAAATTACTCTCATATTATTTTTAAGTTCATGGAAGATTTTATTTTTTGGGGTATTGTGCAAATCAGTATAAGCAGTACATGGATAAGCTAGATTATTAGTAAAGATTATCTGTGCTCTGATTACAACAGAAATTGTATTTAATATATGTCAGATATAGAGACCAGAAGGCTTGTAATGTGTGTTGAGGCTTAGGTGCAGACGGCATAACTAAAGCGTGGACTTGTAGTGAGGGAAAGAAACTTTACTATGACTGCATTTACTATGTGTAACCTTTCACATAATCAAAGGCTCCTCATGAAAACCTATGGTGTTGGTTTGATCATGTTGTGCATGTTTTCATAACAAGGCTTCAGTTGCCTTAATCAAATCTCTGCCCGGCTCCTTTGTCTTTCATTGTAAATTTTCATTGTTTAAACGAACAAATGACAAAATTTGGTACATTCCTGAAGACATTGGTCTGTGTAGCCAAAGAAAAGCTTTTGTAGAACTAAGGAATTGAGAAAAACAAAATAAACGTTCACCTTCAGTGCTACTATTTACACTGGTTTTTATGTCATAATTTGATTTTCACTATTTGATATCGCAAAACTGCTGCAAGAAACGGGAAAGAGAAAATGTTGTACTTACAGGGTAGTGGAAGATGTCGATGCCTGAATTGAAATGTTTTGGAGCATGAAAATGTGTTTAATGTTTTTCTTAGACATCATCATTCCAAGTGTATTAAATTTATTTCATCTTCTCTTTTGTTTCTTGGAGGTAATACTGTTAGTTAAATATAATTTGCTTCTGGTGCTACATTATTTCAGCTGTATGAATATACCCTCACTTTCTTTTTCATGCACAGGGACTGAGGTAAAAATTAACCAGTGTTTGGTAGACCATGAAATAAGCTTAACTGCAAGAAACATTAAAAAATATTTACAAATGTGACTAAAGCTCAAAAACCACCTTACTAAAATAGAATCAAAATGTTTGATAAATTTGGAGAATCAGTTTTTAAATTGAAAGAGTTTTATTTTTAAAATTATACTCTCTTTCTGCCTTGTTGGTAACAGTGGATATCGCTGCATTAGATGTCATACTTTCTACTAAAGTTGCATACAACCCCAGATATTTGTGTCTCTTGTTGCCTTTATATCAGGAGAGTGGTATGGATTCTCAGTTTCTATAGTTTACTGGTATTGATCCATACTGATGTACGAATGATTCGTTTTTGTAGACCATATGATTTTCTATTTAGTGCTTGAATAAATTTAATTTAATTGCTTTTAGAACTGATTTTGCTCTCTGACAAATGTAAACATCCCATTAGTAGGGACAGAGCTTCTGAGTTTAGCTAACTTAAAAGTGATAATTAATACTAAACATGGTTAAATTATGCTAACTGTACAATAACAGCTGTATGCAGTGTTCTTTCAGCTTGACTCTTGAACTGAAATAGCAGATATTGCATTAATTTTCCTTTTATAGTTGGTAAGAATTAAACATTTAAAAAAAAAATCAATCATTCTGTAGCAGGTAATTACATTTTCAGAACTAGTCGTTTATTTATAATATAACAAAACATTTAAATGGTACTGAAGAATACAAATTTTCACAAAAATATGAATTTCTTTTAAAAATCATATATGTAGATGGGTAGATTATGTTTCTGTGTTGTGCATTCGTAATTGAAGAACGTGTACTGGGTGTGGCACTTAAATCCAGACAAATTAATCATTCTTATAAATAAAATTTCAATTGTCCAAAACATAAAAATAAATCATTTTGCTTGTATTTTGTATGACCTGTCCACAATGGAATTATTCAACGTAAACCAACTTAGTTGCAATTACTGCCACCTGCCGTAGCCTCTATCACTCACATGCTCTCTGTAAACCAGGGCTGCTTCGATGGCGGCTTGTAAAGATGCTACATCAGAATGTGTGTTCTTGTTTGTATCTATTTCAATTACGCTCCAAATAAAATAGTTGAGGGGGTTCAAAACCAGGCTACAAGGGGGCCAGAACCCTTTAGACCAGAATATGTCCACGTTTTGGACTACATACCAATGCACCGTACTGCTGAAACACACATCGCCTCCGCAAGGCCACAATTTCATCACATCTTCCAGAACACACACATAGATTTTAGTGACAGATTGATGTCACCCTCTCTGGATAAAACACCTACCACATGAACATTGGCCAGATATTTTTTCATGTCAGTAATCAGGACATCTTGGGATCATGAATGAACCAGCGATCAGTCCTTCATTTGATCTTTGTGTCAACAGTAAAATAATTTTCATCAGGGGAAAAAAAATCTGTTTCAACTATTTGCTTTTTTTTCCCAAAGAAACTGACAACATGATGCAACAAGCAATTTGCTTTGTTCTGGCGGTCACAGAGAGCATCTATCTTTATTGCATATTTGACTTACAAAGGCACTCCACACTATGTCGTATGGCAAGGTCATATGGTAGAGCCATATGACACCACTGAAAATTCACTGCATCTACATAGGAAATGGCATTTAGTGACAAAATGTTAACTAATGCGGATATGCTTCTTGCCGCCACTGTAGCAATAATAGTAGAAAGTGAAACATATCATGAAACATGCAGATACATCACACTCTGACATAGGGTCAGATATGAATGCATTGACTCAATGAATGATTTATTAATGGATGATGCAGATGAGTTCAGTTTGGAGTACAGAAGTGAGTATGATTTTCAGAACTTTTTTCAAATGTAAGTAGTGTTTTTGAGCTCCGGCCTCTCATTCAGGAGGACGTGAGTTCGAATCCCCATCCGGCCATACAGATTTGGGTTTTCCATTGTTTCCCCAAATTACTTCAGGTGAATGCCAGGAGCATTCCTTCAAAAGACCATGGCTGAATTCCTTCCAGTTCCTTGTCCCAGTCCCTTCCCTGCTCAAGTGACCTCAACGTCAATGAGGCATGAAGCCATAAGCTAAAAAAAGTGAGAGAGATTCTTCTCAATTTGACTGGGTCGAAAATCAGCGAGAGTGGGTCAAGATTTAGAACAGCTATTCTAGCCAGTGAACGTTTAGTGCTTACACTGCAGTTTTTGGCAACAGGGGACTTCTTTTTTCAATCTGTGTTGAAAAATGTCCAGTTAGATTCATTATTTTTGTATTAAATTTTTCCTAATGAACACCAAAACTAATAGCCACACTATGCCACATGGTCTTGTCTTCCCTTGCCATATGGCATAGTGTGGACATGCCTTGTGATCCATGCTTTGTTTGCTAACATCAGCATTGATGCAGATTTCATTAAAAATTTCTTTGTGTTCACCAAAATCAACAGTTAAGCTATTTCCATAACTGCCATAGTGTTTTTTTGCATTCTCTCGAATGCTGTTCCTTAAAGTTGAAGAATGAAGATGGAAGAAAACGAAATTAGTTACAATTTTAAATGAAAATCTACTTGAAATTTGTCAGTAACAGCAGTTGCACAGCACAAGATGACCATTTTCTTTCAAACCAAATAAACAGTGCTAGTATCCCACTTATGCAGCTAATATAATTCAAAGAATAATTGTAAAATTATTGTGATATATTAAGCAGTTCAGTTCTTGGCCCAATTTGATTTCGCTGTCTCTGGTTTCTTTGAATTACAGTTTGCTGTTATGGTAACTATTCTTAAACTAATATGTAAATGGAGACTTTCCCAGCATATTGATTCAATGAATACTTCATGGGTGTCCAGCCGGATAGAGTCATAGAATGACGACATTTCAACAATCTGCTCGGTTGTCTTCATCAGGTCTATTTAAGATAATTACTTCTCGAAATCACCAACAGACTGGCTTAGCTGCCGCCGAAATTCTAAGGTCATGTATGGAGGGTTGCCAGGATGCCCAATCAGCACGCTGGACCTAAAGGTATCGATGTTGCGGACTGCGTATGGAGCCATAACAGGTCACCCATCCAGGCACTCACCACGCTCAAAGTTGCTTAACCAGTTCACTGTCAACTGAGGGTATCAAAGTTGCGGACTGCATATGGAGCCATAGCAGGTCACCCATCCAGGTACTCACCATGCTGAACACTGCTTAACTTGTAGCCGTAAGTGCTAGCAAACTTAATCCACGGCGTCAGTTTGCATCCATTTGACCTTGTTGAGAAGATTTCTGTTTTTCAACATGTAGATCCCTAATAATCGGCCTCCAGGCTTCACTCAAGTTCAGTCCGCTATCCCTATTGATGTTATTATCGTTAAGCTGTATTTCCAATGCTTCCCGAATTACTGCGTCCCAGAATGAAGAGACCCTGACCACATTGGTGCGTAGAGTGAGCGCCATTTCCGATCGTGAGAGCCTACCGTTGGAGTTGAAACATCTAAGGACTGTTTTTGAACAGAATGGGTACTCTCAGCGACAGATAGAGCGTGCTTTTATCCAGAAGCCACCAAGACCACCGACTGAACAGATTGAACCACCAAAAACTCTTGCCTTTCTGCCATATGCCAGCAACATGTCTGGAAAGATTGGAAGGCTCTTGGCACAGTCTGGTATAAAAAGCATTTTTCGGCTTCCAGCCAAGATATGTGATGTGCTTCGCTCGGTTAAGGATGATTTAGGCCTAAGAATTCCTGGTATTTATTCCATACCTTGTGAATGCGGCAAAGTTTATATCGGACAGACAATCAGAACCATCGCTGAATGTATTACCGAGCACAAACGACACTTAAGACTGGTACAAGTGGAAAAGTCCGCAATAGCCGAGCATGCTTTCGATGAAGAGCATAAGATAGTGTTTGATGTAATGGTGGTGCTGGCCAGGGTCTCTTCATTCTGGGATTCAGTAATACGGGAAGCATTGGAAATACAGCTTAACGATAATAACATCGATAGGGACAGCGGACTGTACTTGAGTGAAGCCTGGAGGCCGATTATTAGGGATCTACGTCTTGCTAAACAGAAATCTTCTCAACAAAGCCAAATGGATGCAAACTGACGCCGTGGATTAAGTTTGCCAGCACTTACGGCTACAAGTTAAGCAGTGTTCAGCATGGTGAGTACCTTTATGGGTGACCTGTTATGGCTCCATACACAGTCCGCTACTTTGATACCCTCAGTTGACAGTGAACTGGTTAAGCAACGTTGAGCGTGTGAGTGCCTGGATGGGTGACCTGTTATGGCTCCATACACAGTCCGCTACTTTGATACTCTCAGTTGACAGTGAACTGGTTAAGCAACTTTGAGCGTGGTGAGTGCCTGGATGGGTGACCTGTTATGGCTCCATACACAGTCCGCTACTTTGATACCCTCAGTTGACAGTGAACTGGTTAAGCAACGTTGAGCGTGTGAGTGCCTGGATGGGTGACCTGTTATGGCTCCATACACAGTCCGCTACTTTGATACTCTCAGTTGACAGTGAACTGGTTAAGCAACTTTGAGCGTGGTGAGTGCCTGGATGGGTGACCTGTTATGGCTCCATACACAGTCCGCTACTTTGATACCCTCAGTTGACAGTGAACTGGTTAAGCAACTTTGAGCGTGGTGAGTGCCTGGATGGGTGACCTGTTATGGCTCCATACACAGTCCGCTACTTTGATACCCTCAGTTGACAGTGAACTGGTTAAGCAACTTTGAGCGTGGTGAGTGCCTGGATGGGTGACCTGTTATGGCTCCATACACAGTCCGCTACTTTGATACCTTTAGGTCCAGCGTGCTGATTGGGCGTCCTGGCAACCCTCGATACACGACCTTAGAATTTTCGGCGGCAGCTAAGCCAGTCTGTTGGTGATTTCGAGAAGTAATTATCTTAAATAGACCTGATGAAGACAACCGAGCAGATTGTTGAAATGTCGTCATTCTATGACTCTATCAGGCTGGACACCCATGAAGTATTCATTGGATTCTTAAACTAATTTTTGTTATTGATTGATTTTTATTTCATTCTATCTTGGAGTCTATGTTAAGTAGCAGGCAGGTATATGTATAGTGTGTTATAGTGAAAATATATAGGAAACTAGGATTTGTCATTTTTTTTTTTTTTTTTTGGCATTCAGTTTGAGACCATACAGCCATTCAACATTATTACAAAGCTTCTTACATCCATCAAACATATCTATTTGCACATTTCCTTATATTAGGTTAATTAATTACAATCTTGTTGAATGAATAATAAATAATGATCACTAAATTAGAACATAGTGAGGATATAATGTAAGTAATGCTATTTACAAATTTCAAGTGCCATCTTGAGGACCGTAATCCGAAAAAACGTTGCTAGACAATACATCAACTAGACTTAGTAATCATCGGTTCTGTTTTAACATGTAGATCCAATATTATCTATGGATTAGTCTAAATCACTGTTTTTCTTTGACAAGTCAATTGTAGTGGGTTGATCTATCTGGTGTCGGCCTCAATCGGTAGATTGGTGAGGATACTGTTAATTTTGCCACGCTAGTTGTTGTGCTTGCGTGGAAATGGGGTTGTGCTGTGGTTTGGGCTTTAGGTTATTTTAACTTTGTAAAATTATTATTATTTTTATATATCATCTTTCATTTTTACTTTTATTGCTGCTTCTTTACATTAACCAATACAATTATACTTTCATCCAAACTTCGCCGTTGTACATACCATCTCTGCTTCTCATCTGTTCGCTATCGTTCAAAGATCTTCCTCCTCCTGTACTGTCCAGAGATTTTCATGTACTTTTCATCTGGTAATAACGCTGCTTTGAATTCTTTGATACAATACTTAAGACATAATAATAACCCGATATAAAACACTTCCCATTGAAATAATATAAAACAAACATTAATTATTAATTATTTAAAACTAAGAGGCTGTGTATTCTTACACATCCCCTCGGCCAATTTGTCACCAAAAATTTGTCAAATTTTTGTGTGATTTATCATCACACCACTCACCCATACATACATTTTCAGCCACAGTTACATTCATTCACATTCAGATCACTTTTTTTTTTTTTCCTAATCCCAACAATTCCTCTGCTTCAATATTCTCATGTGTCACTCCCTCTTCATTTTCACTTTTCCCTTCGTTGCTTCTTTTTCCTTGTCCTCTCCGCCATCCTTCTTCTTTTCGAATTTTATAATGTTGCGGCCTTCATTATATATATCAAGCCCTCTCTTCTTCTTCACTTTGCCTCTCGTTGATTCTTCTTCTTCTAACTCTTCTTCGGTATCTTCATAACTCTTCTCGTCTTCAATTTCCTCGTCCTCTTCAGTTCCCAAACCATAATTTCTGTCATCATTTCTAGTGGAAACAATAATCGTTTCATCTTTCCTTTCCATCTCTTCTCCTGTATTTTCCACGTTACTGTCCCACTGAACCATTCTCGCCAGGCCAATCACTTGATCTGATGCTATGTCATCTTTCTTAGTATCTCTAACTTTGTCTTTTTCCTCTATCTGTTCTAGACATTCCCACCATTTCACTGGTCCACTATTCTCACACATTGTATTGTTTTCTTCATCGTCATCTCGCCGATTTTCTCCGTTTTCTTCTCTCTCATCCTCCTCAATTTTCATTCCTAACTTGTCTTCGCACGCCCTTCTTACTTCTTTAATCCAGTGATCAGTTTTGTCTTCTGTTCCTTTGTCAATCGCTCCTTCAGAATTTCCAACAGGATGATCGGCTTGATTGTTATTATCTTTAATCAACTTCTCTTGACACTTTCTTCTCGTAAAGTCTTCATCAAAATATGCCGTTACTTCTTCCAAGATTACTTTTTTGTGTCTATCACTAGTAACGGACATTTTAACTTCACCACCAATATCTTTCCCCGTATATCCATCTACGTTATTATAGTCATAATCTGGCTTATCATCCTCACGTTCAACGCTTAACTGTACATCTTTTCTATTTTTCCAATATTCCATTAATTTACGACTCATAAACCGTATTTCATTATCGATTTCGTATATGGCAGAAGTGATTTTTGACATATCCAATCTGCCACAGTAATTCTCCATACTCTCTTGATACTTATCCAACTCTAACCCTACTTTGTTTCTACACAGTTCTATATTTTTCACCATACCATACTTCCTTAACTTTTCAGAGTATAATAAATTCACTTCACACTCCCAATTAAAATATGCGATCATCCTCTCAATATTATTTACGTCAACATCAAACTTTTCCACTTCTTTCACATTACATCTCAGAGAAACTATTTTATCCATCCACTGTTTCGTCCTCCCAAACAAATCACATACCTCTATTATTTCCATGTTCAAATGACAATTTTAACCTCTTCTAGCTTCAATCCAAAGATTACAGGATTCTTCTATTACGAGCTAAATAATTAGCTCTGTGTCACGGTCACGATCGCCACTTGTAAAAATTATTATTATTATTTATATATCATCTTTCATTTTTTACTTTTATTGCTGCTTCTTTACATTAACCAATACAATTATACTTTCATCCAAACTTCGCCGTTGTACATACCATCTCTGCTTCTCATCTGTTCGCTATCGTTCAAAGATCTTCCTCCTCCTGTACTGTCCAGAGATTTTCATGTACTTTTCATCTGGTAATAACGCTGCTTTGAATTCTTTGATACAATACTTAAGACATAATAATAACCCGATATAAAACACTTCCCATTGAAATAATATAAAACAAACATTAATTATTAATTATTTAAAACTAAGAGGCTGTGTATTCTTACACATCCCCTCGGCCAATTTGTCACCAAAAATTTGTCAAATTTTTGTGTGATTTATCATCACACCACTCACCCATACATACATTTTCAGCCACAGTTACATTCAATCACACCCCCGGTATAAGTTCAGATCACTTTTTTTTTCCTAATCCCAACAATTCCTCTGCTTCAATATTCTCATGTGTCACTCCCTCTTCATTTTCACTTTTCCCTTCGTTGCTTCTTTTTCCTTGTCCTCTCCGCCATCCTTCTTCTTTTCGAATTTTATAATGTTGCGGCCTTCATTATATATATCAAGCCCTCTCTTCTTCTTCACTTTGCCTCTCGTTGATTCTTCTTCTTCTAACTCTTCTTCGGTAGCTTCATAACTCTTCTCGTCTTCAATTTCCTCGTCCTCTTCAGTTCCCAAACCATAATTTCTGTCATCATTTCTAGTGGAAACAATAATCGTTTCATCTTTCCTTTCCATCTCTTCTCCTGTATTTTCCACGTTACTGTCCCACTGAACCATTCTCGCCAGGCCAATCACTTGATCTGATGCTATGTCATCTTTCTTAGTATCTCTAACTTTGTCTTTTTCCTCTATCTGTTCTAGACATTCCCACCATTTCACTGGTCCACTATTCTCACACATTGTATTGTTTTCTTCATCGTCATCTCGCCGATTTTCTCCGTTTTCTTCTCTCTCATCCTCCTCAATTTTCATTCCTAACTTGTCTTCGCACGCCCTTCTTACTTCTTTAATCCAGTGATCAGTTTTGTCTTCTGTTCCTTTGTCAATCGCTCCTTCAGAATTTCCAACAGGATGATCGGCTTGATTGTTATTATCTTTAATCAACTTCTCTTGACACTTTCTTCTCGTAAAGTCTTCATCAAAATATGCCGTTACTTCTTCCAAGATTACTTTTTTGTGTCTATCACTAGTAATGGACATTTTAACTTCACCACCAATATCTTTCCCCGTATATCCATCTACGTTATTATAGTCATAATCTGGCTTATCATCCTCACGTTCAACGCTTAACTGTACATCTTTTCTATTTTTCCAATATTCCATTAATTTACGACTCATAAACCGTATTTCATTATCGATTTCGTATATGGCAGAAGTGATTTTTGACATATCCAATCTGCCACAGTAATTCTCCATACTCTCTTGATACTTATCCAACTCTAACCCTACTTTGTTTCTACACAGTTCTATATTTTTCACCATACCATACTTCCTTAACTTTTCAGAGTATAATAAATTCACTTCACACTCCCAATTAAAATATGCGATCATCCTCTCAATATTATTTACGTCAACATCAAACTTTTCCACTTCTTTCACATTACATCTCAGAGAAACTATTTTATCCATCCACTGTTTCGTCCTCCCAAACAAATCACATACCTCTATTATTTCCATGTTCAAATGACAATTTTAACCTCTTCTAGCTTCAATCCGAAGATTACAGGATTCTTCTATTACGAGCTAAATAATTAGCTCTGTGTCACGGTCACGATCGCCACTTGTAAAAATTATTATTTATTTTTATATATCATCTTTCATTTTTTACTTTTATTGCTGCTTCTTTACATTAACCAATACAATTATACTTTCATCCAAACTTCGCCGTTGTACATACCATCTCTGCTTCTCATCTGTTCGCTATCGTTCAAAGATCTTCCTCCTCCTGTACTGTCCAGAGATTTTCATGTACTTTTCATCTGGTAATAACGCTGCTTTGAATTCTTTGATACAATACTTAAGACATAATAATAACCCGATATAAAACACTTCCCATTGAAATAATATAAAACAAACATTAATTATTAATTATTTAAAACTAAGAGGCTGTGTATTCTTACAACTTCCAAGGTTGGTTAGAATTCTATCCCTCCATCTTTTAAGTATCTGGCGAGGATGCTAAGTACTACTTCGTTGTTGCTGGAAAGGAGGAGGGTTACATTTGTCGGCAGGGGGTCTCCTATTGCCTGGTCTGAGTAGTCGCAATATGGGGAATCTCTCAACCCTATTCGGTGTAGGTGGCTGGGGAAGTTACTGTGGTTAAATCGGGCTCTCAGTATCGTGGTGATTAATCATCTGCTACTGCTCCAGTTGTAAAACCAATGTTTTGGAGATAAGCTCGGTTGAATGGTTGCATAATATGAGGCTTTGATTTTTGAGAAGATCGTCAATTCTTCTTGCCATTTTTCCTTGGCTCTTACTTTGATGTTATGTGTTATATCCGAGATCGGGAGTTGCATGTTGATTACCTCTCCCTCATGGATAGCTTGTTTTGCCAGGGCGTCCACCCGTTCGTTATGTTCTATGCCGCTGTGAGATTGAATCCACATCAGAGTAGTCATAATGCCAAGTTCCCTGTTCAGTTTTAGTTGTTGTATAATTTCCAATACAATGGCCTGAGTATGGCTATTTCACGTACTTCATCCCTGTGGAACAGAGAAAAGTGCGTCATTGCTCATAGTGAATATATATATATAATAACAATGAGCAGGAAAAAGCTTTAAGGCAATAAAACTAAGGAAGGATAGGGAAATATGACCCAACACTTACCACAGATGAAGGTGGCTGGGACGACGAACAAAAAACAAACAAGAGAAGCGCAATATTTCGGCCTACAGCAGCCTTAAACGTGCAGAAGGTGAAGCCCCAGGCGGCGTCACATGTGTACACATAGACGGCTGACTGGTGAATGGCGTCTCAGGCGCAGATGGTTGTTTAGGTGGAAAAGGGGGGGGGGGAGAGTAAGCTCAGAGCTAAAAGTTTACTGTTCAGAAGAGATTACAATTCTAAATACCTTTTTTATCAAAAATATCTCCAGTGTATATAGCCAGTTCTGTTACAGATACCTGACTGTGTAGATAGTGTTCCTTGTAGTCCATTACTGCTTCTAGATGAAATTTCAGGACTACAAAATGTCAGCAAGTGTTAACTAACACACTGGAAATTTAATCACCTGCAAATATAGTGACAAGCAATCAAATAAGTGAAGCAATAGCTAATTTGTTTGGCATGCTGTAGGGAGGACTGGCTTGAAATCGTGACTCGAATGTGCAGTTATAGATTTCTGTTAATTTCTTTAAATCAACTTATGGTTCTTTAAATAATTCTTGTTAATAAATCATAGCTGATTTGGTCCTTAGAGTTCATTCCTAAACAAAACAAAACAAAAAAAATAGCGTTTATAAGCCCTTTCCTCAAATGACCATGGTAAAATAAGCTATAAATTATCAAAACCATTGCCAGTTTTACTACAGGTACATTGTTTCATATAACATTGCTGATGTAATATATATAAGTTCTTTTCTGTGGTTTTGTGCATGTTCCTTGTTTAATCTATCATGTTATGTAATTCTATTTGTTATTTGAACTTAATGATCATTTAGTAATTTGTCGTAACTGATTTTATAAGCTATTGAAAAATGAACAGTGTTAAATGAATTTAATTGGTCTTATAGGTAAAAGATGTCGAAAAATCTCGTAGAAAAGAAAAACAAAAAATAAAATCAGATGAAAAACACGAAAAACGGCGTGTGAAAGAAGAGAAGCTAAAGAAAATGGCTGACAAAGAAAAAGAACGAGAGAAGAAACGCTCGAAACAAAAAATGAAAAGTAGTCCCATAACCCACCAGGTGACGTTACAAGACTTTGTTCAGTCAGAAAGCAACTATATACCTTTGTTGCTGGAAAAATGCGTGAGATTTATAGAAGAAGAGGGCCTTGATTCTGAGGGTATTTACAGGGTGCCAGGAAACAGAGCACATGTAGATCTTCTGTTCCAGAAATTTGAGGAAGGTGAGATAATTATTACAGTAATTGTTGATTGTTGAGTTGATTTAACTATTAAATTATAAGCTTCTAAAATTTAAGTGTTATATCAATTATCACAATTTGATTTTGTTTTGTAAAATTGGAATTGGTTTTAAAAGCTACATGTATATAGAATCAAGGTCTCCCCTCCCTCTCCTTGTAATTTACATTTAGTCAAGATTGAGAAACCTTATTAAGAGTACTATGGTATTGCCTAAGGTTAGATCATCACGGTATAGTAATACTTTGTCAGCACAATAATGTCGGAACAAAAAAATTACAAAGAAAATTGTTGAAGTATAGTACTGTATCAGCCTTATGAGTTTAATTCTGTTGAGCCTACTTGTGGTTGGTTAGAAATGAAATTAGAGCTTGTTGAAAGATTGTACAGCAATGAGACATTGACAAGGGTTTGATAAGTTGTAGAAAGCAAAATCTTAAAAGGAATTTATTCTACTACTTGGGTGCATAATTGTCAGTTGTATCTAGTTGTGTATTAGGGTTGGGTCATTTATGAAATAACATGTTTGGTGTTTCCTTAAATGACAAAACACACGATTCTGGTATGGCTAAATTCTTGTTGAGATATGTTTGTATTCTGGGAAAATAGCTGCAACACTTTTGTGATTAAAATAACGCCTTCCTTCCTGTCTGGAAATCTGTAGCATTCAATGCAAATTGTTAAATAATGTACTGAAAGCTTAACAGCCTTCAATTGAAAAATTTGGTTCATGAACCTGTGATTGTTAATCATAAAATAATATTTAGAATCATCTATGGCTGAGATTAAATACATTTCATACTGCCCTCATGAGCATGCATTCATTCTGTTTGCTTTAAATTAAGTTAGAATGGCAACATGCATACATGTTACCCTCTTGTATTGTTACAGCTTTGAAGCGTTCAGCTTTTTATGCTTGTTTTTATACATTCCACTGTACATTCATCTTACTACTAAACAGAGACAGTATTTATTTTCCAAGAAGATTAAATCTACCAATTACCCTCCAATATTTTTCTCAGAATTTTGCCATTTTAGATAATTAAGTATGCACCAGTTGTAGAGTTGCTACCAAAGTTACTAGTACAGATTTCTGAATTTGATTTAGTAGCAGATAATCACTCTTGGAATATCATCAAACACTAAATATTGTGCTTGGTTTTTATATTTTTCCACAATTGGTTTGTGTCCCCTTTTTTTTCCTCATTAGTTTGTAATTTGTACTTCTGTGTCCACTGATCTATACTCTACATTAATAAAGTGTAATTATTTTCCTGTTATTTCTGTTTATTCACATCCTTGTTTATGATTCAGCTTGAATTTGCTGTTTGATATCTCATTTAGATATACATATTAAAGTTATGTGGCTGCTCCTATTCCTTCATTTGACATCACTGTAATTTTATAATTTCCATTGTATCTCTTCTGTGCAGCTGTGTCATATTAATAACAAAAATTTTGTGAGATGGCTGTGTAGCTGGAAGCTTTACTGTGTGCTTTGTTCTTCAATCACTTTCTTTGTATTCTCATGATTTTAAATTGATATCAAACTCCTATTTCTACAAAACTAATATACTTTTGGATGTTATTATCATTTGCAGATCCTAACTTTGACATCCGTGATCTTGATATTCCTGTGAATGCAGTGGCAACAGCACTGAAAGATTTCTTCTCTAAGCGACTACCACCCCTGTTAACCCAAGAAATGCTGGCAGAGCTTGAGGATATATCAGGTAAGATGTAATTTGTTGCTGAATGTATATGTGTTTTATAGCAAATAGTATTTTGTTAATTGTGGCTAATTAATTAATTAACACAATCTTTTTCTATTTGTTAGTGTTCCAATGAATTGACTGATGTATTAGAACATTTCCTTGACAGAAAAAAAAGCCGTAGTACTGTTTTCACAGTAACCATTGAACATAATGTTCCAAGTAACAAATGCTAGTAAATACTTATTAATAATGCTATGATTTATAAGCCACATTGTAGGTAACCAATATCAATAAGGAATATTGAAGGGTAACATTGGAAGAAGAGCTCTTTTCTAATATCTGTATTTCAAAAATTCTCAGATTCTTTTCCACAGTATAGGTAATGCGTTGTACTGGAAATCAAGAAATGAGCTTTCCACTGAATGATCCTAAATTTTGAAGTACATGAATATAATATATAATAAAATTGTTAGATACTTTAGTAAATATTGTGGCACTATTTTACCAAGAGTTTTGTAATTGTGTTGTTGCCTTTCTGCCCAACTTGACCATATTGTTACCTATTGTTCTAAGACAAGTCCATAAGCAGTGATATGTAAATGTCGTCATTGCACGAGTTCAGGCCTGACTACACAACTCTCGAGCAGAATGAATGGCCACAGACAAACAGTTCACACCCACAATTTATATCTTCCCATACCAGAACATGCTAACTACCACAACTCCAACAACTTTAATGACCGTGAGGGCAATCAGAGTTTTCCCCAAAACTACCGCTGCCTCAGAACTTCGCAGATGGGAACTTGCTTAGCAAAATATCCTATATACCAGACACCCACCCGGCCTCAACCACAGATAAAATTCCTTTCCTTGACGCATCACTCGTTATTAGTAGGATTAGTATTAGCATTATTGCCATTTAACTAATTACCTTATTTTATTTTTCAAAATTTATCCGTCCATATTTATTTACTTATTTCCCCCCCTTTTTTGGTACGTTGTTATTTCTACCACCATCTGTGATTTACATATTTGTATACAATATCTCAGTCCCATCGCCATATTGATAATCCACCCAGTCATGTAGCAACCCTCAGCGTGTGCACACCTCCCGAGCCTCATGACTCATTTCCTCCATCATGAATAAGGATTAATAACTGAAATATTGAGTATATTTGTGTGTTCATGATATATGTTCTTCTCTCATCGCTGCCTTCAACTTTGGTGAGTGATGAGTCATTTTCCCTTTCCTTGCAATTATATTGCCTAAAGCAGTTTCCCTTTTCCTTAGTTTAATTAGTACATGATATAGTCTACTTCATAAAACCTGCAAAGTTTCCCATTTTTTATTCCTCTGTCTGAACAGCTATTACTGTCTTAGACTTTAAAAATGAGGTTCAATTTGTTTTATAGCAGCGTTTTTAGAGACATATTCATCTGTCGCTCTATCTGGCTGCTATGCAATCTAACTTTAAGAGTAGAGAATCTGCAGAGTGAAATTACTTCTTTTTATTACCAATAAATAGTGAATAAAATGTGTAATTTCATCACCTGGGTCTTTAATGAGAAAGCATACATACGATTAAGTTGCATAATAGTTTCGTACCGAGAACTGACCAGTATGCCGAGCTTTCAAAAATTCAGGCATGCATTGAAATTTTCATACAGCAAATGATAAACTCTTACAATTTTATTTTTAAATGTATATTCTGTGCCAGTAATTTGTTGCTGTTCTAATTTACCAAGATAATTTTTAAAAAATAGAATATTTCCTTTAAAACTGTAGCGTTTTGTCATGAAAATTGGTGCTTATAACTAGAATTGCTTTGGAAAAACTGCAAGTTATAAATTGGTTTTTAATGATCTTAGGTACATGTTCTTTTGATCCTATTTTATCTTAAGCAGTTTATATTTCTTTCTTACCTAATCTCTGTGTATTGTAATATAGCAGGTCCCATTACCACCAGTTTGATGGTTCTAAGTAGTCCTTACAGTCTGAATAGGGTTTACTTTTTTAACATTGAAAGATAGTTCAACTGAACACATAGGTAAAGAAGAAAGGCTTTTTAAATTCTCAAATTTGAAATGGTATTATTGATAGATAGATAGATAGATAGATAGATAGATAGATATGTTCACTTGATCCCATGTGAGAATAATCTCGGGGATGTGGAACAATACATACACTTATTAGTAATGTTAATATTACTATATAATTGATAATATTATATATTGACAAGAAGTTAGTTACGACCCATTAATATAACCAATATTTCCTGTTATCTACAAATACAATCCCGAGTTAATTAATACTTATTATGTGGAACAATGTATACACTTGTTACCAGCATCTAATAATCAGTTATTTTCTTACAACCAGTAACCATGATAAGTTTCACTGTAATTTGCGACTACATATTATATCATGTTAGTTGCTATTTATGTGGAACAGTACACACACTTATTAACAATATCAATTATATTACCAACAACTCATAAGCAGTCAATTACTTAACAACCTGTTAGTATGATAATTTTTCACAGCAGTTTTTGAATGCATGCTATCCCATGTTAGTTACTATATATGAGTGGAATTTTGTAAACACAATAATTACTTAAATTCTCAAAAGTTTCAACAGAAAGAAAAACCATATATCATTTTAGTAATTGTGGACAACTCTGTCACCTTCCCCTTCCATACACCATATATACTATTTTATCAGTCATTCTTAGTTACCAAATTCCAAGAAGAAAATTCTTTCACAGAGTAAAATGGGTTCTGAAGCAGAAACTCTTTCAGTTTGGACTTAAAGTAGTTGGGTTTTTGTAGATAACATTTAATTTCTGTTGGTAATACATTGAATAAGGAAGCTCCAGTAAATGTTAACCCTCTCTGTACAATTGACAGTGATTTGTAATCCTTGTGAATATTATATTTATTCCTAGTATTATGGCTATGTATGTCAGCATTAAGATTGAAGTGTTCCGGATTTTCCACTACAAATGATAATACAGAGTATACATACTGTGCTGGCATTGTTAGAACACCCAGGTTTTTAAACAGATTTCTGCATGACGTCCATGGGTTTGCTCCACAAATAGTTCTTATAGCACGCTTTTGTAATTTAAATACCCTTTGTGCTTGTGACGAGTTTCCCCAAAATGAGATGCCATAAGTGAGCAGGGAATGAAAATATGCAAAATATACTAACTTTCTGGTTTCTATATTAGCTATTCTAGATATTACCCTCAGTGAGAATGTTGCAGAATTCAGTTTTTTAAGAAGTTGTTGAATATGTTGTTTCCAGTTCAGTTTGTTATCTATATATACACCCAGGAATCTTGTGAAACTGCTTTCATTGATTGTTTTCCCTTCTGATATCACATTATAGCTGTCCTTTGTTTTATTTTTTGTAACAAACTGAAGTAACTGTGTCTTTTCTACATTAAGTATTAGTTTGTTGGCATTAAACCACCTGTTAATTTTCTTTATAGCATCATTTGCTATGTTTTCGAGGTTTTGTGCTGATGGATCTTTCAACGATATGCTAGTATCATCTGCAAAGAGCACTATGTGTTCATTATCACCTAGTATATGTGGAAGATCATTTATATAGATTAAGAACAGCAGAGGGCCAAGAATTGAACCCTATTACTGTATTTAGAGTTCTGACACTGAACAAAAACACCCATGATGGTTGATCTTTTTTAATGTTGAAGGAAATTAATGGATATCTGTTACTGTATTAGTTTGCACCTTCATCACAGATAGCTTCTTAACATGTTCCATTATAGTGAGATATAAAACTTGCTGTTCACTTATTCTCTCCTTTTTTTAATAGATCTTTTCCTCCTAGTGAATAAAGTCACGAAATAGACTAGCAACGAAAGATCTAATATACTACTGTGGAAAGTATTTCTGAACATAAAAGTTACAAAACACTAGAAACTTTCAGACACTTTTGTCAGCTATTGTAGAGATTAGGCTCACCAAATTGATGCACGTGTGTTTCGAGGCTGAAATATTTGGCAGTTTAATCTCTAACACCCTCAGTGTCTGCTTTCTTAACCTGTGGCACACCAGAAATTTTATTTCCTTCGAGTCTATATGGATTTTCAGAACCACCCCGTCCTCAAATAAAAACAGCTCTTGATATCCTTGTAGGTCATAAAAATTTCTATGTCAGACAACACACAATAAGAAATTAATAAAAACAAATTGTGTTGCAGTCCGATATATAAAGAATATATACCATAGGGCAGTGTTTAAGCTCCACGTACCCCTATTAAAATTTCCGAGGCGCTGCGAACCCGAACCCCATCGAGTAAAAACTGCGACCTTAACAATAAGCAATATTCACCATTGTGCGTGTTATACTCCTGAGATAGCCAGTCCGCCATTACGGAAATCTTGTCGCAAACCCCCTACAATCAACTGGTGAACCCCTTGGGGTCACTTTGATAAACACTGCCGTAGGGTACAGAAATAAATTGCTGAAAATGTACAGGTGACACACGTTTTACAAAAATGTATTGTCACATATTAGCAATAATCCAGTGAAATTGGCTACCAGATTTGTTTTCCAAATGAATACCCACAGATAGATGGTAGCTGAAATAAATTATTCTTTCTAACTGGGTATGGCCTAAAGGCAACAGTCATGGTTCAAATGTACATTTTAGCCAGTTCAACAAATTATTTCGCATGTAATTCTCCATAAAACTGTCATTGGATTGTTTCATCTTAGTGTACAATATATTTATTGGTGTGATAATTAAATAATTTGTGATAGGTTAATGCACTTTTTCTATTTAAAAAAAATTCCCATTATTACCATCTCAGTTCATATTTAAAACATTTAGTCTCAGATGTTTTTCATGGTATGTATGATGTGGCTCTAATTACAGTAAACAAGGATTATTGTCTCGTTTGTTTTTTTTTTCAAATGTACATTTTAGCCAGTTCAACAAATTATTTCGCATGTAATTCTCCATAAAACTGTCATTGGATTGTTTCATCTTAGTGTACAATATATTTATTGGTGTGATAATTAAATAATTTGTGATAGGTTAATGCACTTTTTCTATTTAAAAAAAATTCCCATTATTACCATCTCAGTTCATATTTAAAACATTTAGTCTCAGATGTTTTTCATGGTATGTATGATGTGGCTCTAATTACAGTAAACAAGGATTATTGTCTCGTTTGGTTTTTTTTTTCTTTATAATTAACAAGTAGTTTGTTACACATGCTTTATGTGGGAGTAATGTTATGACCATCGAATTAAGATAAGAAATGAACTTTGCTGCCTTAATAACACATGTTGTAGTACACAGATACACATAATGGCCTTTATTTTGTGAAGCACATACAGCTTCAGTTTAATGCCTGTGATTTGTGTCATTTCTCACATGCATGTGTAAAGTGCTCAAATAACTGACAAAACTTATCTTCATTAGGGGCTAGAAGAATCAACAAGCAAGTTTCTACTGCATACCTAAATCTGGAAGGTACAGTATTTTAAGATCTACGGTTCAGTACTTTGTTGTAACCCTCACTGTCCT
This sequence comes from Vandiemenella viatica, assembly GCA_031002005.1. Taxonomy (NCBI): domain Eukaryota; kingdom Metazoa; phylum Arthropoda; class Insecta; order Orthoptera; family Morabidae; genus Vandiemenella; species Vandiemenella viatica. The sequence goes on from CM061921.1 coordinate 383,261,627, forward strand.
AATCATGTTCTTTCACTTGCATGGAATCTAATATTTGTTTTATTGCCAGTTTGCCTGTCTGTTTTTCCTTACAATGATATACACATAATTAATCATAAAAAATGTTTTAGAGTTTTATTTTTTACAACTTCATAGAGGATAAAATATAGTTACGACCTGCAAGCTAAGTTTAGTAGGCTTCTATTATGCCAACAGATTCTTCTTCTATAATACTGACCCTTCTATAAGCAACCAGCATAGGTATCTTTCTTTACTTTTATTTTAATACCTAGATGAATTATTTTATTTTTTCTGTAATATCCTTTTGCTGCTTGTTTTTCTGAGTTTTGCTATTAGTTCCTACAAATTAGCAACATTTTCAACAAACTATACAATGCCAAAATATAACTTTTTAGATGAGTTTATTAATTCTTTTTTATTTTAAGGGAAACTAATATTATTCTAATGAAGGCAAACATTATTTTTTAGGCAGCACCTGGACAAATGTGTTATATTTAGAGTAAATTAATTATTTACTGAAACAGCAGTGATAACACTCATACAATGTACATTTGGTTAAAGGGCAGAATCTTAAATTTTTAGGTTCATTTATTTGATGTTTGCATATAACTGTAGTCACAGCAGAAGTTGTTTATACAGTTCTATGTTTCAGTGATCACTGACCGAAGTTGTCGATTACTAGCATTACGTGCCCTTCTGAAGAAACTCCCTGGTGTAAACTTTGAAGTTCTCAAGTTTATTTTCCAGCATTTTGTCAAGTTAGTATTAATCATCTATCTCTCATACATCTGCATTCCGAACATGTATATGTTAGGTTCAAAGACTGAAAAGAGCTATTACCGTGACATTTTGTGTCGCATTTCTTTGAGCAACATTTGCATTTTTTTATCAATACAGTTTTCTTTTACAGTGATTCATTATAGAGCCTTGCTGACTTCCAGATGGTAATATAAATGCTAAGCAAAGTGTTAAAGGAGTTAAGAGATAATAGAAACCTGGTGGATTAATGCTCATAAAAACAGCTAAAACAGTGCTGGAAGCTGCACATCCTCATCAAATTCGGGTACCCTACTAAAATAGTAGAACCAATTTCAGTTGCAGGAAATGTTTACTTGGACAGTGAAACCATTTTATGTGCCTGTTTCTCTTGGCCGGAAATAGTACTTACTCTCTCAACATTGTTCCTGTTCTTTCTTAAACACAGCTTACAAGTAACATTTGCACCAAGCCCCTCATTCTCGTTGCTTTCTCCACAGATAACATGAACAAATTCGTGATACTCTGAACACTTGTCATTTTCACAAATAACAACTTTTTTTAAATTTAAATTTTCAGCTTTTTATAAAATAATGTGACCCTGTAAAAGATTCAGGATTGACAAAAATGTAAATATTGTTTAAAGAGCATAAACCGTAAAAAAAAACCCATAAATGTGAGATTTTATGCCATCTCGACGTTGAGGCCATTAGAGGTGGTGAAAAAATTAGGGACAAAGAAAGAATGGGAATCAATTTAGCTATTGCCTTTTTAAAGGACTCATCCTGGCATTCACCTGGAGTGATTTGGGGAAACCATGGAAAACTCAAACCTGGATGCCCGAATGCGAGGCCGAAGCTTTCCTTCTCACCCATCACGCTTGGTAAAATGTCATGGTAATATTTTTTGTAAAATAAATAACTCTGCAACATTTCTGGTAATTTTGTTACCAACTTTCTTTATTTTAATAATTTTAGTGTCTACTTATATCAGACAATGATTAAAGATAAAGAAACTGAAATGAAAAAGAATGTTTTATTTTCTTAACATTGCCTGATTATTAATTAACATTCAGAATATGCCCGTTGTATGGTGGTTGCAACAGCTATAATTTTGTTAGTAACCACAATACATTGTTATCAAATATCACGAGAGCCATGACACAAATTTCGTGTTATGGCCTTTTTGAGATAGCCACAACATGTTCTGGCTGTTTTTGTCAGTGCCACAACGCGAGTAATGTGTTGTGGCCATTTTCAAGTAACCACTAGGCATTGTGGCCTCTTTTTTATTTATTTTTTCTTCACTCACTGAGCGTTTTTGGTCTTTGAGTTTAACATATATATTCAGTGTCTTTTTTCCTCTTACAATAATGTGTTTTATACTGATGACTTTTTAGATGACCGTTTCAATTTTTTTTCCTTTACAGAGTTTCTGAAAATTGCAAGTTAAATAGTATGGACTCAAAGAACCTAGCAATTTGTTGGTGGCCAACCCTTTTACCAATAGAATTCAGTGACATGGGACGGTTTGAGCAGATGAGGCCACATTTAGAAGATATTGTACAGACTATGATAGATCAATATCCATTTTTGTTCTGTGGCAAAGAAGCTTTTGTAATGGTTTGAGACTTTTTCATTTAGTTTGGGCCCCGAGTGGTACTTACACAACAAACTTTGGGCAAGAATGAATCAAGTGTTCTTTTATTTGGCATTACCTTGTATAATGTGGCTACAATTTATCAATGGTACATTTCCAATTTTTCTCATTGTTAAATTTCCCTTGCTTCTGCTCACACACACACACACACACACACACACACACACACACACACACACTGTGTACGAAAACTAAAAGTTGGATTTTTAAACAGTTTTTGTATAGTAGATGAAAAGTACCTTGAAAGTGTTGTGATAGCCTATGATTGTGAAATCTTTGTTTAAGATATAGAGACATGAATCTAACAGTGCAGTGCCAACTGAGTAGTCATAAAAATTACAAATAAACTGGGCTGTAGTTCTGCACATTGTGCAGTTTCAGGCTGTTGGAATGTACTATTTTCAATCAAGGTAATTAGTTCAGACTTTTGAGTGCTTTTCTGTTCCTGCCATAAATCTGAAGACTTCTACAAATGAAAATAATTTTTTGATTAGAGACTGATTTGTGATATTTTTCTGCCGAGAGATTTGCTTGTCTCAGGATGCTGCTTGAATTGTGAGATGTATTTGGTGCATTTGAAATTTGTCTCACAAACTTGTGAAAGAAATAGATATTGTTTATGATGGTAGTTTTAGGAATGAATATATTCTGCCAGCTGTATGTTACGTCTTGCTAACTGATGTGACTGCACTTCAGTACATGTGCTCAACACATTATTTTTAATAAAACTACAAACTGGTTTTGAAATTCTGTAACATATTTTCTATTGCAGGTATAAATATGAAAGAATGGTTGTTATATGATTTCTGTCAATTTAATTGTTTTGTTTTTTGTAAATTTGTATCTATGTATGATCAGTTTACTGCCAAATTTCAGTTTAAAACTACTTTTGTATAATTTTTATATTTATTTTTTACTTTTTTACTGTCATGTATTAACTGTTGTACAGACTGTTTCAAAACAGTAAAGTTAATTTGATATACAGATTATTTATTATAAAGCTAAAGAATGCTATGCTATGCACGTTTTGTGTGCTAATGCTTAAAACACATATCCAGACTGGAGGCAAAGCTACAAATGACTGTTTGGTTATTTATTTATTGTATATAGTTTATAAATGTATAATAGGTGTCAATAATGTATTACACTTATGTATTTATTTCTGCTCTGTAATGAAAATGACTCTTTGAAGTTGTGTCACAGTATTCCAACACTTACATAATGTGATAATAAATTGTTAATATTATAATCGTATTTATAAGATTCAATGTAATATTTTGCAAATAAATGTAATATTGTATTCATTGTACAAGGTGCTTATCATGTTCCTTGTAATATAATTTACTGTATTTGTGCAATTGGAAAGATAATTACAATATTGTTGTTCATAACACAAGCTTTCCTTAAGGAAAGTTTTAAATGCAATGAATTAAAGTATGAGACACTGCCATTAATTATTTTTTCATTAAAGATGTGGAGGAGTGGGTTTAATGGTGATAACACTTCATAAAAATTGTTTCACAGTAAGCACATCAGAAAGGGAGTCTGGTACTTGTCAAAGAAAAATGGCATAGCGCAATCAGGAACACAATTAGTAGCCAGATAATTTAGCCAGTAAAACATCACTGCAAGAATCAGCTTGTGATAATATAATCCATATTGCTACAGATGCATTGTCAGCTATTCCATAACAGGCTTACCAGTAGTAATTACAAGAATATTTGTGTAAATCAGAGGAAGCAGAAGTGCCCTTACTATAATAACAGGAAGCCAAGTATATTTTATTGCTTGCTTCTATTTTGTCTGGTGCAGGTTATGACTTAACTCATTTTAAAACCAAGATGGGTTTGAAACTATTTTAATTTGTTTTAGCAGTTGTTTCTCAAATATTGCTTTAAGTGCAAAATTGTAAATTGCATCTCCTACATTTGAATACAGAAATGTCCAAATTAGGCATCTGCTATAATATGACTTAGGGAGCATGAAATCAAAGGGCATGCAGTACAGAGACCATTGTTTCTAGAACACTTAATAAATTTGTAACAGCATTCTATGGTGTTAAATTTCATATTTACCCCACCCCCCTTTTTTCCCTTTCTGACCTTCAAAATGTCCACCATTCTATTTGTTGCTATACTTTGCACGCACTACTTTCAAAAAGTAAATAGCTGTGAACCAGAATTTGAAATTTAAAGGTCTTATCTTTAAGGAAGATCTGTTTCTTGCGGTAATCTTTTTGGATCATCTTTGCACCATAATCTAATGCAATTCCACTTTCTAAGTAATGGGAGTGTTACTACAAAAATTTTGAAATATGAAAAAAGGTTATGACCTACATAAAAGTAGTTATCTACCTCGTGCACACATTCCAGCCATATAAGGGAAAACAATATGGTGTGTGTGGAATGCCTGTGGCTATAACGGCACCAGAATGAAATCACTTTTGTGTCATAATGATCTGTGATTTTAAGAGTGGGTTAAACAAGGCTCAAACTCTTGACCGTTTGCAGCAAGTCTTGCACCTTCCCATGCCACAATTTGCTGGTGATTTAAAGCAGCATTTTTCAAACGGAGGGTCAGTAAAAAGTCAAAAATAACTACAGGGCACTGATTTATATAGGCCTAATGTTTTACCTATAGATATCACCAATTGCTATTGGCATGTACCATAGTCCCCTCAAGACCTACATTTACAATAAAGTCCTCATAAAACAGTAACTTAATCCTTAAAAGAACACTGCTCTCTTTGATGCCAACTGGAAATATAGTTTATTATAGGTCCTCGTATCATGGAAGTGGCAGATTTTTGCTTGGTTGTTGATATATTTACAACTTTTAGAAAGTTTGGTGTATAGGTTAATGGCTTATACACTCTCACAGCTTTATACGGTACCAAGTGCTGTACATTTTATGTGAACAATTTTTACTAATTTATTTATTTTTTCTGATATTTTTATTTAAGTTTGAATTAAATTTTTAATATTCTGCCTGTGGATCACCTGTCTCCTCATTGCATGCCACAGATTAAGAGTTTAAAGGAGGCCAAATAATACTGAAAGATACGGAGAGAAGTGATCATCCATGCACAGCAGTTACTGAGATAAACTTTGCTGCTATGGAATAATTTTTTTAAAAAAAAATGCATATCTTTGAAGTAAATTGAGGCAGCCCTGCAGATTGGACAGCCAATAGTTTTGAGACTTTAGCAAGAATTCCATTGCATCAGAAAAGTTTTATCCTACTGCATGCCTCATAATCTTACATATACAAAGAAATGAAGGTTTGAGGGAAGAGATTCCAGACAGAATTTTTACATTGTCACTAGGAACAAAAACTGGAATTACCAGTTCGACCCAGAGGCTAATTGTCAGTCAGCATCTTTCCTGATGGTAATCTGCCAGCAAAAGTGAAAGCGTCCCAGAAAAGTTAGCAAGAAAATGGTGGCCAATTGTTTCCTCCAGAAGGTGATATGTGGCAACCATTGCTTTGGAGGGGCAAAGAAACGTCGCTGCTCAGTGGTTCGTCAAAGTTTGCAATCCTAAATTTTTCTGGAGGCTTGAGTAAAGGTAGCCTAGAACAAGGCTGTGAGGAATGCTCCTCCACCATGACAATACTTCTGTTAACACAGCCATCAACATCCAGTTTCTCCAATCCACAGGGTTCAAATTAGTGACTGCCATTTTACAATCCTGACCTGGCTTTGTGTGATTATTCCAGATTTTCAGTGGTTTCTGCCTTCCCCATTGGATCAGCTGGTGCTAACACAGGGTTAGCTAGTACGAGTCCCAGTGGTAAAAGAAATGTTCTTTATCAGGACATAGTCAACAGGGTAGGAGAAGTGCTAATCACCAGATTGCACAACAAAGCCCTGGGTTAAATTCCCCAGTGCATATGAAATAAGGACATTTGACACTATTGTTGGCGATTTGTCCATCAGATAGGGAAGTTTGATGGCCCCTTGGTCTCTTTTTGGAATGGGTGGCCACCAGGTTTCACCCTTTCCATTCTTTCATCTCTCATCCACATCACTACACTGACAGTGAACATGCAACAATCAGCCACACTTACAAACAGTTGCAATGGGAAATCACCCAAAGGGCTCAGACAAGTGTTCACAGAAGTGGTCGTTTTTTACCCTTGAAGAAGCAGTTTCTACCTACAAAAGTGAGCTTTCAACCATAAACAAAAATGAGTTGCAGGAGTGCTTTTGGATGTGATTTCTGAGACTCTGGAAGTGTGTACAGTGTTGTGATTACTATTTTGAAAAATGCATGCTGCAGACTAATTTTATATAAATCTCTTTAACTGCATCCCAAAACTTTCATAGTGACCCTTGTAGTAAACAATTTCTCATCTTGCTCATAATACACTGGTTATAATTTTGATACCTAGTTGTTATTTCTGCTGTAAGTCATAATCTCATTAATATCAGGCATTCTAATAATTTATAAAGTTACTCTATTAATTCTTTTTCCTCCTTAAATTTTTAGAAAACCTTTCTTTGTCTGTATAAAAGTATCATGCAATGCAGTTGGAGGGAGTTAGACAAGCTAAAGTAAGAAACATATAACATTCTATCTTACTTTCTGTTATGTTCAGATACCACTGTAGTATGTGAAAATATATATATATATACACACACACACACACACATAATGTGGGCTATTTAGGAAACAAAACCACCGCTTACCATAGAAGAGGATTCCTGCAGCATCGAGACACGGGATAAAAAACTTGCACACAAAGAGCAAAATTTTCAAGCTTATAGCCCTTCTTCAGTAGTAGAGTGAGATGGCTGGCTGCATGATGGAGGCTGGCAGCCAACTGAGTTGGCCAACAAGGCGGGTTGCTCGTGGGGAGGGGCAAACAATATGGCAGGAAGTGAGGGTGGGGGTAAAAAGGCATAAACCATAAAATAATAAACCTGTCCTTAGGAACCCATCGTGGAAGACATCTGCTGATGGCCCTAAATTGCCTTTTACACCATGTATGTACGTCCAAAATACCCAGAAATATGTGAAACAATATTTGGAAATTTAAAATCAAGCAGATTTCGAAGTTATAAACTACAAACAGTAGGCTCTGGTGAGCGATGGTTCTGTGGGAAAAGGTGAGGACGATGGGGGGGGAGGAAAATTGGTGCTATCTTAAATTTAGTCCTAGTGTTGTCTGGTGCCCAGTTGGTACTGATAAGCCAGTTCCCACCTTCTGAAGTTTCGAGATGCTGCTTTTGTCCGAGAGGACTCTGATGGCGCGGACCGCAAAGCGTGTGTTAAAATTGTTGGTGGCATTATAAAATACGGGGTGGTCAAGATTCTGGATGAATATCGATTGTCTGTGTCCATTCATTCTGATGGCCAGTGGATTCATTGTCAGACCTCTGTAGGGGGCTGTGCAATGTTTATAGGCGAGTTGATGTATAAGGTGGAAGGATACACACGTTACAAGTCCTGTGATGGGGAAGCTTTCACCAGTTACAGGGTTAGTGAAGGCGGGTGCTTATTGCATACGAGGGCGGTCTGGAAAATTCTAAGCCTAAATATATAAAACCAATTTGATATTTACCAAATCATTTTTATTTCTCAATATGGTCTCCCTGAACACTGATACACTCAGTCCAACGATGTTCCAAGTTCATTATACCATCCCTGAAGTGGCTTTCTGGAAGGCCTGCAAAACATCCATCTACAGCTGCAATCACCTCTTCATTTGCAGAAAAATGCTGACCAGCAAGAAAGTTTTTGAGTTTTGGGAATAGACAGAAGTCGGAGGGAGCCAAATCTGGGGAATAAGGTGGATGGTCCAACACGTCATAGTGCAGATCTCTTAATTTTCCCATTGCCAAAACTCTCTTGGTGGCAGGTTCATTGCCCTGATGAAAGATGATTTTCAAACTGGGCCTTTACTCACGAATGTTTTCATACAGGGTGTCAAAAAGTTTGGAATGGTATTGTCCAGTTATTGTTTTGAGCTTTTCAAGGTAATCAATGAACAAAACACCTTTAGCATCCCAAAAAACTGATGCCTCACCTTCCCTGCCAGAGGAACCAACTTGGCCTTCTTTGGACCTGAACAACCAGCTTCTGTCCACTGGTTTGACTGTAGTTTTGATTCTGCCGTGTAGTGGTGAACCCATGTCTCATCCATAGTTATGAATCGATGCAAAAAATCAGTTTTATTTTTGTTGAAACGCTCCAAATACTGTTCAGAAAGTCTCATGCGGATGTGCTTTTGATCAACAGTAAGCAAATGCGGCACCCATCTTGCACAAAGCTTCTTTATATGCAATACTTCATGCAAAATGTATCCCACACGTTCTTTTGATATCCCTACGGTCTCAGCAATCTCACACACTTCTATTCGTTGATCATGCAAAACCATATCATGCACTTTCTGGATGATTTCTGGAGTTGTTTCACTTTTCGGACGTCCTTTGCGTTTATCATCTTCAAGACCGCTACGGTAACGTTTGAACTTAGCAGCCCATTTCTTAACTGTCAAATATAAAGGAGAAGAGTCCCCATACACTTTAAAAAATCTTCCGTGGATCTCGGATGGCGTTAAACCTTCTTTTACAAAGAATTTTATGACTGCACGATACTCGATTTTTTCCATCTCTGTTACAACTTTGCACCACGCCTTCATCAAACAACTGTACAGACCAAACTACAACGTAGCATGACTTGGAATTTCTTGCAGGCGTGTCTGGCACATGCACCAACCTCCATGGAAAAAAATCACATGGGTAATGCTGCCATCTATGGTCGAGGCTGAGAACTTCTTAGACAGCCCTCGTAATTTGCAGCGGGTACTGTTGCAAGGAAACGAACCTTGGGGCTGTTTTGCAGGCTGAGGGGTCCCGTGTTTATGGACCAAGAGTTGGTTGAGGTCTATTGAAGTAGATTCTAGGAGGGTGAGGGAGGATTTTTGGAAGGAGGGTTCTCATCTCGGGGCAGGCTTGAAGGAAGTCGTAACCGTGTTGCAGGACTCGGTTGATGGATTCCAAACCGGGGAAGTATCGGGTGATCAAAACGGGGCTGTTGATAGGTTGAGCTGGTTTATGAACAAAATCTGGTGGGTAATTGTGGGATATCAGGGCTTTGGAGATGTTGCTAGAATACTGTCGGAGAGCCTGTTCATTGGAACATATGTGACTTCCCCGAATGGAAAAAGCTATAGGGGAGGGAGTGTGATATGATGAGGATGGCAGCTATCATAGTGAAGGTACTGTTGTAAGTTTCTGGGTTTGATATGGACAGATGAGTTGATGTAGCCATTCTTGAGGGATAGGTCAACATCCAGGAAAGTGGCATGTGTGGTAGTAGTAAGTCCACGTGAATTTCAGAGTGCTGGCGGTGTTGAGTTTATTGAGGAAACTGGGTAGGTTGTCTTCCCCGTGGGTCCAGATTATGAAAATGTCATCAATGAATCTGACCCACAATAAGGGTTTTAGATGGGCTCAAGTTAAAAATGACTGTTCCAGGCGGCTTAAGTAGAGGTTAGCATATGAGGGAGCCATATGGGTGCCCGTGGCAGTGCCGCTAACTTGGTAGTAAATTTTACCACTGAATGAGAAAAATTTGTTGTTCAGTATTAGCTCAGCCAGGGAGATTAGGAAGGATCTGGTGGGGAGGCTATTGGGGGAATCCTGGTCTAGAAAATGTTCCATGGCACTGAGACCATGTCATGACTGGGGGGAATATTTATATATAGGGAGGTCACATCAACCGTTACTAGGAAGGAGTCAGGGGGAAGAGGGTGGGTACTGTAGACAGCCGAGAGAGGAAGTGTCGGGTGTCTTTGATGTAGGTGGGAAGCAGGCTGACAATGGGCTGTAGATGCTGGTCCACCAGGGCAGAGATACACTCAGTCGGTGAACCGTATGCAGCAAATACAGAACGGCCTTGTTTGCCAGGCTTATGAACGGGTATAGAGAAGGTGTGTGCAGCTTTTTTGGAGTGAGGAGCGAGACAGAATGGGAAGTGAGGCCTTGGAGGGGTCCACGTTGGCTGCCATCTCACTACTACTGAAGAAGGGATATAGGCTCGAAAAGTTTGTCCTATGAGTGTACATTTTTTTTCCATGTCTCGGCGCCGCAGGGATCCTCTTCTATGGGAAACGGTGGTTTTTCTCCGATCCAAATATTTAAGATATATACTACAATATACTAGGGAAAAAATGAGTTCTAAACTCATTTTTTTTGAAGGACTTTACAGTTCACTGGCACTGAAGTCGAAACTCGGGAATGAGTCTGCAACACACTACACACCAGAATGGAATTTGTCTGTGCTGACTTTTGGAAGCTGTAGAAAACTAAATTTTGCATATTATGGTCAAGATTTGACTTCTTGCTTTATAACTGACACCCTCTATTAAAGAATATGCTGTAGATATAAAGCTGGCTGTTTGGAGATGTAATGAGAGTTCTGAAATATAAATATTTTCAAGATCAGAAAATTAGTTAATTATCTCTCCACAAAAGATAAACTTTTTTTGGTTGAATATTTAGTCACTTTGATACAACAATTGGTAATAAAACAGATCCACAAGTAATAAAATAATATTTTGTAATAGGGTGAACCACTCTTGAAAAGATAGTTCCTCAAAATGAGGAAAGAGCTCAGATACAAATTTAACTCAGGGCAACAAACAGCTGCAAGATTTTTTATTCTTTTTAAGATTCCTTAACCAATGGGAATCCTAGCCCTACTGCCGACACTCCACTGTCACAGGACTCTAGCTGGTTAGCCAAAATAGATTGGAGATTTCAAATTTTCACTTTGTTTTCTGTTGATTCACAACTGAGCATCATATTTAAAATTTTGTAAAAGAAATAATGGGGAGGGGGAGCAATCTTCCTGCCCCAGCTTGTGATGTATAGATGTTTAGACTGCACAAGTCCAAAGTCAATTTTTTTGTTCATTTGAAAATAAAGACTCCACATTTGTTGATTTTATACCATTTTTGTTAATGGATCTGTTTCAAAAATAATATCACCTAGGAACTTGAAATTCAGCCCCAATATTGATTATATCCTATATTTAAACAAATACTATTAAAATACCTATAATACAGTTTCAAACAAAATGGGCTTACATTTTTGAGGTTATTTCGCCATATGTTAATACTATTCCACTGAAATGTTCTCGTTGATCATAGTCAGCTGCCTAATCTGAAAACGTTAAGCATTGATTTCTGTACCTTTTGACCTGCCATGTACAGAATACCTATTAAGGCCATTAGAGTATAAAACCCAAATTTAATGGGGCTCATATCTCCATTGCCTGGTAATTTGCTATCTGGCAATTACAATTTCACTTTTAAATAGCTCGGCATGCTGCACTTGAAGGAATAGAAGACCATGCCAGAGTATGACCTCTAATGCTCTCTTAGTTGATGAAAGGACTTGCCATTCTGTAGTGAGTAATGGTTTCTTTCTCAATTCTTAACATCAAAAGGAAATGATGTTTGACAGTCTGTGGATAGAGAATTTTTTTAAAGGAGATGTTACACAACTCTCTGATGTGAAAGGGATCTGTATTTTTTACTATATTAAATGACACAAAATTAGTTTATAAGCCCTGTATATCCAATAAACAAACCAGACTTTTATCATGGTGTTATGAGACTGCAGTTCAATGAAATACAAAAACACTTAAGAGGTTAATTTTCCACATATGCTTAAAGTTAATTCCTTACAATGGAAAATGAAGGAGTGCAGCTCAATAGTTTCTAGTTTTTTTTTCAAGCAAAGTTTTGTGAGCCACCTTTCTTGGAACTATTAAAATTTGTGAGAGTTATCATTTCAGCAGGCGGAATGATAAGCTCCCCAGATAGTTTCTTTTTTTTAAAATCTAATGAATAGATTAAACTATACAAGTCAAAGTAGAGCAATATTAATAACCGATTATAATCTTCTGAGGCCATTAATCGTAGGTGGAAAATTAATTAAAATCAAATGCACAAAATACGTTGGTAAAGAATTGAAACAGATTTTCGCAAAAATGTCAATGCTTTATTACTATGTTTCAGGTACATCATATTGTTTTGACACTTTTAGTATCGCAGTGGAAGAAATGGCTTGTTGAGTTTCACTTTCAGTATAGGTTCCATGAACCAGACAGGAAGATCTGATGAGTACTACTACAAATACAATAAAATTTACTGTGGTCTGGCCTGAAAAGTTCTCACCTCAAACTATTATTCCAGACATTATTGTCTGTAGTAATGATGCACAATTTTGCAGAATGATGCAAAATTTTGTACAAAGAGATGATCAATAAATTTTCATGAAATTTTGTTTTTCAGTCTGCTAGCGGAGTGACCATATTTAATGGAGGCTGAGAACTTGTTACACCACACATTGTATATCATGTAACTGAAGCCATAAGATTTAATTTGCTGCACAATTTTCTAAGTCCATTGATCTACAAGACTTAACCATTCAATAATTATAATATATAAAGATATAAGCATTAGGATAAAATGTCATATTCCTCATGTAAAATTCAGGTTGGTTTTAATTCTGATACAATTCATAATAAACTATTTGTAGCGGGAAAAAAACTGACTGATGAATTCACAACACATTCCAATAATCCAAAAATGTATACACACTTCACCAATTTGATCAACCCACCACCAAAATATGCTTCTCAACACACAACAATAAAGTGTAATTAATTAATGTAACTTTTAGTGTGTTGATTTTTAATGAGTGAACGCATCTCAATACAATAATACTCATTTTTTAAACTGATGGTTTCTAATTATCTTACTTCACATGTCTTCTTTGTCTATAAAAAGGATTTTATGACTCATACTCACATCTTCAACTATCCAGATTTTGGATCGTTTCTACTCAACAAAGTGGAAATAATGTTTGATTTTAGTTATACAAGGAAGAAAATAAATACATACTCAATTCAGAAAAAAACTTAAATACAATGGAAACTGAAGGAAGCACATCTATGTTCTCAAGTCCAATAGCAAAAAATCAAGTAAGCTATGTTTTGTTATGTTGGTCAGATGAAGTCATTGAGATATATATGGTCGCTCCCTAGCAAGGTATGAGTGTGGAGACTAAACGGTTCCTGGTTTTAATCCCAGTTCTGGCTGCAATTTTCAGAGACCCTTAACCTGTCCTTCACTTTTGGTAAAGGTCATTTTATGTATGTGAAGTACACTAAAATGCTTCAATTATCTGGATTTTATGTAACACTGTAAGCCCCTTTACCTTGTGGAGTCACGACAGAATCAGGACTCTCATCTGGCCCCTCTAAGGCATTTGAAATTGTTGTTACAGTTGATGTTGCTAAACAGAAAAGTTCCTTTAATGCTCATCAATAGGGTTCGGATCTTTAGGAAAAGTCATATTTTTTTCCTGCCTTCTTTTTGAGCCAAAATGCTGAAATAAACACTGATTAAATGTTTCTGATTGTATTTAAATGTATTTTATATAGCCTATAAATGCATATTCGGGCAATTTTCCTAATTCTGGTCCTATTTCAGCAATTTTTATGGTCATATTTTGAGGAAAAATCTGGTAATTTTTTTGATAGAAGTTATAGATGAAAAGAAATTAAGATAATTATTCAAAGAAATATACTCCTGTTACACATTGGAGAAAGGAACGAAACTAATGTCACTAAATTGTTCAGGATTCACCAGTCAAGAATTAAAGTTATAAATTATTGTCACTCTCTAAACGTTAATGTTCCACCCGCTTTTTAAATTCGACTATGCAGCAGCAGCATGCCGGTGTTGAGCCGCGTCAATCAATGTCTCACTTGCGACGGTATCGCAGGAGTTGAGTCCACTGCAGTGACCCACCAATGAGTTGAGAGGAATCAACTGTCTTCCTATGATTCAGTACGGCGAAACTGCTGCTTAACGGGAAACCCGTCCCTACCAAGGTCACATATTCCCCACATACCAGACTCTCCGCGTCGAAACAAGCACAAATCCTTCAGCCACTCACGCACTGTCACCAATGCTTTTGAAAATAATCCTGAACCAGTGTTAAATCTGCAGTGGATCAGTGAGTACCGCCATGCCGAAAACAAAACTTTCTGAAAGTACAAAGTTACGTAAAGGAATTTGGAGAGGAGTATTTTAGCACAGATGAAAGAGTTCTTTTCTGTAAATTATGTGAAACTAAAGTGAATGCAACAAAGCCATTTCATGTGCAGCAGCACTGCAATACATCAAGACACAAGAATATTGTAATACGACATTCAACTCGACAAAGCAAACAGCGACCTTTCTTGGATACATTTACAGCTTCGTTGTCTTCCAAATTGTCAATTTTTTCTAAAGAACTCTGTGAAATGATGGTATCAGCCAACATCCCACGTAATTAAGTGAACAATGAGCATTTCAAATCGTTCTTGGAGAAATACACAACACAGACGATTCCAACCGAATCAACATTGAGGAAGAACTATTTACCGTCTTGTTATGAAAATGTATTGCAGACAATCAGAACTAAGGCACCAATAAGATCTGGGTATCAATGGATGAAAGTACTGATGCTTGTGGGAGATACGTTGTAAATGTTATCGTTGGAACCCTACTTTCTGACAGACCGGGTGATATATTTTTACTGGACTGTGACGCTCTTGAATCAGTAAACCACTCAACAATTGCGATCCGTTTCGCCAATGCTATGAAACTTTTATGGAGCGGTGAAGTTAAGCGAGAACATGCCTTACTATTTGTGGCCGACACTGCGCCGTACATGGTAAAGGCTGAGAAATGTCTGAAGATGTTGTATCCTTCGATGGTGTATTTAACTTGTCTCGCTCATGGATTACATAGAGTTGCCGAGGAAGCAAGACTAAATCTCGCTGATGTTGATGGGTTAATATCAAATGGAAAAAAGATTTTTGTAAAAGCTCCAATGAGAGTGGCAAAATTTAAAGAAGACGCATCTTCTGTCCCTCTTCCACCACAAACAGTACTTACTCATTGGGCACAAGGCTCAATGCAGTTAGCTATTACTGTGAATATTATGAAAACATAAAGAAAATAATTTCTAATTTTGATAGCAGTGAAGCATCTTCCATAAAAATTGTCGAAGAACTCTTTACCAGTAATTTGTTGGGAAAATTTGGTGTACATAAAGTCAAGTTTTTCAGGCATCACAACTGCAATTTCGCCTCTTGAAGAAGTTGGTCTAGAACTGAATGAAAGTTTGGCAGTCATTAAAAGTGTGGAAACTGAAATAGGCCAAGCAGGGGGCAGTGTGGCTAGTTTGCTGAAAAACAAATTTGTTGTGTGGGAATAAGGGATATAAAACAATTTGTAAAATTAGTGAAATTTTATGTGGTGGTGAATCTGTTTTGACTGAAGACGACCCACAATTAAATTGCAGTGACCTGACTCCATTTAAGCACTCTTCTGTCACATCTCGCGATGTCGAACGAAGCTTCTCACACTACAAGACAGTTTTAAGTGACAACCGGAGAAAATTCCTCTTCGAGAACTTGAAGATCAATATGGTGATATACTGTAATGCTGGCATCAAACAAGGATAAAAAATGGTATGTACACAAATTGGCAACAAATTTATAGTAAATTTCCATTTTTAAAAGTAAAATTCTAGTAATCCATTATTTTACAGGAACAAGAAAATAACTTTCAAAAAAATTAATTTTCCAATCGTACAGTGAGTGCATAGAAGCAAATTATGTTGTCTACATGAAAGCGACACAGCTACATAAAATAAATTATGTACATTTGAGCATTTTTAAAGTATAAAAAATTTAATGTTTGATCATATTTTCTCTTTTTTAGGTCATTTTTACCTATTTTTAAGGACATATTTGCCTGTATATTTCTCGATTTTTTTTGATCATAAAGATCCGAACCCTACTCGTCAACATTCCCAATACACTTTTGTCATTTTCAAACATAAAGAAAAGTACATATTTCCAAACCACATTTATAATCTATTCTTGTAACAATACTTTAACTGCCATATATTTACACTTTTCCCCAATTTATCTAGTCACATATGCTGCACCAAATTAGCAGAGATTACAGTGAGCATAATGATGCTTATAAACTGGATATCCCAGGATAATGAAGCTAACCTGAGAAGAACCCAGACACAGTACACAAGGCCATCTTCAAGAAAAGTATAGTCCACTTTTTCTTATCCCTTGTTTGGTTTTTTCCCCATCCAAAGCGAATGACCAAAATCTGACAAATTTGTTCATAGTAAAATACTCAGCAAAAATAACAAATGCCAAACACTGTGTGTGTGTGTATTTCAACTCTTAAAAAGAAAAAAAGGGATATGGAAAGTAAACACACAACTTGTCATAGTTGAAGGCTAGGGGGCGGAGACAACACATGATTATATAATATTTTCACACTGGAGGATGATATCGAACATGGTACAGTTGACTGATTCAAAATGCCAAATCTCACCATGTGAATCATGTGGAGATAACACAGCATAAAAAGAATATTTATATAAACCTAATAACATGAAATTAATATATCAAATAACTGATAGCTTTACCACAAAAGAGCATCTACATCTACACTCTGCAATTCACAAAATTGTGGGTGGCAGAGGGTGCTCAGCACCAAAGCTAATCTCTTTGCTGTGCATTCCAATCCCTAATGGTACGAGGGAAAAAAGAATTCATATAAGAATCAGTCCGGCACCTTATTTCTCGAATTTTATCTTTCCTGTCCTTCCGACTCAAATAGGTTGATGGAAGAAGTATTTCACTACACTCATGAGTGAAAGTTGGAGTACGCATGTTTTCCAATAAGTTTAAACGAAACGTGTGTCGTCTATCTACCAGAGACTCCCAACCTAATCTACTAATCAGTTCTGTGACGCTTTCATAAGGACTGTAGCAAGCGGTCACGAATCGAGCGGCTCTTCTCTGTACTTTCTCTATACTTTCGATCAATCCCTTACGAAACGGGTCCCAAATGGCACAACAATAATCCAAATGTGGACGCACAAGTGATTTGTACGCTATCTCCTTTGTTTGTTCATTACAATTTTTCAAGATTCTACCTATGAATCGCAGCCTAGAATTTGCTCTACCTACTAAAGAATTAATGTGTATGTCCCATTTCATGTTCCTATTGTACTGTTACTCCCAAATATTTAATAGAATCGACCATATCAATAACTGTATTGTTTAACTCGTATTTCTGAACAATCGGATTCTTTTTGTTAGTTATGCTCATTGTCTTGCACTTTTTACAGTTTAGAATAAGTTGCCACTCAGCGCACCAAGCCAAAATAACATCCAGATCGCACTGAATTTCTAAGCAATCTGCCAAAGTTCTTACTCCCCTATAAATAACCGCATCATCAGCAAACAATCTAAAAAGGCTTTTCACTTTGTCTCCGAGATCGTTTATAAAAATTAAGAAAAGAAGTGGTCCTATTACACTTCCTTGAGGTACACCCGATGTAACATCTAGATTAGAAGAACTTTCTCCTTCAACGACAACATACTGCGACCGACCAGTTAGAAAATCCTTTATCCATTCACAAAGCTGATCCGATATACCATACGCTCGAAGCTTCGCTAAAAGGCGGTTGTGTGGTACAGAGTCAAAGGCTTTCTGGAAATCTAAAAAAATTGCATCTACTTGTGAACCTGTATCGATAACTTTCATTACGTCGTGTGTAAATAGGGCCAGCTGTGTTTCACATGATCTTTTCTTCCGAAATCCATGTTGATTTGTTGTAAGCAAATTATTATAATCAAGAAAATTCATAATGTTCGAGCATATAATATGCTCCATAACTCTACTACAAACAGATGTTATAGATATGGGACGATAGTTCCCAGGATCACTTCGATCACCTTTTTTGAAAATCGGAGTTACTTGCGCGATTTTCCAGTCTGAAGGTACTTTTCGCTCTTCTAATGATTTATTGAATATATCAGACAGAAATGGCCCGATTTCTGCAGCATACTCTGAAAATACTCTTACTGGAATTCCAACCGGGCCCGGTGCTTTCCCCACTTCAGGAGCTCTAATTGCTTAACGATACCTGCAGTATCTATTCGTAATGATTCCATCACCGACTCGCCATGGCGTGGGAAAACGGGAATACTATCTTTATGTTCATTTGTAAATGAATTTTTGAATACAGTATTTAGTACGTTAGCTTTATCGCGGCTTTCATTAACCTCGGAACCTTCACGAATTAGTGCTGGAATATTGCTGTTGGTACAATTAACTTTTCGTACATACGACCAAAATTTCTTTGGGTTTTCTGTGAGACTCTTAGAGAGAGAGTTGGAGTGAAAATCGTTAAAGGCCTCGCGCATTACATTCTTAATACGTCCTCTTAAATCAGCTAAGGTTTCTAAATCGCTGCGACACCCCTTCCTTCTTGAGCGTGCGTGTATTTTCCTTTGTTTTTTGAGTCATCTTTTGACTTCACATGTGTACCACGGTGGATCATCCTCTCCCTTTATTGTCCGCTTTGGTATATGTATTTCCATTCCTTCCCTGACTATATGTATAAAACGATGCCACATCTCTTCAACGGTGTCCTTTGTTGACTTGAAGTTATGGTATTTATTCCTCAGGTAGGTTCTAAAACACTCCTTTGAGGCCTTACTGAATCTGTATACAATCCGCCCTTTTTTCCTTTTTCGCTCGGTCATTAATTTGATAGTCGCAATTACCGCTTTGTGATCGCTTATTCCTGTGGTCGTTGAAATGTCGGTGAATAATTCCGGCCTGTTGGTAACCAGCAAGTCTAAAATGTTTTCGTTACCGTTATGACACCGCGTAGGTTCATTAACTAGCTGCTCGAGATGATTATCTGACAACAAATCGAGAATTACTTCAGAAGCTGCCTTATCCCTGCTACCTGTGATGTGAACGTAATTACGCCAGTCAATATAAGGCAGATTGAAGTCGCCTCCTAGAATCATAGCATGATCCTTAAAACGGCTAGCTATACTATTTACATTATTTCTTAACTCCTCGACGATAGCTATATCCGAATCAGGTGGACGGTAGAAGGCACCTATGATGAGTTTTGACCCAGCAACGTTGAGTTTAATCCATATGATTTCACAGTTCGTATCGACGTCTATTTCATTACATGGGAGAAATTTACTCACAGCTATAAATACCCCACCTCCATGAGAATGTAATCTGTCTTTACGAAAAACGTTCATGCTATCTTTAAAAGTTTCGGCGGAACTTATTTCCGGTTTCAACCAACTTTCTGTACCGATAACGATATCCGCTTCTGTACTACAAATAACGCTTTCAAGTTCCGGTTGTTTGTTACAAACGCTTCTACAGTTAATTACGAGAACTTTTAACTGACGAGATTCTTTTACGTTGCTCCTACATTCCGGTTTTGTAACTGATTGGGTTGCCCGTAACTGAATTTCGTGTTTCGGGTCTTCCTCCCTCAGCCTAAAAAACCACCCAGTGCATTCCACACGGCCCCTGCCACCCGTGTAGCCGATTCACGTGTGTAGTGCACACCTGACCTATTAAGGGGAACCCTACAAGACTCGACCCTATGGCGAAGATCGAGAAATCTGCAGCCAATGTCATCACAGAAACGTCGTAGTCTCTGGTTCAGCCCCTCAATACGGCTCTGAACCAGAGGTCCACAATCAACTCTGTCTACGATGCTACAGATGGTTAGCTCTGCCGATATCTTGCGGTCACTGGCCACAGAGTTCACCCTTTCAGCCAGCCGCCGGAAGGAAGAGAGGATAACCTCCGACCCAAGGTGACAGGCATCATTGGTGCCGACATGAGCCACAATCTGTAGTTGGCTACACCCTGTCCCCTCTATGGCATCCGCGATGGCCTGTTCCACATCTCGGATCAGGCCACCCGGAATACACACTGAATGGACGTTGGATTTCTTCCCCGAGGAATCCGCCATTTCCCTAAGGGGCTCTAATAACAGCCTAACATTAGAGCTCCCAACTACCAGAATGCCCTTCTGCGATTGCTCAGACCTGGCGGGCTGGGGGGCCGTCAACTCGCAGGATGACAATTGTGGGACTGAGTCAGCCTCCGACAATACATCAAACCGGTTGGACAGACGAACAAGTTTAGCGTCTTGGCCTTTAAGCCTGTTCGACTGCCCCCGTGTGAAGTCTAGAAGCCATACGCCAGTCACCAACAGGCGACTGCGGCACAGCATCCAACACTTCAGCCTGGGTTGCAGGTACGACAGTCGATATGGGAGAATCTGTAATAGGCTTGGCTATATCAGTTTCCCCAACATCACATCTGCTGCAGCCTTTTACGGCAGCTTCCAGCTGCGTAACTTTCGCTAACACAGCTGCAAGCTGAGCGCGCAGATCAGCCACCTCAGCTCGCGTATGCACACAGCAATCACAGTCCCTAGACATAATGCTTTTGAAGAACGCAAAAAGAAAGGAAACAAAAAAGTACAGAAAAAAGGAACAGAAACTCGAAATAACCTGTACTTCCTACAAAATATATACACTCGGAGATTGCACTAATCAAATCCCCACACCACTACAGATAAAATATAACAATAAAATACGCTACTGCACTCGGCAACTGTTCAAACGCTACTAACTAATACTGTCTACAAAATGTAAACACTCAGAGATTACACTATTCAAATACCCACACCACTACAGATATAAAAACAACAACAAAATACGCTACTGCACTCGCCGACTGTTCAAACGCTACTAACGACCACTGTTTACAAAATGTAAACACTCAGAGATTACACTATTCAAATATCCACACCACTACAGATATAAAAACAACAACGAAATACGCTACTGCACTCGCCGACTGTTCAAACGCTACTAACGACCACTGTTTACAAAATGTAAACACTCAGAGATTACACTATTCAAATACCCACACCACTACAGATATAAAAACAACAACAAAATACGCTACTGCCCTCGCTGACTGTTCAAACGATACTGTGGTTTGAATCCAGGGGCAGATGTCGGGTTTTAGTATTATGTCGGTATACTAATTCGTATCACTGGAGTTCAAAAGGAGCATGAACTCGGCCAAAGTCACTTTCCCATTTCTAGTCGTGCCTTGTGCACCTCGTATATCAAACCACCGGCCTCCACTGTCCTGATTTATACGTAGGCATCACCGTCAACCAGCTACTCATCAGGACGAATGGTTAAAAACAATATTGTGGGCCATTCATTCGCTTTCAATTCCAGTTTTCACAGTCAGAGGTATCGGATGCTTTCCAGAAACAACTAACCCTTCGTAATTCCAAGGATGAGAAGTAGGTTACTATCATTTTCCAGACATCTGCCCGCAATCAAACTCTGGTAATACCATAGCCCTTGTAAACTCGTCTCTTATGTATTATTATTTTTTAAATATATAATTTCTTTAAATTATTATTGCAGACTTATTTTATCCCCTAATTGTCATTATTTCTTTTATGAGCGGTCTTGTGGCTCAGTGGTTAAGGCATCTGACTGGAGATAAAAGGTCCCCGGTTTGAATCCCCGTCTCGGCGGGAATTTTCATAGGCATTTAACCCGGCCTTTACCTCTAGCACAGCTTGCTGTGTAACGTGAAGAACGCCAGATAGCTTCCGTGGTTCAGATTCCACTGTAGGTCCCTTGTACTCGGCAGGATTGCCAGGCTAGGTTAAGGCGGCTACGACGGGCAGAATACGCAGCCAATAGAAACCCTGTCACCAGGTCATTATGACCACACGAAATTATTATTGTTATATTTCTTTTATATGTTGTTATTTATTGCTGTTCCCAATGCTATTATGTTTACACAGTTATTTCTTTTGTTTATATGCTGTCCTTTCCCCTCCCCCCCCCCTTCCCTGCCCTCTTTTCCCCCACAACCACTGCCATTGCTTTGTCTCTAATGGTCAGCACAATTTTCCATCATTCACATAGTGAATTTTGGCATGTACAACCCTGTGAATCTTACCACATGCTTCACCCCCTCCCCCCACATACCTAAGGGCACTTCCAAAAAAATGTGTATTATTTTTTGTGTCATTCATTGTGGCTCTACTCCCTTAAACTTTGGTATTTGATGAGTTTCAAAGCCACTTCATTATAATGAAAGTTTCAGTACTCTCTTAACTACCAAAGAAAGGTATGAAAAATGTTTACCTCCTTAAATTATATTCAACATTTTAAAATCATAGGTTGAATGATCAAATCGACTATTCGGCATCACCTGTCATCTGTAAGTAATTTCATTAATGTTATGAAGCGGAAATTTATTTCACAGAAGCTCCTTCACTAATAAAATTTTCTCAGATGTCAGTTTTACACACTAGTTATCTCTCTTTTTTCAGTCTGAAGGACAGAAAATCAGTCGAAAATTAACAATCTTGGCTGAATGCAACATCACCAATAATTACTAGATTTTCAGCTGACCATTTCATCGACGCTGAATAGTGTGTGGTTTCAATCACTAAAAATGGGAACGTAAATGTGATCACTCTGTAACTAGCATTAAGCTCTTACTGCCTTACCAGACTCCACAGGTAAACTACATTCCAAGAGCAGAACTGAGACATTTCAGTATTAAAAATACTCAATTTTACACAATGTTATGATGTGTTGTAACATTTGTCAAATGAATGACTTCTTTAAGATTTTAACAAACTCGGAACATAGAATGTACTGCCTCAACATGTCACACACAGAAATAACTGCTACATGTAATCCATGGCTTACTTTAAGCAAACCAAACTACAAAGAGCTGGAATGTCCTTCACCATGTTAAGCTCATTTGTACCACTACTTATAGTGTTTCGAAGAGAAAAAAGTAGCCTATATTAGATGATAACTAAGTACTAATGACGTGAACCCTTCATACAAAATTAATTCAATACTACACTTTGAAAAGTATTTAGGTATAACAATTTTTTCACACAATCAACAATAAACTATAATGCAGAAAACATCAGTTACGCTCAGTAATACTGAGTCATAAATCAATGAACCTACACACAAACATTATAGGAACGAACCACCGCTTACCACAGATGACAGCAGGATGACGTTAACACACGAAAATGAAATGGACGCACACGAAACATTGCAATTATTGGACATATAACCTTTCTTCAACAGTAGAACATGGCAGATGCAAGGTAGATGCTTTCAGAAAAACAATAGCACCCACCTGTCTATGAAAGAAGGAGAATTTCGTGGAGGAATAATGAGTGCTGATTTCTGAAGGTAATGTACTGTTGGTAACGTAAGGCACGGAGAGCAGGTTGGCGCTGTGGAGGGCAACTAACACTGGGAATCTTGATAGTCGGACACTTTTAAAAATGAAGTTGAAGCAGACTGAATATGTCCTCAAAAAATATTAAAAAACTGCAGTGAAAGAAGAATTAATGTATTAAATTACTGATGGTAATGAAAATTAAAAATTTAATACTAATGCTGTGAATGGAGGCAATTTAGTTGCCCAACAAACAAAAAACTAATTAGAGAGAAATTTTGGTGAATCTGAAGGATGAAAGGCATTAAATGTAACTGTTTGGAAATATGGGGGAAAAAAACTATGTTGTATGGTCATAGAAGTCAGCACAAAAAGATTCTGATGTCTAAAATTAGGTTTTTAAAATGAAGCAAAATAAAGTTATACTATACAGAAAGTTATTTAATACAGACCATTGCACCAATAACTGCAAAAAGTTTGAGAAAATTACATATGGCATTCTTAGCTCGGAGAACATGAAGAATGGATTTTAGTAATCAATATAGCGTATATGAATTTAAGACTACACTCAGAAATGCTCATTATGCCTACACTTCATAAATGAACCATGTAAATAAAATATTGTACGTGGTTATTGTTTAACATAGTGAGTACATTGCATCACCATAGTGGCATAACACAGCAGCTAATATTAATTACACTTTGACTTTTATACAGCAATTTTATTGAAATGGGGGAGGGGGGGGGGAGTTTGAAACAAAAAGTGGATCACATTTTTACTACAGCATAAAAATGAATTGGCAAATGTGCCACTGCATTAAAAAACTTTGGTCAGACCATTGCTCGAATATGGTAGTGTAGTATGGGATCCACATTTTGCGTATCAAATAAAGGAGTTGGGGAGGGTGAAAAAGAGGGCTGCTAGATTTGTTTTTTAAAATTACCACAGAATGAAATCAGTAGAGGCCGCCATTTCCATTCAAGTTGTTCATGCCAAAGATAGTATCTACACTCTATTGTAATTAATGTAATCACTGCCATGTTTTTGTGATAACAGACCAACTAGACCATATTGAAGAAATGTGTAAAATGTTATAGCAATGAATTTAGTTTTCATTAATAAATTAAGGTCACCTGATTTTTTCGCAGCAATATACTGGCTTGGTGTAATGCAACCTGGACCAGAGTGAAAAAAACACGTACTTTGTTACAACAGTATTAGATGTGAGGAATTATTTTTAGATTTGTTGCTGTAGATTGCGGATACTATCTTTGGCAAGAACAATTTTACTGCAAATGACGGTTTTTTTTACTATTGAAATTCGTCATTTTGTAACTTTCGTGAAGCACCACGCCTAAGGTATCTTTCATTTCGCTTTCGTGTACACTTTTTCTTAAAAAGTATGACCACAGGAACATGTGTCACAAATTTCAAGCGAATAGCACAACTCCTTCTTACCTCGTTCTTATTTTACAGTAACCAAGCTGAATACTGGAATGGCCTCCAGTTTTCAAATTACAACTGCCTCTTTTCAAATACAGTAACACAGTAAACACTTAAAAGATGTTTATACAATTCGTCTCCTAATAATCTAGTTAGTTATAAGGTTGTAAAGAGAAGAGATGAAAATAAAAATGGTTTAAGCGGAACTATTCTGTTTGTGTTATGTAGTACCTGAAGAAAGAGCATCTACATCAGGAGGTTAAAACTACTGATCTAAATGGAAATTTTTTGGCATTTGTTATTACGCTGGGACTACTATACACAATTATGAGCATTAAAGGTATTATTTCCATCTCTTGTAGCTACGGTTAAGTAAAAATCAGTCCTGAATTGAATGAAACTGTTATTTCTGTGCATTGTATGTTATGGCGCTACTACTTTTTATGTCATTTTTGCACAGGTACTAGCAGCACTGTGGATTGTTTACACCTTGACAAAATTTTGCAATCCAATTCATGGCTAAAAATAAATTTCATAAAAAAGTAGGAAATGTAGAATTTTGCAGGATAATTGCTACATACACTTTTTAATTACACACCATCTCAGTTATCATATGAAATTTTTCAGATTTATTAACCGATTTATTAAATACCAGCCCAAAAGCATGTAATAAGAATTATGTGTGGGGTTAGCAATAGAACTTCATGTAGAGAGCTGTTCAAGACGTTAGGGATTTTAACATTAGCATCTGAGTATACATACACATTAATGTCCTTTGTAGTCACAAATTATACTTTGTTTGAAACAAATAGTGAAATACACAATTATGGCACTAGAAGTAAAAATGATCTTCACAAGACTTACAAGTCATTGTCATTTGTTCAAAAAGGGGTCCGATATTCGGGTAATATCAAGATGGGGATACCGCTGCGGCCTCGCGAAGTAAACACACAGATCACGTGGTATACATGACATCATTGTGACGTATGGTCCAGGCTGCATTGCAACATAAACTCAAATGATGATTGACGAAATAATATTTTATAAATATGCGTTTCGGTCGTAATGCAGCCTGGACCAAAGTGAAACGTAACCATAACGCACGATATTGCAGATATCCAATTTTCAGATCGTATCTACAGCTGTTACTGTGTTGGTATGTGCAGACTGAATACGTCATATACACTATGTGATCTGTGTGTTACTACGCGAGGCTGCGATGGTATCCCCATCTTGATATTACCCTAAATGTCTAGTAAATGATATGAATAAATTCAGAAAAAAATTGAAAGAATTTTTAATTGACAAATCCTTCTACTCTGCCAAAGAATTTATTCCTAAGGTATCTAAAAAATAACTGCCAGTATCTTGTGTAAAGTTCACATAATTAATTTACCATGTATGCTCTGACTGTACATCTCCTGGTGTATGTATTTAGTTTATTACGTAATTGTTTACGGTACCATATCTGTTATGACTGTACATCTTGTGCTGTATGTATTATTTTGTTATGGAATTTTTTTTTAAGTGTACCTTATATGCTATGACTGTACATCTTCTGGTGTATGTATTATTTTGTAATGGAAGTGTTTAATGTACCATGTATACTATGACTGTACATCTAGTGGTGTACTTATTATTTTGTTATGCAACTGTTTATCTGTAAATTGACAACTTTCCACATTCCACAGAGCCAGTCTCTTATATTGGGATCAATGGAAAATGAATGTATAGTATTGTACAGAAAACAGATATGATGTGCCAGATTGTTTTAAAATGTGCATTTGCTTTTAATACTTTATTACAGCTGCAAAGTGTAATTCTGTACACTTCAACCACACATAACTTATTACTGTGCACCCAAATACAGTGAGATTTTCTACCGAAGATTTTTCGGTTTAATTCTAGATGGGGATACCACTACAATCTCTTACCACCTCGCGTAGTAAACACACAGATCACGTGGAATATATGACGTCATTGTGACGTATGGTCCAGGCTGCATTACAACATAAATTCAAATGATTACTGACAAAATCATATTTGTAAATATGTGTTTCGGTCGTAATGCAGACTGGACCAAAGTGAAATGTAACCATAACGCACGATATTGCAGATACCCAACTTTTTAATCATATCTACCGCTGCAGACTGAATAAATCACAATGTCATCATATATACTACGTGATCTGTGTGTTTACGAGATTGTAGCGGTATCCCCATCTAGAATTAAACAGATTTTTATTTTTCATTACATAGTACGGAATCTGAAAAAGCTACTTTTCTCCATTATAAAATATATGGGATGAAATGCATTAGAAAAATATTATTTCATTTAAAATATACTTGTCACCTTTTACACAACGGATAGTCGCATCCTAGAAAATCAGTTTACATAGTAACTGAAGCAAGAGCATCTACATCAGGAACATACAGCTTAGAATAGTTTAGAATAATATCACTCCAAACACTTCTGTCATCTATACTGCTGCCAAAATATGAATCCCACAATTTAGTTGGAACTGTTTGAACATCCCCTTTAACGGTTTTTAAATTTAGAAAACAGTTTTCTCTTAACTCCTCAACCACTGCAACTGTGTCACATTTTAAATATTTTGATGGTGTATAAACATCTTGAATCAAATTATCACCAATATATAAACATTTTGGTATTTCTTTTCCACACTGTCTTGAAAGAAAATGGAAAAGGTCATCCCAACATCCTTGGCTATAAATTTTTCCTGCCTGCAGATCTTTAGCTTCAATAGGTTTGGTTTCAATGAATCCATCTAGTTCTAAGAAAGGTCTGTGTGATGTAAAGAAGCCTGGTTTACGGGCATAGCACACAACAATATCGAAATACTTCCTCCACTGTTCACCTAAGCAATAGCTAGCAGTGAAGGTTGCAAGATCAACATTTGAACCTGTAATCAGGAATGTTGTAGCACATTTCTTCACCGATTCTAACCAACTATACAACTGTTCACTGCATTTGTGAAGGAACAGTTCTGGATTTTGTTTGTAAGCTAGGAAGTAACCTCCAGTGTTTGAGCTGAAATGGTCCCTGCTATACATATTAATAAGTCCATCCAGAACATCTGGCCATATACTATACTTTTTTAACTTTTTACCATTTTCTGAATCCAGAGTATCTACTAATCTGGCAAAAGCAAGGGATGCTGGCATGTCAAAATAGTCCAGAAGGGCTCTTATTTTATTACATAGAGTGCCATTCCAAGCTGCAATCACATCTTCAAAAAATTCTACGGCGAGCTGCGACTTTCGTTCCGAACCATAATATTGTTCTATTTCCGCAAAATCCATAAAATGTGTGCCATGACTTGCATTCAAAATATATCCATCATACCGGACATTTAACACATTTCCATTTTCAAAATCAAGTAGAAGACCTTTCTGCATAAAATTCATATCATCTTCCACAGGCTTTAAAAGAAACCTGCTATCGTACCCTTTGTTTTCAACTAGATATTTTGCAAGTATTTCATATTCCATCTTCAATATCGCAGATACTTTATACCTACTCAGAGTATTGTCCAAATCGAATCCAATACAATCATAATTGCTTAAGTTAAGTATTTTTGTTTCAAACATCTTCGACATAGTGAGTCTTTTATTTTCCACCGATTTAAGACTTTTACAGTGAACATAAGAGAATTTTCTTATAGGCGTTGAGAGAACCGGCTTCACACTTTCCTGGCACAAGATGACACATAACTGATCACTAGTTCTTGAAATCTGTGAAACTAGCTTTTCTACATTTATATTTGTTCTACCAATGCACGAAGTAAACATAAGTTCTTTGCAGTCAGCTGAACAAGCGATTGATACCTTCTTCTGAAATTGTATTTGTTCACGTCGAAGCAACCGAACGAAGTTTCATCAACGACCACCTTGTTTCTCAGAACTATCACTAGCCTTCCAGTTATATAATACAGTATATTGTATCAAAAAATCCGGGATTATATGAACAATATAGCCTGCCCATTACGAAACTCACTTCCTATAAAAGAAATAAAATAACTCATCTAACATAACCAAAAGGGGCTGTAAAATACTACTGTGGACAGCATCATAATATTAATTCCAGCAACTAAGTAACAGTTTCTGCCGGCAAAGTGACACATTATTAAATTTTCTCTATTCCAAGCACTGTCCAAACTTCCAAGTTTCGATCATTATTATCGTCTCCGCTGGAAACTATAAGGTATTACTCTATTACTAATTATGATCGGTAGTCCAACATCACGTCCGAACTTCGAAAAAAAAAACTTGCAGTTAGATAATACACGATCCTCTTTTAAACTAAAGCATGGGACATTATCCTTCAATAGTTTACGCGTCAATTCTCATCTTACAAACGAATACTATAAAAATGGCGCAGTTAGACTTTCATTTCTACATAAATTCTATAATATTTTAAAGGTGTTCATTGGAAAAACTGCAAGGCGAATCAACACAACACCGACACTGCATAGTATATTGTGCGGTAGTAAACTGATCGTTTTTCATCAGGGGATCCATGTCTGAAAAAGTATTGCTCGGGATAATAAAGTGTCAAAATTTGTTCCTATGAATTGCTAGAGAAGGGCCAGTTCCATGGCCACCACAACAACTAGACCTTTCGATTATTTGCTGTGGGGTATTGTAAGAGTATGGTTTATTAGTTGCGATGAAGTTCATGCTCTTGTAGCCATTTTCCTTCTATTCATACTTACGATTCATACATTAAACCAGACCCAGTTAAACAGAGCACGCGCGGACTCTGTAATAGACAGGATTGCATCATCCTAATCAAACATCGTGCGACCTACCGCGCGGCGGAAGCCTTGTACGCGGCGGACCGGCGACAGGTTGTGAATTCCACAGAGTTCGCGGCGGGCAGTGGCGGACGAGGCGGAAAATATCATTCAATGCGCCCGGGAGTAAGTACATTCTGCGACACGCGGTATTCTGTGTTGAAGAGGGTTAGTAATAAAGCCGAAACGAGGAAGGACATTGGTGAAAGACTCAATGGACTAATAAGTATACATTTAGTATTTATTTTACACAACCTCTTCTATTTTCCATAATCTATAAGGTAAAGTGATGTAGTTTTGTTTTGTTGTTTTATTGCATAAACTACAGAGAACATCTGTAGCATTACAAAGACATTAAACATTAGTACATCAATGAATTATGAAACATTCTAATTTTACTTCATATTAGGTGCGTTTTCATAAAAGTCTTCAATTTTATATAAACAGTTATCAATAAGTAATTTTTAATTGCATTCCTGAACATTTCATTTGATAGTGAAATTCTCATTGGTATGGAATTAAAAAGCTTGAACGATACATAGTAAAAGGTTTTTTGAGTGCATCTGTATCCACACCTGAAGAAACCTATGTTATCTCTATTCCTAGTACTATAAGTATGACTCACACCCACTACTTCATATTTCTCATAGTTTTCCTTCATATACATTAAGCACTGAAAGGTAAATATTGCTGGTAGACTGGTAGAGTCATTATTCCAAGACAAAGAAAAATATTTTTACAGTGGCTACGAGAAGGAAGGTTACCTATAATTCTCACTGCTTTTTTCTGAAGTGTGAATAACATTAGAGCAGAATACTGATGCCCCCACAGTAATGCCCCATATGATAAATGACTATGAATTTGAGTATAATAAACCATTCTCAATACATCTTTGCCAACCCTACACCTCAGTCTTCTCAACACATATATCCCTTGGCCCAGTTTAGAAGCTGTTACTTGTATATGCTTAATCCAACTTAAACAGAAGTCTATTGAGAATCCAAGAAACTTAACATACTTAACACCATTTATGTGGTTGATATCATTCTTATTATAACTTATTTCTATATTCTGTATTTTATCCCCATTTATACACAGCAGATTAGCAGTACACCAGTACTCAATAATTCAAGAAATTTTATCGATTGCTTAATTCATAAGTTCAGAGGAATTGGCACTAAATCTTATATTCAAATCATCAACAAGGAGATAACTATCAGCACATGGATCAAATATATTTTTAGTTAATATATATGATAAAATGTAACGGTCCAAGAATTGAACCCTGAGGTACCCATGACTCACTGGTAGGTAATCTGATTCACAGTTATTCCACATAACTTTCTGATACCTTCCACTCAATTAAGACTGAATTGAGTAATACTTCAGCTTATCAAGCAGTACATTATGAGAGACGCTTTTGACAATTCATACAGTCTGGCTGCCACAGGATTCTTTTCATCAATATTGTTCAAGCAATTGCTTATAAAAGAAATGACAGCTCTAACAGTTCCTAATCCAGAACGAAAACCAAATTGAGATTCACTAAGAAGATTATTTTGTTCAAAGTAATCAATAATTTGCTAATAGATAACAGCTTCCAAGACTTTCGAAATCACTGGGACAAAACTAATTGGTCTGTAGCTGTTTAAATCCAACTTGTCACATTCTTTGTATGCCGGAATCACTTTTACCATTTTGATATCAACTGGAAAATCATTATTCAAAATGCAAGTGTTAGCAAGATTAGTACAACTAGCTAAAGTCACGGCTTTGTGGTGGCTCGCGAAGTTTTGTTATAAAAATTACTATACACAATTAGAGAAATTAATATCATCAAAATTCGTGATTTAATTTAAAAAAGAATTAGGCTCGTTTATAATAAGATGCAATCTTTAAATATTTAAAATATCAATTTATTTAATTTGTTTTTAATCAGATACAAAATATCTTAATCAAGTTTCTTCCTGTTTTCTATATTTTAACATACTCGAATTTTTAATATTGCTAATTCTGTCATCAAAAAATCTTCTATTTATTTAATGCTGGTCTTTCTGAAGTTTTTGCTCTCTATAACCCAACATATGTTAAACCAACAAAAGTTTCTTTTTCTCCAATATCTGCAGCAACTTTATTTAATTCTAAATCTTAAGCTTTATGAATTGTGATGCGGAAGCTAGTAGTAATGGAATTTTTTTTTCTTGCACAAGTGATATTCTGTATTTTACAAAATTTAGTCGGACACAACCACTATTTTCATAAATCGAATGAAAATAATTTTTATAGGGAACCATTATCATACATGGCATTACATATATATGCTAATAAAAATGATTACAATTTTTTCTGCAAAAGTTATGATTAATGACACATCTAGAGGTAACTCTGAATTATTAGGGAGAGCTAATTTATTTTCAATTTCACGTCTAGACGTACAGTAGTTATTTCAAAACGTTTACCACAAAAATCTAAAAATTGACGGCTAATGTCGATCGTCCTAATAAAATCAATGAAAGATTCTGACTTACAAATTTTGTGGATACATACGTCCAGATCGGAAAATTTTTTAATGGGACACATTTGATTAATTATATTGTATCGGCTTTCCAGCACAGGAATAGTAATACAAGAACGAAAATGTCAGCATTGTACCCGGTTTCATTAGGTATGAATTCATTGTGATAAATATATCTTCGCTTCTACGGTCCCGAAAGGAAAGTTCGAATTAATGTTTAAGGTAATTATGTACAATCTGTATTTATTTTCACAGCAACATTTTCGTACCTTACTTCCATCTTAAAGGAAAACTCGATTAATTAAAAGAATTAACTTTTCTTTCTCAAAAATTCATTATTTACTTAAAGCGATGCAAACCTGACAGTGAAATTATTGTTAGCCGTTTTAAACACCTTTTCACTGAAGCATTACGTATGTTCATTACAGTATGGAGAACGTTCGCCTAAAAAAAAATCAAAGAATTGAATTCAGGACAGTGTATCCAATCCGCGTCCCACATAAGTGGAGAATCATGGGACATGTGTAATATGAACCACGAAAACAAGGGAATATGCACCAGGTGACCGAAATTTCAATACACCAATACAACTACTTACACATTTAACTTCAATTCTGTTCAGAAATTTCCTAAAGTTTTCAGTTGCTTTCACCTTCAAACATTTGTACACTAGATATAGAATGTGTTACCTTATTGTAATACATATTTACAGTTAGCAAAACGAAATTCCCTAGAGAACGATTTCTTGTAGGAAAAATACAGATACCGTACAGCAACTGAACTAACTGTGGATGTCTATTATTTTTCTGTTTTAAGTAGACAAATTAAAGTTTTGTTTTTAAGTTTCTGAATGGTGACTGCTTGAAGTGTGATTAGGACAGCAAATATACTTTTGCCTTGCTGCTCCTATGGTACAAATGTTGGTCATCAATTCCTCAAAAAGTCATGAGCAGCAGTGGCAGATTAAGATGGAAGCCACTGTGATTGCATTACAAAAGTCAATAGACCTGTCTGAAAACTAAATAGTTACCAATATATTGCAGGCATATGACACAGAAACTGCTCCTGTTAAAGAAAATCGCCAAATAAAAATAATCAGCTGCTGCCACTTACCTCGATCCGAACCGTTTCGTAAAACTCGAATTTCTTGATTGCAACTCATCATTCCACTACATCAAAAAGCTATGAAACACAATTCTATAGCAATAACACAGAATATCGCCCCTTCTTCCACATTGAAGCACACAGTTGACTGGCTGTGGTTGATTGTAGAACATTTTTAAATAGTACGACTCCAACAAGGACTGGGGGCAAGTAACGGGAAGGAATTCGGCCAAGGCCCTTTTGAAGAAACATCCCAGCTTTGCCTGGGGTGATTTGGCGAAACTATGAAAAACCCAAATCTTCATGCCCGGACGGAGATTCGAACCCTCGACCTACAGAATGCGAGGCCAGAGCGTTAACCGACTGGAAATTCGTGGTGAGTGGGGAACAATAAAGAAAATTACAGAATATTTTTATGAAGATATAGTGACGAAAAAAGCTTTAGTTAAGTCACTTCATCGACAGAAACTGGTAGATATCAGAGGCTCGGTAATCTTGCAGATGTAGCCATTATCTTTGAAATGCAGACAGTGTTGTTGAAGCAGATTCCGGGTGATTCCATTGCAGACCTCTCGTCTTATTCAACAAGTTATGGTTCTTGTGTTTGGCTTCATTAAACTATCGACCTGCATGTATTTTTGGTTTGTTACAGTTACGTGGAAACATATTTCTCCCATTAAATAGTTCTCAAAATCTTCCTGTAGAGAGTGCTTTAATTTTGATTGTCATTAAGTTTTGCATAGTTTATGATTAAAAGTATACGGTTATTTCAATAACCGATTAAGGAAGGCAGCGGGATTTCTTTGTATAATTACAAAACCGCTGCATCTACATTTACATAAGTCACAGATTTCTTTTTTTTTTATATATATATATAAAGAACATTCAGCAACCATAGATCATCATTAATACAAAAAAATTAATATCTCTATTTCTGGAGCATAAATACATTTTCTCTCAATAGTTTAGTTTGTGGCAACGTTATTTTCGTTTAAAGTTTCAAGCGTATGGATTAGGTGTACCTTCCTTTTATTCTTCAATTCTGATTTTGATTAAACTTTATATAGTCTGTCATTGAAATCATACAATTATTTAAGTAACTGATTAAGGGAAGGAGCGGGATTTTTGTGTATAACTACAAAACCGATGCATCTATATTTACACAAGCCACATATTTATTTTAAAAAAAAAACATTCAACAACCATAGACAATCTTTAATACAGAAGTTAAATTAATATTTCACTTTCTGGAGAATAAGTGTATGTGGGATATCCATCATAAAATGTTCTTGGTGTGCACGTAGTTTTTGTTTCAAATATTTCTATAATTTACATCATTCATCATTTGTGTATTTCTCAAAGGAAAGTAAATAATTTGGAGAGTTTGTTTCAAAACAAATGTGAAATTCTACAAAATCAAATAGAAATTAAAAAAAAAAATTGCGGGTGGTGTGATCGAAGTGATGAACCCCTGCTCATCAACCCACTGCCTCAACACGCACGGCTAAACCGACGTTGTTAATAAGTGATTTTCCATAGCGGTATAACTCATTGAGGCACAACTTTTACACTTTTTAATCCTCGATTTCTCTTTAACGGAGGCCCACCAGACAGAACTGCTTTATTGCGAGAAACCACAGGTGACGTATTATTTACCATAAAATAGCGATTTCCAAACTGAAGACCTCTCCTTGGCAACATGCACGAATAAAAATAATTATAATTTATTTGTGTTTTGAAAAATAATGATTAATGGCACATCTAGAATTTACTTTGAATTAGTATGTTCAATTTCGCGTCTTTAGGTGTGGCAGTTTTTTCAAAAAGTGTGCCGCTAGGTGTGCACAATCTGTCGCCTAGTGTAAGGGCTAGCTTCGCTCACCCTAATTATTGTAAAGTTAATCGAATAATAACTTAGGTTGTGAAAGAAATTTAGGAAATGGTTTCGTACAGCATAGGCAGCATCAGTTGATTTTCTCTCAATCGATTTACAGTTGAGAAAGCATTGGCGGGTTGATTTGTTTTTATTGTTTCATCTTCTAATTTAGTTCAGTGAACTGTTTTGTGTAACTTCTTACAAAATTTTGAACGCAACATGTAGCTTTGAAAACATGAACTGCACTATCTACATCCAACTCTACAGATCTAAAAATATTTGCCACTTCTGAGCTAAAATGCCAAACACATTACCTACTACACTTAAGTTTCTAACCTTTCCTTCGTACGGATAAGCTTTTTCCTGTTAATTGTCAGTATTGATTTTTCTGATTGTATCAGGTTGTGTACATCTTCAAATTATTATTGAGACATTCGAAAATAAATTTAAAAACGATCTTATGTAGAATTTAAGTAAGTGTACAGTCTTTGAAATTCTCCTAACTTTTATATTTTTCAATTAATTTCGTGGATCCCTTTTCTTTTTTCCTTGAACTACCCATAGCGAGCAGCAGAAATATTTTTTCTCGGTAGGATGACATGTTAATAAGTAGGGGAGTGGCAAAAAATGAATTACGTCCTCCTTCGTCCACGACTGCTTCAACACTTGTCCGCCCTTTATTTATCTGCGCTCTGTTCAACCTCCACAGCTTCGGCGGACTGCTATCAATCCTCCGCATTTTGTTTGACAGAACCTTAAAATCCTTCATAGTCTGAGAAACCAGTACCTCCTTAGGTAATCCCTCGCTGCCCTATAAACAAATTAAAGCTTTCCCACTTCCCATGAAATTAATTGCCAATTTATAATCACATTGCTCTTTCCCTTTCCACATGCAGCTTCTTAATCTTCCACCATTTGTAATCCAGACCTCATTGCTAAATATGCCTTATACGTACCCACAACACTCTTCACCAGCCTTCGACTTACAGTGACTCCCAACCTAACTCTATTGTCATTTCAGACACTGAGAGCAACCTATGGTAATTTTCACAAACAAACCTAGCAATATTCTTTGCAACCCCTACAACTCCAGTATTTGATACCCATAATGTGGGTCCCATATCTTCCCACAGTACTCAATCAAGGGATTGAGCTAAGCTTATTAACGCACTAAGTAACTCACTTCTCTGTTATATCCACTCATTATCCTCTCCAACAGATTCAATACCAGTTTACTGTCAACTGATATTCCCAGGTATTTACGTTTTATTCCTTCAGCAAATAATTCCACTAAATAATAATAAAATAAACCTTTGTGTTCCTATCTTTATACATAATAAGTTGACTCTCCTTGGCATTTATCTTGTAGTATATTGCGGGATTTTAGCTATAGTATATTGTAATTTTTTCTCGGGATAATTTTTCTCAAGCTACAGCCATGTAATTTAATTCCACCTGATGCAGCATAGTCCAGGGTTAACAGGTTCTCTACCCGTGATAAGAGGCCTTCCCCCAGGGTACATTCAAAAAGCCCTTAGTAAGGTGTTTTAAACCAATAGAACTAAAGTCACATGACTTCCCCTACTCCGCCTCTACACGCGAGAGCTCAGTCTGAAGCAGCTCTCGGGCAGTCTCTTTCGCCGAGTCTCAGGATGGACGTTACCAGTAGTCCTTAATAATTTATTAGGTAAAGGCTGATGCATTTATATCCTTCTGCTGGCTTAGAAATAATATTCCGAGTGACAGAATTATATTAGTAAGGATTTCTTTTATGAGAGCTATTTTATGCAGTATTTCAAGTGTATTTCTATGTGATTATTTTTATTGAAGTTATTAAAGTCACTCCATTCTTTCAACTACATGTTTTCATTTGTATCGCTGATTCCTGCTCATTACTAGCATTAAGTGAGGGCAGAACGTAATTGCTCTGATCCTATGACCACATATCTTCGGTGAAACTGATCGGGGAGTGGTTGATCAGAGGCGAATCCAACTTGACTGTTGCGAAAAACCGCTCGTTTGTTACAGCCGTATTGAATGGTGTCAGATTCTAGGGTTGATTACATAAAATCAGTGATCGATGATAGCAGAAATATTGGGAAAGTATTTTCCTATTAGTACGGCAAGGAGACAGGAATTCTCTTTCGCTGCAAAAACCATTTTTTATGTGTAGCAGCCGCAGAGGGTAAATGCAAAGCCAGAAACAGTACGAAGAAGTCAGTATAGCAAAGTAATTTTCGACGCTTCAAGGAGCGCAAGTTGGAACCGAAACCGGATACTGCAAGCAGATAAGGAGAAGCCACGACGAGTTAGCGATCCGCCGGAGAGAGGGTAGAACGAACCGAGTCCCAGCAGCCCGCGCGAAAGCAGTGGAGGGGGTGACACCGCCAGCAACCAATAGGAGTACAACGCTACCACAAATGGCCCGGACGGCGCCAGAATTAAAGTCTCGCAGTTTCAACCCAGCAGAACAGTGAGTAATATGCAGTGCGCAGTGTTTCACAATGAATACAGCAACGAATGAAGCAGGTGTTGAAGAGAGCAGTGCGGCAAGCTCTCAGTATCAGAAGCATTGAAGTTGATTCTAAATTAGTTCAACGGGGATAAGGAAGAATTGCAACCTTTCATTGAAAATGTTTCAACTGCATTTAATTTAATTGCTAAGCAAGATCATGATGTTCTCCTTCATTTTGTAAAGTGAAAGATCTGTGTCCAGGCCAGGAGTAATTTACTCGTTAGATCCTTTACCGAAACATGGGATTCTGTAAAAGATATCTTGATTGAAAACTATGGGGAGAGGCATTTATTAGATCACTATCCTTGTAACCTTTTTGCAGCTCGACAGCGAAAAGCAGAACCGATTGTTGAGTGAGCCGCGAGGATCGACAAACTTTCACATGACTTTAGAAATGCAATAGCCAAAGATATTCCTAAAGAATATAGAAAAGGGAGTCTTACTCTTGTTGATCGCCTGAGTCGCATTACGTTTATTCAAGGGTTAAGTAATGACAGAATACACACCGTAATCAGAGCACGGGGTTCCACTATCACTTTACCAGTCGCTATTGAATTAGCACTCGTCGAAGAAAGCGCATTGTTGTCACAAAAGGAAAAAGCTGTTATAGGGCGTTCAGATACACACACAACACAGAATAAAGCCATGAAAATATGTTTTTCTTGCAATAAAACTGGCCATATTAATAAACAATCTGAAGACAAAAAGACCACCTAGCCGTTGCATGTAAAGCACGTACACAGTTCAGAGGAATTAGTTATGTCACTTGTGCATATTGCTATAGAAAAGGACATATTATTGCAGACTGTAGAGTAAAGAAGACAGTCTGTTACAAATGTAACAAGTTCGGGCACTTCGCGTCACTTTGTCGCAACAATGACACAACACAAAAGACAAACAAAGGTTCGGGAAACGACCGAAGAGTGTGAGAAATGGCAGCCACTCTTACACTCGTCAATATGGCAAAATACATACCGTAGGCTGTGAACATGAGAATGATTTTTTGCAGATAACCTATGAGCAGGTAAACAATGGGGAAATCCATTGTCTCCTTGACACGGATGCTCAGCTGTCTCTTATACACAAGAATGCGTTGGAAAATTACGTTCAAATAGATACAAAGAAAACTAAGTATTAAGGGAGAATTATGTCACACACAGTGAGAATAAAAGGAACGATCGTTTTGCAACTAAAATTGAGCAATCATGTATTTATTAAGCATGAGTTTAATGTGGTTGATGAGTCTGTCGACATAGTTAATTCGGAGAGATCTTTTAATCAAACAGGGAGCTATAATTAACTATGAAAACATGTCTGTATGTATCAGTGGTCATTCTATTCCAATACTGACAGAATCAGAAAATATTAGTGGGACTAGCAAGCGGGCTAGAGTAGTCTCAAAGGGGTCAGCAAACTCAAGAGGCAAGTGTTTTCAAGCAAAGGGAAACATAAACACAGAGGTACCGCCCAAAAACTCTCGCAGAAGATGAGAAAACATGTAAGCAGAAGGAATAGGCGTCGCAACAGAAACACATATAAAGCTCAAAACAGTAAAGAATCCACTATACAGCATGCACAGAATGAACAGCAGAAACATAAACAAACTGTAGAAGTGTCTAATCGGAGAGATGATAGTAATTCAAGTCACGTTAATGATAGTTCAAAAGAGTTTAACAACAGTTCTAAATGCACAAGAGTTGAACGCATTCTACGAGTTCAGGTTCAATGCCGAAATTGTGCAGAAGCTATTGTAAACAAACAAGAAATTATTCAAGGCGGTTTCATTTCTGAATCATTGGTCAAAGTAGAAAATGGTAATTGTATTTTATCCATGCTAAAACCAGGGAGGAAAGTGTCGAATTTTATTGCGGAGCATTAGAGGCGCAGCCATATTGTGCAGAGAGCGATATGACGTCAGAGTCACGTGATCAGCCAGCTGACAGCCCGTCCGCCATTAGAGTTATAGAAGGTAAAGAAACAACTAAACGCGTACAACCAACACAAGGGAAAGCACGAACCAGTTTATTGATGGAAAATTTGAGGGTAGATCATTTGAATGAAGAAGATAGGCGATCCATTCTAGAAATTAGTTTATTATACAATGATAGGCGATAAGTTGACACACACCAACATAGTCACCCATGAAATCAAATTATTGCCAGAAGCACACGGTACAGTCATTACAGAGATCGTATCGAATTCCAGATACTATGAAACCAATTTTACAGAAAGAAATTGATCAATTGCTTGAGAATGAGATCATGGTTCCATCAACTAGTGAATGGAGTTTCCAGCTACTTATACTACCTAAGAAACCTGATGCTAGTGGTCAACAACGATACAGAATTGTGGTAGACTTTCACAAATTAAGTGAAATTACTGTAGGAACTGTCTTTCAGCTTCCACAAATTTCATAAATCTTAGATTCCTTGGGAAAGGCAAAATACTTTTCTACCTTAGACCTAGCTCATGGGTATCACCAAATTATGATTAAAGAATCAGATCAATCGTTAACTGCATTCGGTGCAGGTCAAGGTCATTTTATGTTCCAAACAATGGCAATGGGGCTCTCCTTCGCCCCTGCAAGTTTTCACACCTTATGACGGTAGTTTTGAGCGGTTTACAATGTGATCGATGTTTCGTATATCGAGATGATATAATATGTTCTGGTCCAAACTTGGAATCACACAGTGAGGGGTTAAGAGACATTTTTGATAGATTAAGGACACACACACTTCGCCTTCAGCCAAACAAATGTAACTTCTTACAAAGAGAGGTCACCTATCTGGGAAACAAGTTGACAGAACATGCAGTTTACCCAGACCCACAGAAAATTGAAAAAGTTAAAAATTATTCAACTCCTCAGACAACAAAACAATTGAAAACAATCCTTGGATTTGCAGGTTATTTCCGTCGTTTCATAGAGAACTTTAGTAAGACAGTTAAACGATTATATGAATTATTAAAGAAATTGTTCTATTTGATTGGGGTCCAAAAACTGACAATGCTTTCCAAACTCTCAAGGAGAAATTGATTTCAGCACCTGTTCTAGCGTATCCGGATCCAAATCTTCCATATATTATTAGCACGGACGCATCTCGGTATGCCATTTCAGGAGTACTTTCACAGGGACAATTAGGCACGGATAGACCAGTCGCATATATTTCCAGAACTTTAAATAAGGCAGAAACTCATTATTCCGTTAGGGAGAAGGAAGCATTAGCCGTTATGTGGGATTTTGACCTTACCTCTTTGGCAAAAATTTCACGGTTTTTACAGACCAACGCCCACTCGTTTGGATTTTCAGTGTTAAAAACCCAACTACTAGATTACTAAGATTTCGCTTAAAACTTAAAGAGTACAATTATACAATTGTTTATCGTAAGGGAAAATCAAATACAGTTGCAGATGCACTTAACAGAATTAAGGAAGTAAGGGAGATACAAGAATCCACCCAACCAGACCCTGTCACAAATGAACCAATGCAAACAGAAGAAGAAATTCCCACATCCACAGTAGATGCACAAATCCAGACGAATGATGAGGATTTTTTAACACTAAACGAGGAAGAAAAACTAGCCATACTTAGGGAATACCATGACAGCCCCATATATGGACATCTAGGGGTAACTAAGACGTATGAGCGAATTAAAAGATTTGTTCAGTGGCCAAGGATGAAGTCTTATATAGAAAATTATGTCAAACAGTGTGATAGTTGCCAGAGAAACAAACACACATTACCACATACCCGTGTGCCATTAGAGCTTACAAAAACACCTGCGCATGTATTTGAACGCTGTGCCACGGATATTGTCGGGCCCTTGCCTTTGAGCAACAATGCGAACAATTGTGTGTTGACATTCCAGGACGAATTGACAAAATTTATAACCGCAATTCCGATAGCCAAATAACGATTCTGATACAGTGGCTTGAGCATTAGATTTAGAAGTAATTCTACACTTTGGCGATCCATCGATTTTGCTTTCGTACAATGGTTTCTGCTTTATCAGCGAAACAATGCAAAAAGTATGTAAATTATTCAAGATAAATAAGACCCAGACATTGGCATATGGACTATAATCGAATTTCATTGAACGGGAACACCATAGTCTATCAGAGTACTTGAGCCATTATATTGATAAGAATCAAAGCACATGGGATGATTGGTTACCTTAATTTGTATTTGTATATAACACTAGCATTCACAATCAACAGGATACACGCAACAGGAGCTAATGTTCGGTAGGATACCAAATATACCAGGGGTATTGCAAAGTGATCCAAAAG
Source organism: Vandiemenella viatica (assembly GCA_031002005.1). Classification (NCBI taxonomy): domain Eukaryota; kingdom Metazoa; phylum Arthropoda; class Insecta; order Orthoptera; family Morabidae; genus Vandiemenella; species Vandiemenella viatica. The sequence goes on from CM061921.1 coordinate 383,303,804, forward strand.
AAGTTCATTATTCATATGATGAGTACGCAGATGAGCTAAACTCTATCCTACAGACACTACACAAACAGGCTAGAGAGATCAATCAGGGACTGAAAGAGAAAAACAAAGAATATTACGATAAGACACAAAATCCACGATAATTTAAAATCGGAAGCAAAGATGAATCTGTTCACAGAGGTAGACCACAGAAACTTGACAGTGGTTATATAGGACCTTTTGTTGTAATTGGAAAACGAGGAGTAAGCTTAACAATTCAGCTAGGACGATATAAATGACTCACAGTTAATGCCAATATATCATTGAATAAATTACGACAGAATTCAGTCAGTAGTGATAACACGCCTTAAAAATGCAGTAAAGTAAGTTACAGTACGTTTAAATTGGATAGGAAACGGAGAAAACCGTATTAGAAACATGTAAATACAACGCACATGGTCGTTTTATTTTGTAAACACCGCACCACGTGGAGTCACCGCATGGTCACGCACATGGTCACCCACATACTCCTGATAAGCCGCTATTCCAAGATGGCGACCTTTTATCGGTCTAGGCCTGGAGGCAAGGCCACTCGCCTATGTGTAGATAACGCCCGGCGAGGCGGGCCCAACTGAATAGCGAGGTCTTCAAACTCACCCACATGCGTGAGGCATTTAACTCGCAGCAGAGAACAATCGATTGTGACATTATGACGAACAATTTTACATTTATAATTAAAATTACGTACTTTGTTTTACAGAATGCAACAGCACACTTAAGTAAACTTTTATTTTGCTTTTCAGATGGAACTGCTGTACGGTCTTCTGTTATTAATTCACGCCAGCTTAGCTACACAAGATTTTATGGCCGAAAAATTCAGTTCCAGTCCAGACTTATATTTCTATCACATAACCGGCGCACAAATTTACTCTTTGCCCTGGAGGGTAGCCGCGTATGTGAATTTGAAGGAGTTTGATGACGCTTCTGAAAACTTAGAAAGTTATGCATTTCGATCAAACGCGTTTTGCAAAAACAAATTAATTGAACTGAAGGTAACAACTCACGAATGCGATAAGATGTCTCAAGAAATATTCTGGCATATTAAATAATTATAACAGTCAAAAAATTTAATCGGACAAATTACAAAACATGACTCACCTCGAAGGAAGCGTGCTGTTTTTGGATTCGTAGGAAAAATTTCCAAATTGTTATTTGGCACCATGGATATGGCAGATGCAGACTATTTGAGATCTAAGATAGATATCCTTGAGAAGGAGCAACGTAATTTGTTGAAATTGTCTAAAGAACAACTAACTGTAGTAAAGTAACCTTTGACTGAAACTAACTATACATTATCCAGTGTGAACCGAAATCAAGATGTTTTGGTATCGGGGATAAAGAAAATACAAAATTATGTACAAGAATTTCCAAATGATACAGATCATTCCATTCGAAAGTTGGCTATAATGACTGCTACCAATGAATATTTTATAAGATCCTTGTATATTATATTTGATTTACAAAGACAGTATGATTTAGTTGTCTCAGCTATTGTAAACACTCAGTATGGAATTCTACAACCCCTTATCATTAATCCATCCCAAGTTGTCAGTTATCTAACGTTAATCAGAGATGATATTAAGGACAAACGATTCCCAGTTCCGCTTTCCGAGGAAAACGTTTATCCTGTATTAAAAAATGATCAGTTTGGACGTCGTCTTATCACAAAATATTTTGACGTGTGTTCTGAATATTCCTCTCTCGAAAAACAATCAATTTAATGTTTACAGAATTCTTCCATTGCCTATAGCCATTGGTAATAATTATAATTATTTGTTCATCTTGCCAGGAAAAGATACTCTAATTATTAATGATTCCCGCAGATTCTATGCTAAAGTGATTCATCATGAGCTCAAATATAAACAGTTAACATCTGATCTTAGTATTAGCAAACAAAACTTTTGTACTGTCTGCTTCTTATGAAAATGCTCCATGTGAGGTAAAATTGTTACAGCCAGTAAGATCAATCCCAAGTGATTGTACAAGAAAAGTAGTCTCTTTAAATGAGAGTTTCTTTACTAAATTAAATAACAACGAATGGTTGTTTGTTGTACCTAAAGATGAAGGTATGACTATCTTATGTGGTGAAAATCAGCCCACGGATACCATTTTCAAAGGAACAGGCAAGTTAAAATCCTATCAGAGGTATCGCGGTTATGGCGCGAATATTCTGATTGAACAACAGCAAACAATAAGAACGAATGTTACCAGTCCAGACATTATACCTGATTTGATATATAGAAGTCGATTGTGGCATCATAAACAAAGAGAAACGTAATATTTCAGAATCAAAATTGAATTTACCAATGGAAAACATTGTTAAAAATCTTGAAGATTTGAAGATTGCAGGGTTCAAAATTGACCAGCTACAAAATGAAATTAAACAACAAGAGAAAAACGCTTGTACAGATTATTCATTGTCTCATTATTCGATCCTATCGTATGTCTGCGTAATTTGTTTCATCATTGTATTTTGTCTATGAAACATTGTAGCTGTCTAAGGAATTGTTTTAAGTATTTTTGGCGTAATACTGCAGGTGAATTTGTGTGAAAACCACGATAGATAGATAGATAGATAGATAGATAGATAGATAGATAGATAGATAGATATGTTCACTTTGATCCCATGTGAGAATAATCTCGGGGATGTGGAACAATACATACACTTATTAGTAATGTTAATATTACTATATAATTGATAATATTATATATTGACAAGAAGTTAGTTATGACCCATTAGTATAACCAATATTTCCTGTAATCAACAAATACAGTCCCGAGTTAGTTAATACTTGTTATGTGGAACAGTGTATAAACTTGTTACCAGCATCTAACAACCAGTTATTTTCTTACCAACCAGTTACCACAACTCATATGCAGTCAATTACTTAAAAACCTGTTAGTATCATAATTTTTTACAGCAGTTTTTGAGTGCATGCTATCCCATGTTAGTTACTATATATGAGTGAAATTTTTTAAACAGTGTAATTACTTCATTTGTCAAAAGTTTCAACAGAAAGAAAAACCATATATCATTTTAGTAATTGTGGACAACTTTGTCACCTTTCCCTTCCATACACCATATATACTATTTTATCAGTCATTCTTAGTTACCAAATTCCAAGAAGAAAATTCTTTTACAGAGTAAAATGGATTCTGAAGCAGAAAATCTTTCAGTTTGGACTTAAAGTAGTTGGGTTTTTGTAGATAACATTTAATTTCTGTTGGGAAGACATTGAATAAGGAAGCTCCTTGTAAACCAATTTACTGGTACTGAATTATCTAGTATAAGGGGAAGGAGATCTATTCACATCATTCGAGACATAAACAATGAACTCAACTATGAGGATATTGTAGTATTTGAGAGATCTCATTCTTCTATTGAACACAGACAATCTTTCGATCCAGATCACGATCAATTATCTGTTATCTCTCGCCATGATCGGAGATAAAAAATTTAATAAGTTTATATATGTATTAATTCAAATCTGAATTTTAAAAAATTTATATATGTAATGTTTCGATGTGTGTTTCAGTAGAATTAAGATTCAATTCAATTTAGTAGTTAAAAAATAATATTCTAATAACTAAAGATTACAGCAAGTAGAATTAGAAAGATTCAAGAAAGTGTCAAGTCAAATATCCAAGCATTTCAAGACACTTTTATATAATCAACATTTAAAGTAGTAGCTAATGGTGTATTCAGTAGATTTTAGATGTCAATTATTTGTTTATTTTTGCAGACTACCAGATAAGACTCTCACCTAGGCTAACGCCCTGGGTTCGACTCTTCCCCAAGGGGAAAGGTGTAGTATATTGAGGGATTTTAGCTATAGTATATTGTAATTTTTACTCGGGATAATTTTTCTCAAGCTACAGCCATGTAATTTAATTCCACCCGATACAGCATAGTCCAAGGTTAATAGGCTCTCTTCCCGTGATAAGAGGCCTTCCCTCCAGGGTACATTCAAAAAGCCCTTAGTAAGGTGTTTTAAACGAATAGAATTAATGTCACATGACTTCCCCCACTCCGCTTTTACACGCGAGAGCTCAGTCTGAAGCAGCTCTCAGGCAGTCTCTTTCGTCGAATCTCAGGATGGACTACGCTGCTATTAGGCATGAAGAATTTACTAGGTAAAGTCTGATGCATTTATACCCATCTGCTGGCTTAGAAAGAGTGTCCCGAGTGACAGGATTTTATTAGTAAGGATTTCTTTTATGAGAGCTATTTTATGCAGTAATTTTCAGTTATTTCAAGTGTATTTCTATATGCCTATTTTTATTGAAGTTATTAAAGTCACTCCATTCTTTCAACTACATGTTTTCATTTGTATCGCTGATTCCTGGTCATTACTAGCACTAAGTGAGGGCAGAACGTAATTGCTCTGATCCTATGACCACATATCTTCGGTGAAACTGATCGGGGAGTGGTTGATCAGAGGCGAATCCAACTTGACTGTGGCGAAAAACCGCTCGTTGTTACAATCTCTATTCCATGCCTACCCAACCAGCTAGATATTTCTTTAAATCTTTTTGAATTTGTTTACAATCTCTCTCGGTATAATCCTATTATTTAACATTATGTGATCCGCAGACAATTTAGCTCTGACTGTTTATCAACAAAAGAATACTTCATCCTATACCTTTAAACTATTAATTCTTGTACATTGTAGTGAACAGGGTCACCACATCAGGGTCAGTCCATAGTTTTTGTTGTGAATGGCAAGAGTGGCTCGATGAGACAGGGTATGCCACCTATTGACAGAATATTGAGGTGTGTTCTCTTTTTTCATGGCGAACGGTGGGGTTTGACCAGCGGCTTAGACACCTAATTGGCCGATGGAATTTCTCCCACCAAAAGAGACGAAGGGTGCGTCGGTCACCGGAAGAAGAGGGACACTGAGCCACAGGTGGCCGAACAAGCAAGTCCTCTGTGCTACCTCTCAGTGGGTGCAGATCAGAAGCTGTGTTAGGAAGTTAGGGAGTTTTGAACCCTTTCCCTACCACCTGTCCAATGTGTCCTTCCCAGTCAACTTCGCTATCAAATGTAATGGCAAGGTCTTCAATAAGTAGCTCCTTCCCCACTTTATAACTGTAATCAACCTTTAGCTTTTTATCTGTGTACCTAATAAGCTGACTCTTCTTTGCATTTATCTTCGTCCCATGTTGACTCACCCAGCTAGTTATCCTATCTAGATCACCCTGCAGCTGTTTACAGTCTTCTATTTTTTAATCCTTTTGTATAACATCATGTCATCTGCAAACAATCTAATCTCTGACAGTAAATCATTCATACAATCATTCATTAGAATAACGAATAACAATGGTCCCTTTACACTACACTGTGGGACTCCCATGTTCACTTCTACTTCTTCTGATATTGTATTTCCTACCCTAACTCTGTGATTTCTACCTTTTAGGAATTCTTCCACAAACAATTCACCTTTTCATCAGCTCCAATAGTTTTTACCTTATTTAGCACCATTTTATGGCTCACTCTACCAAAGGCCTTTGAAAGATCTAGTGCCACACTATCAACTTGACCTCCCCTGTCCATATCATCAGAAATATCCTGCATATATCCTACTAACTGAGATTCACATTCATATCCTTGTCTAAAGCCATGTTACCGACTTCAAAACCATTTACTTTCCTCACAGACACCTCTAATATGGTTGCATATTAATCTCTCCATTAATTTACCTACCACTGTGTCAAACTGATTGGCCTATAGTTTTCATCCCTGTTTGTCACCCCTCCTTTAAGGACCGGTACTACTATCGCACTCTTCCAGTCATCTGGTAAACAACAAGTATCCAGACTCAATTTAAATAATCTTTCAACGTAAGGTACAATGTCACATCCTAATATCTTTAAAACATCTGTAATAATATTATCAACACCAGCCCCTTTATGTTTTTTAGATTCCTTAGTTCCTTCATGATATCTTCATATTTAATTTCAAATTTTCTAATCTGCTCCCCTTCAACTGTGCGGATAGGCTCGTTTACAGATGTAACCCCGGAATTACTGTCCCTAGTGGACTCACTGAACCAGTTACTCTATAAGTCTGCCTTTTTTAAATCCTTCGTTACTTCTTCCCCATTCTTATCTATAATTGTTTCAATACCCTCTCTTCCCCTCAGTTTCCTGATACAGCTACAGAATTTCTAGGTGCATCAGTCAGAGGTCCCCCTAAACCTATAATATTCTTCATAAACTCGTCCTTAGCCAGTTTCTTCGACATTATTAATTCCTTTGTTAGTTATTTCATGACCTCTCTACTGCCTTGCTGTTTCTTAACTCTGTTATGTTCTCGTCTCACCAATCTCTTTAACCTCCTCACCTCCTTGTTATAGTATGAAGGTTCTGTACAACCAATCCACACACTACTTCCACCTGCACCACAAAAGCTCCATAACACTATTTTCTGTAACTGCAAATGCAAAAAGGGGTGTAATTCAAAACGCAACTGCAAAAAAGTTTTTTTATGTTTAACAGCATGCTCTAGTTGTCAAGGCCAGTCATGTTCAGATGATGAATCTCCAACAGAAGATACTTACATCAAAGACGAAACAACTGATGTATCACTGTTACAACAATTTACGTCAACTCACGAGGATGTAGAAGAAGTAGAAGATGAATAACAAAACCTAACATTTCATTAAACCAGTAAAATTGACCATGGAGTAGGCATACCGCGGAAACCACGTTAGAAAAAAAAAAAAAAAAACGCGACAACTACACTACCTCTTAACTGGCGTGTAAACGTGTATATTTTATGAAGAATACAATATCAGTGAATTTTAGAATGGGTTTTTCTCAGAATTGGTAAATCTTAGGGAAAAAGTATAAGAAACAATTTTTGTAGATAATTACATTATCTACAATTTTTGTCTAAATTAGATTTATCATAAAACTGTTTCGCTAAAAAATACGAAAAACCCATTTTTTTCGAACTTTGACGTTGTATAAAATGTTTCGCACACACGGGATCGATGGGGACTTTTCACAATTTCATTATAATGATATCCCTAACCTTCATGGAAAGTTTCAGCTTGGGAATTTATGCAAGGGTTAGTGTCTGTTTTGACCGGACTATAGATGAAAACGACTTACTTACAGCAAACCAAAAAGAATTTCGGAAAAACAGATCGTGTGAAACGCAACTGGCCCTATTTTCGCATGACGTAATGAAAGTTATCGATGCAGGTTCACATGTTGATGCAATTTTTTGGGGGATTTTCCGAAACCTTTTGACCATGTACCACACAATGGACTTTTAGCAAAGATTCAAGCATAAGGTATATCGGATCAGATTTGCGAATGAATACGCGATTTTGTATCTGGTCGGTCACAGTATGTCGTTGTTAATGGGGAAGCCTCATCTAAGCTAGATGTTACTTCGGGCGTTCCTCAAGGAAGTGTAATAGGATCACTTCATTTCCTAATTTTAATAAACGATCTGGGTACCAACGTTAATTGTAGGATGCGCTAGTTTGCTGATGATGCACTTATCTATAGGGAAGTTAGGTGCTCTGACGATTGATTAGAAATACAGCGCGATCTGGATGTTATTTAGGAAAGGTGCCATAAATGGCAGCTTACAGTTAACTGCAAAAAGTGCAAGCAATGAAAATAAGTAACAAAAAACTCCTTTTGTTCAGATGTACAAAGTTAACAATTCAGTTGTTGACACGGTGGATTCGCTGAAGTATCTGGGCGTATTAGAACAAAGCAGTATGAAAATGGACTTGCACATAACTTCCGCCGTAGGCAAAGCTAATTCTAAACTGCGATTCATGGGTTGTATTTTTAGAAGTTGTAATGCTCATAAAAGGAAATAGCGTAAAAAACACTAGTGCGTCCGCATTTGGATTAGTGTTGTGGAGTTTGGGATCTGTATCGCAAGGGACTGATTGACACGTTAGAGAAAGTATAGAAGAGAGCCACTCGATTCGTGACTGCTAGTTACAGTGTTTCGAAAGTATCACAGAATTTATATATAGATTGGATTGGGGTTGTTTGGTAAACAGACGACGTAGTTTTTTTTTTTGAATTTATTGGCGAATATGCGAAAAATACTTAATTTACGAGTGCAATGAAATTCTTCTTCCGCCAACCCACTTAGGTCGCAAATACAGGAGGGATAAGATTAGAGAAATAAGATGCCGTTCTGATACTTTTACGGATTCTTTCTTTCCTCGTTCTGTTCGGGACTGGAATGCACAGAATTAGGATTGGTGCTCATCACCCTCTGCCAATCACAATATTTGTGAATTGCAAAGTATAGATGTAGATGCAGATTTTAGTTGTTTCCGGCAGTTGATGGACGTTCAGAACAAGGTTTTTCATCAATCCGCATGTCGCCATTTTTAAACCAAGCGTACCACTCGTTCACTTCAGTTTTTCCCATAGCGTCATCTTTGTAAGCTTTTTTCAACATTAAAACAGTTTCAGTGGCATTTTTACTGCGTAGAAAACAAACTTGCCATTATCAAAACGAAACAATAACAAAACAGCGCTAGAAAAACAATCACTGCAGATTAACAGAACAAGCCAGGTCGACAACACAGGCGGCACTGAACTGACAATGAGTTGCGCTATAAATGCTTAGTGGCAGAAGCGTGTACCACGCAAGCTCGCCCACGGCAGTGCTATTGCGGGTGTTTTTGGGAACCCCCTCATGATATATATATATATAGTACTGAGACAAACAGATTGGTTAGTTTGAGTTCAGTGAGGGGTACTTTGATGGAGATATATATATACACTGGTATCTCGTAAATGGCTATAATGATTTGGATGAAATTTCATAATTAGATAACGTTTTGATATACAAGTTTATCTAATTAGGTGTCTTCCCCGAAAAAAGCGATTTTTACAAACAAACAAATTTTTTCTAAGTTGTTTTAATAATGCCTTCTCGTAGAACTTTGAACTACCAGTAACCCTTAAGCTGCTTTGTATATTTGGATGAAATTTTATATTCAGATAATTTTTTACTTTCCAGATTTAATAAGGTAGGTGCCATCCTTGAAAAAACGTAATTTCACACAAAAAATTTCTAACATAACACCCTCACGTAGAATTTTGAGGTACCAGTAAGCGTACTGGTACATCGCCATTATATCCAATTATTGAGTTAACCAATGTAAGTATAAAATTATTATTACCAAATCAAGCATCAATCAATTCAATCTTATCTAAGTTTTTCTTTGGTTAGAGCAAGGAACTATGCACTTCAAAATACCTAGGAAACTTTCAAGAAAAATGCTTAACTTTCGCAGAAACTAAAAGACGCCGAATGAATCTCAGTCATCTAGGTACTTAGAATAATGAATAGTAATGATCCAACACACTATCCTGTGGCATATCTGTACTCACTTCAATCTCCCTTGATATTGCATTGCTCAGTCTGACGCTTTGCTTCCTAACACTTAAAAATTCCTCCATTCACCAAATATATCTTGGTCTCCCCCAAAGATCTTAGCTTTATTCGCAACCATTAATCCAATGCTAATTCTGCCAAATGCCTTCGAAATATCCAGTACCACACTATCTCCTTAGCCTCCATTGTCAGTTTCAAATGAAGCACCTTGTACAAAACCTACTAACCGAGAATCACATGAATGACCTCTTCTAAATCCATCCAGCTGATTTTCAAACCACCACAATTTCTTCACAGATTTACCTAAAGTAGTTGGTTATGCATATCTCCATCAAAGTACCCCTCACTGAACTCAAACTAACCAATCTGTTTGTCTCAATACTATTTGTCTCATCAGGGGCGGATACAGGGGGGGGGGGGCTAGGGGGCTTCGAGATTTGATGGTTGAGCAGGGGCATTGTCGAGGACGAGAAGGGCTTGCATGGGTAGGTTGTTTTCCTGTAGATATTTTTTAACAGAAGGGCCAAACACCAGGTTTATCCACTCCACAAAGAATTTCCTGGTGACCCACGCCTTCGGATTTGCACTCCACATAACTTGCAGTTTTTCTTTTAAAATCTTATGTGACTTAAGGTCTCTGGGATTTTCCGAATGGTATACTAACAGAGGCTTGATTTTGCAGTCGCCACTCGCATTGGCGCAAAGTGCTAGAGTTAATCTATCCTTCATGGGTTTGTGACCTGGCATCGTCTTCTCCTCTGCAATTATGTAAGTCCTATTCGGCATCCTTTTCCAGAAAAGCCCTGTCTCGTCACAGTTGAAGACTTGCTGGGGGGATGTATCCTTTGGCTTCTATCAGTTCGGAAAACGTTTTGATGTAAACCTCGGCTGCCTTCACATCCGAACTTGCTGCCTCACCATGCCTGACGACAGAGTGAATGCCGGTCCTTTTCCTAAAGTTGTCAAACCAGCCCCAACTGGCTTTAAACGAGTCTTCCGATTCCTCGTTTGTGGAAGTGTGTGGGATCTGCTTCAGCAAATCACCGTAAATCTCTCGTGCCTTCTCACATATGATGCTTTGTGTTAAGGTTCATCCTTCAAGCTGCTTCTCTGTCACCCACACCAACACTAGTTTCTCCATCTTTTCATGGAGAGAGGTCCGGATCTTAGAAAATATTGTAACGCCCTTAGCTGGCGTTATACACTTTATAAACTCCTTCTGTTTAAGCACAGTACATATCATCGATGTGCTACGCCCGTACATCCTCGCCAAGTCAATTACTCGCACACCTTGCTCGTGTTTTTCTATGACTTCACGCTTTAATTCAATAGACATCATCTTCTTCTTCGGACCCATGGTTATAAAAATAAATGTGATAATGTTTTGTAAATGCACAAAAAGCAAAAAACGCGAACCCAACTTAACAGAAATGCTTCGAAAACGAGCGAAACAAGCACACAGACTGAGGTCTAGTCGAGCCGGGGCAAAAACTGTGAGAATGCCGCCCCTTGGAACATTATTTGGCGCCCCCATTGTTGCCCGCCCGACTTCAAGTGTCGCCCGCCTGATTGTCAGTCAAACGACATTGTTGTCACCGCCCAGTGCAGTAGTAGAGCTAAAAGAAAAGGTCGCCGCGACTTAAATTGCCGCCCTTATTCCTCGTATCTCAAATCACTTGTTCGTATCTCAAATCACTTGTTCGCATTTCAAAGCAAAATATGGCTCGCTCGGCGGCTCGTATCTCAAAACATTCATATATCAAGGCACTCGTATGTCGAGGTACCACTGTAATTTGTAATACCAGTTTCAAAAATCTGTTTATCACATATTTCTTATATTTGTAAATTGTCGACTGAAGATTTGTTTAGAGTTTTTAACAATATTCTCTATGAATTCTGGTTCATACTAATCTAAAATAACTCAGATATGTAAATTTGTTACAGTAATCGTTCCTTTAACTGGGTCACTTCTACCGCCATTTGTTTCTTCTTTGTTTTTGTATATCATCCAAACAAGGAATCAGAAGCATTAAAATTCAATGTAAAAATTATTGAGAGATCACCTTCCTACATAATTTCATTAAAACCTGAAAACCACCTACAAATATTTAGAGGGTATATAATATCTGATTAGAATACATTTTCAATTTTCCTCATTATATAACATTTCTTTCTACATATATTTTGGCTTTAATGGATGGATTTCATTAAATAAAAAATTATAAGACTTATGAAACTATTCAATCTGAGGTAACAACAGCACATTTTTTCTGTCATCAGTCTCTCGACTAGTCTGATGCAATCATCCATCTTTTCCTATACTCATCTTATCATTTCATTTCAACATACCCTTTTCAACCTACATCCTCTATTATCTACTTCATTCATTTTAATCTTTGTCTTCCTCTATGGTTTTTACCTTCAACTTCTTCCTTCAATAACTAACCAATACCACATGACTTAAAAGATGAACCAACATACTATATCTCCCTTGTAAGATACTTAAACAAACGTTCTCCCTCGCCCATCATTTCTAAAACAAGCTCATTTCGTACTTCATCTGTCCACTTGATTTTCAATATCTTTCTAATAGCACAACATTTCAAATGACTCAAATTTCCTTCATTCTTGTATTCTTAAAATCCATGTTTTACTACCAAAACGTGTAGTGTTCCACTCACACAGTTTTAAAAAGTTCTTTCCAAAACTAAATCAATATTTGAAACTAAAAGATTTCTCTTTTTCAAAACATTCTTTTCGCTGGTGTTATTCTGCTTTTAACACTGCTCCTGCTTCACCCATCGGTTATAATCATACTTCTCCTATTCAATTTAATCCTATTTTAAATTGCATGTAGGCCTACTGTTATTGCTATCAGTTCTGCTACATTTCATGACTTTTGTCTTGTTTTGATTTATATTTAGACCAAATTCGTCACTCAGTATTTTGTTCATGCCCTTCAGCTATTTCTCAATTTCCTCACTTTGTTTAGCTAACAGAACATTAGAAAATCACACTATATGGATTGTTTCTCTTTGAATGCTTTTAAATTTCCTTTAATATACTTTGTTGCTACTTCTATATACAAATTGAATATTAATCAAGATATACTACAAACTTACCTCACACCCTTACTAACTGTCGTGGCTCTCTTCTTTTATCATAGCTAGCCGATTCTCATATTATTATTATTATTATTATTATTATTGTAGCTATCTTAATCCTTTTTTCAGGATGTAGCCTCTTTAAGCCTAATGAGCTATATATTAGAATTTAATTCTACATAGTGTTGCTGTAGTTCTTTCCAGGCCGATCGCTCCTGAGCCACCCTCTTCCAGTTCACGCCTGTAACTCGACGTATATCCTTATCCCAGCGATCCGGGGGTCTTCCTCTTGCTCTTTTCAGGTTTCTCGGTATCCAGTCCAGCACTACCGTAGTCCATCTTTCATCTCTTTTGCGAGCAACATGACCGGCCCATTGCCATTTTTGGGTCATGACTCTTTTTAAGATGTCTGTTACTTTAGTTATTGAACGGATGTGCACAGCCCTTTTCCTGTCTCTTCTTGTAAACCCTAGCATTGCTCTTTCGATACTTCGCTGGGCAGTTCTCAGTTTTTGCTTCGTGTGACTATTTAGGGTCCAAGTCTGGCAGGCATATGTGAGGACCGGTAATACACTTTGTTCAAATATCTGTTTTTTAAGATGTATTGGCATGTTCGATTTAAAAACTATGGAATTTCTTCCATATGCTCTCCAGCCCAGCTTTATCCGTCTGTAGATCTCAGGCTTTGAGTCACCATTCATATTGATCAGTTGGCCAAGATAGATGTACTGATCTACGAACTCAATACCAGAATCTTTCATGTCCGCCTTGTCTTTATCTTTTTCTGCCCATTTGTTTTGCATGATTTTGCTTTTTGATATATTTATTTTAAGGCCCACTTCACTGCACGCTGTCTCTAGTTCATTTATCAGTTCTTTGAGCTCTTCCAGACTGTTTGAGAGTAAAACTATATCATCAGCGAATCTTAAGTTGTTGAGATTTCTTCCATTTATTCTCAAACCTCGGTTTTGCCATTGGATTTTTGACATTGCCAACTCTAGGACTGATGTGAATAGCTTGGGGGATATAGAGTCTCCTTGTTTTACCCCTCTTTCTACTGGGAACTCTTTGGTGACTTCAGCGATGTTGACAAAAGCAGTGGAAGTGGTGTAGATGTTGTACAGTAAGTCAATATAGCCGGGATTCACTCCTTGTTCTAAAAGGGCTTGCATGATTGCAGAGTGATGGACTGAATCAAAAGCTTTTCAAAATCGATAAAGGCCAAACAGAGGGGCATCTGGTATTTATTTGCTCGACTTATTACTTCGTTGATGACTTGGATGTGATCTACTGTGCTGAATCCTGACCTAAAACCAGCCTGTTCAATTGGTTGCGCTGTGTCCAAGGTGGAACTGATGCGGTTATTGATGACCTTTGTAAACACTTTGTATATGACAGGAAGAAGGCTGATGGGGCGGTAGTTTTTAATATTGTAACGACTGCCCTTTTTGTATAGCAACACAATCATTGCTTTGTTCCAGCTGGATGGGATATTTCTCTCTTCGAGGCATTGTGAAAACACCTTAGCTAGGTGTCTGTAAGTTTCTTCTCCAGTCAATTGGAGTACGTCAATAGACAGGCCGTCATAACCACTAGCTGATCCTTTTTTCATTTCGTTCACTGCCCTTCTAACTTCATATGGGAGGACTTCAGGAATTGGTGAGTCTGGGCTTGATGTCATTAAAGGATTTTCATCTTGCTTGCTGTATAAGGACTGATAGAAGTTCCTGATATGAACCAATACTGCCGTTTTGTCTGTAATACGCTCATTATCATCATCTAAAGCTATTATTTGTTTCTTTCCTATCATTAATCTTTGTTTTGCTTTCTTATAGCCTTTCTTGTTCTCTATAACTGATCTGACCAGGTTTTCGTTATATTTCTTGATGTCAGCTGTTATTTCTTTTCTAATGGTCTTGCAGAGTTCAGCATATTCAATTAGGTTTTTTTCAGGTTTTACTTTCATATTCCTCCGTTTATTCAGGAGAGTTTTTGTATTATTGCTAATTTTACTTAATTTGGTGGTTTTAACAGTTCCTGCAATTTCTATGGCTAATGTGTTAATAGTTGAAGCTAAATTTCCATTGGCGGTGGTAGCTAGTTTCTCCGATAGTGTGCGTTGAAAAATGTCTTTCTTTTCAGTGAGATTGATTATATTTACTGATGTTTTATTGGTTCCTTTTATTAGCTTTCGCCTTTCCTGTTTTATGCAGATACTAAGTTTCGCTCGGACCAGCCTGTGATCACTTCCGGTGTTGAATTGATTTAGAACAGTGACGTCTTGAACAAAATGTCGGCTATTGGACAGGATGTAGTCTATTTCATTTTTAGTTTTATGATCTGGACTTCTCCATGTCCACTTTCGACTTTGATGTTTTTTAAAAAATGTGTTCATGACGTGCATTTTTGTGTGCTCTGCAAACTGCACAAGTCGTTCCCCTCTGTCATTCCTAGTTTGTATTCCGAACTTATCGACCACAGTGTCTCCTTGTTTCCTGGTGCCTACAATAGCATTGAAGTCTCCCATGATAATCTGGAAATGGCAGTCTTTGCCTCTGTCATGCAGTGTCGTGACATCTTCGTAGAAAGACTCTACTTCATCTGTTTCTTTCCATTTGACCTTCCAATATTAGATACAGAATTGCTTTACTTGTGCCCCAGTTCATCTTAAACATAAACTGATCTTCAACTACTTACTATCAGTTCTACTATCTATTCTCCTGTATATTATCCTAATAAATAATTTTGAAATGTGTGATGTTAGACTTATACAACACAAAACATTCATTTTCCATAGATCCCAATATAAAAGACTGGCTCTATGGGATGTGGTAAGTCGTTAGTTTACAGATAAGCAATTGCATAACAAAATAGATAAATACACCCGAAGATGTACAGTCACAGCATACATGGTACATTAATTAGACATTACATTGACACATAATACTGACAATTGTTTTGTAGATAACTTAGAAATAAATCCTTTGTCGGAGTAAAAGGAGTTATCAATTAAATTTATTTTAATTTTTTCCTTAATTTAATCTTTCATCTTCTAGACATTTAATATGTTTTAACATTAACATTGTAACTGTTCCTAGAGGCCATATATAATTTCCTCTCACAAATGCATGATGTTCTAATGCCCACAGTTATCTGTGATTTGTTCTGTTTGAGAATTTTCCTGGGGAAGCAACTTTCAACATTATTTAATACAATGCTACTAAAAATGTTGTAATTTTAATTCATACCTTGTGCACTATACACATGTTCCCAGATTGTGGTATTAAGGCATTTTCTAAAACAACTAACTGATTCATCATTTATTACATGCTGAAGTTTAAAAGCATTACTCTTGCAGCTAGTTTGTATTAAAGTATTGATATTTAATAACTGGGCATCATGATCCAAAAGTTCATTGATAGATGGTTTGATTGTGTAACTGTATTTTGAAGTATCTATAGCTGAGTAACTATTAATCATTATTCTAGTAGCAAAATTAACTAGCCGAGTTAGATTGACTGAGCTGATTGTTAATTCCAACATGACTTTGCAGGGTAAGTTATTTTTTTAAAAAAAATCTACTTAAAATCATGACACAAGACTATGTTAGCATCTTTTCTGCTTAAAAATGTTAATAGGAGTTCAAATTGGTTCAGAAAAATAGCAAACATTCCAGAGGATACTCTGTATGCAGGTAGTATTATGAAATTTTCATTATTGAAATTTAGCTGTGTAGCACAGGCTTCAAAATGTCGATCAAAACAATACTTTCTAATATTTATATCATCAATACTATAAACAATTCTAAAATAAGTGACAATTCCTCCTTTCTCCAAAATTGTTCTACCAGTAATGAGAAGCTAAATTAAAGTCAGTTATATTTGACGTAGCAATTCCTACAGTTATATGGTGCTCAGACAGCATAAAACATCAATTCTATTGATAACATTTAATTCTTGTATGTGACATGCCAATTCATCCACTTTGTAGGTAAGCCTCTGATATTCTGATGTAATATATTAATCCATAAACAATTTTTAGTTTTGGTATCTGAAAACTCATTTCTCTGCCTAATACTTGACCTTAATCTAAAAAAGGAGCTACTGTAACACAATTAACCACAGGAATTCTTTTATGAGATGCAGTGGCCCCAATTAAACATCAAATCTAAAAGAACCCCCATCAGTCTTCTGCTGAGATGCTGCCCATGCCTAGTATAACCCCACCTATCAAAAGCATCTGTAGGTATCAAGACCATAATAAGGCCAGTGCCAGACACAAGAAACTGTTCCACTCCACATTCACTCGCCTCACAGCAGAGTTCATCTGTGGCCAATCATACCATCTCAGGAGTTACATCATACTATCATACTGATCTGAATGTGACATGATCCTTTTTCTATTTTCTCCAGCAAACTATTGTACTACATAGATAATACTGAAACTATCATCCCTGTCCAGACTAATTCCTGTTCCTCCCACTAGCACCTATACCTTCTATCACCTAAGCAAGACCAGCTCTAGGTTTAAAAAAAATCATGACCTGGAAATCTGATCCTAATTTTTCATGTATCAATGGGACTACAACTTTTCCATGACTACTCCCTAGCAGGAAGATTTTTTCCCCCCTTAATCCTTGCCTACCAGACTTAACTACACAACTTTTCCTATAAGTTTGCTGATTCTTCCATACACCTACAGCTACAGAAGGCGCTTCCCTCACTCACTTTGGCAACAGAGCAATCCTAATTTCCACTCCTACAACAAAAGAATCAGAAGCCTGCCTTATTCTGGATGCCCTTTCCCGATTGCCAGTTCCCAACATCTCTGTTTCCCTGCCACTGCAGCCTATCCACCTTCTTCCAAGCATCTATTAGTTCTGTCTCAACGGAACTAATCCTTAACTTCTGTTCTATCTTCCTATTTTTAACACAATCTCTTCAGAACCATGGGAGAGCTTCCTCAATTGCCCCATTTTCGACGCCACCCCAATTTCTCCAATAAAACGAATGCTCATATACTTCGGAAAAAATTCCCCCCATCGCCAATCTACAACAATGACCACATTTTTCAATCATGATTACATGCGATTACTATAAGCAGCTAATAGACAAAGTACAAAATAGGCGATAAAAATATGTACAACTTAACCTTACAAAAAGATTGCTAAAGTAACGCGGGATACCATCTCGTAAAACCCACAATCATCTAGGCGAATGGTGGGACGATCCCCAATCATCGCCTCACAATCTACATATTTCACCAAAAAAACAACACTTGTCATTCACAGCACAAAGTTATACGTTTTGCATACATATGGAAGCACAAACATCCTCCTGTTGCCGCAGTGGCAAAAACTATGGGATTTCCCGGGGCAGTAGTAGAGCTAAAAAAAAAAAGTTCGCCGCAACATAAATCTGGTTGTAAATTAAAACAAGAAACAGGTCCCCCTCCACCCACTCATGATTAACATTGGACACCGGTGTAAACAGGTGGCCAATATGTTGTGTGGGTCCTCTGGGGCCCATAGAGAAAAAAAAAAGATGTGTATGAGATGTTATATACATCTACACAATATCCCTAATTACTTGCATGAATATAATATAATGTTTGCTTGTATGGGTGCGCTAAAATAAATGCATTATCAATCATTTTTGTCAAGTTACCAGTAACATGGGGCAGGAAGACCCTTCTCAGCCGCTGGCTATACCACAATTGTTTAAGAAGTAAATTGGAAATCTAAACAGTCAATATTATTTGTTTCATACCATCTTTACTCCAAAAACGGAAGTGACTGATTTGCAAAACATTACGTTGTATAAGACTTAATGAATCTACATCTACATCTACACTATGAAATTCACAAATATTGAGGGTGGCAGAGGGTGATGAGCACCAATGCTAATTCTGTGCATTCCAATCCCGAACAGAACGAGGAAAGAAAGAATCCGTAAAAGTATCAGAACGGCATCTTATTTCTCTAATCTTATCCCTCCTGTATTTGCGACCTAAGTGGGTTGGCGGAAGAATAATTACATTGCACTCGTAAATTAAGTATTTTTTGCATATTCTTCAATAAATTCAAACGAAAACAACGTCGTCTGTCTACCAAACAACCCCAGTCCAATTTATATATAAATTCTGTGATACTTTCGTAAGGACTGTAACTAGCAGTCACGAATCGAGTGGCTCTCTTCTATACTTTCTCTAACGTGTCAATCAGTCCCTTGCGATACAGATCCCAAACTCCACAACACTAATCCAAATGCGGACGCACTAGTGTTTTTTACGCTATTTCCTTTTATGAGCATTACAACTTCTAAAAATACGACCCATGAATCGCAGTTTAGAATTAGCTTTGCCTACGGCGGAAGTTATGTGCAAGTCCCATTTCATACTGCTTTGTACTAATAAGCCCAGATACTTCAGCGAATCCACCGTGTCAACAACTGAATTGTTAACTTTGTACATCTGAACAAAAGGAGTTTTTTGTTACTTATTTTCATTGCTTGCACTTTTTGCAGTTAACTGTAAGCTGCCATTTATGGCACCTTTCCTAAATAACATCCAGATCGCGCTGTATTTCTAATCAATCGTCAGAGCAACTCACTTCCCTATAGATAAGTGCATCATCAGCAAACTATCACATCCTACAATTAACGTTGGTACCCAGATCGTTTATTAAAATTAGGAAATGAAGTGGTCCTATTATACCTCCTTGAGGAACGCCTGAAGTAACATCTAGCTTAGATGAGGCTTCCCCATTAACAACGACATACTGTGAATGACCAGATACAAAATCGCGTATTCATTCGCAAATCTGATCCGATATACCTTATGCTTGAATCTTTGCTAAAAGTCCATTGTGTGTTACAGGGTCAAAAGGTTTCTGAAAATCCAAAAAAAATTCATCAACATGCGAACCTGCATCGATAACTTTCATTACGTCATGCGAAAATAGGGCCAGTTGCGTTCCATATGATCTGTTCTTCCGAAATCCATGTTGGTTTGCTGTAAGTAACGCGTTTTCATCTAGAAACTTTGTAACATTAGAGCATATGACATGCCCCAGAATTCTACCGCAAACAGATGTTAGAGATATAGGTCGATATTCCTAGGATCTCCCCGATCTCCTTTCTTGAAAATAGGAATCGCCTGCGCTATTTTCCAGTCAGAAGCTACTTTTCCTTTTAGATTCACGAAATATATCTGATAGAAATGGTTCTATTTCTTCCGCGTATTCTGAGAATACTCTTACTGGTATACCATCTGGACATGGCGCTTTCCACCACGTCAGGAGCCATAATTGCTTTATAATACCTACACTATCAATTCGTACAAGATCCATCTCAAATTCTCCATGTCGTGAAGAACGGGAACGTTTTCCATGTTTTCGTCAGTGAAATAATATTTAAATTCGGCGTTAAATACGGTAGCCCTTTCGCTGCTGTCATCAACTTCCCGACCTTCTTGCAGTAGAACTGGCATACTGTTGTCACTACCACTAACTTTTTTTACATACGACCAAAATTTCTTTCGGTTTTCGTTGAGGCTCTTGCAAAGTGAAAGTCATTAAAGGCCTCGCGCATTGCATTCTTAACACGTCGTCTTGTATCACCTTCCTTTTCTAAATCACTCCTATACATAGTCCTTCTTGAACGTGTATATATCTTCCTTTGCTTTTTGAGTAACCTTTTAACTTCACATGTATACCACTGGGGATTGTTCCCATACGTAATTTTCCTTTTCGGTATATGTAAGTCCATGCCTTTCCTAACTAAACGATTGAATCGATGCCACATCTCTTCCACCGAGCCTCTTGCTTCTATACAAGCCAGGCAACTATCGCTCAAAAACGTTCTTAAACACTCCCTTGGAGCCTGTTCGAACCTGTAAACGATCGTTTCTTTTTTTCTTCTTGCTCACGGCTTTAATTTTACTGTAGCAATTACAGCTTGATGCCCGTCTCTAAAGACCTCGCTATTAAGAGACGTTAAGCAGTTAACCAAAAAAAAAAAAAAAAAATTAGCTTTATGATCACTTATTACCGTCGTGGTGAAATTGTCCGTGAATATCTCAGGCCTATTTGTAACGAAAATTTCTAAAATGTTTTCGTTTTCATTGTGGCACCGCGTTGGTTCAGTGACGAACTGTTCAAGATGAAGATATGAGAAAAGGTCAAAAATAATTTCACAGGATGTTTTACCCCTGCCACCCGTACCGTGGACGTAACTAGTCCAGTCGATATACGGAAAGTTGAAGTCACTTATTAGTATTATTGCACAATCCGGAAATTGACGAGCTATGTATATTACTAACATTATTCCTTACGGGATCAGCAATAGTTACATCTGCATCTGGTGGACGATAGAAAGACCTTATTACAAGTTTTGTCCTAGCTACGTTTAGTGTGATCCATAGGATTTTATAGACAGTATCGATATCGATTTCGTTACACGACAGGCGTTTACTCACAGCTATAAATACGCCACCCCCACTGGAATGGAACCTATCCTTACAGAAAACTTTCATGCTTTTGTTAAAAATTTCTGCTGAGCTTACATCCGGTTTTAGGTCATTAGAGGCGGAATGGGATGGGAGACAAGGAACGGGAAGGAATTCGGCCATTGCCTTTTGAAGGAAGCATCCCGGCATTCGCCTGGAGTGATTTGGGGAAACCGTGGAAAACCCATATCTGGATGCCCGGTCGAGGATTCGATCCCATGTCCTCCCGAATGCGAGGCCAGAACGTTAACCATTCACCCACCACGCTCGATCAAAAGTGATAGTTTTTTGGGTTGAAATGCAGAAGAAAAAATTCTCCAAAGTCATATTTGATGATGGATTCTTATGTAATGCGACGAGACAAATCAAAAATAAAGTTTAAAAATTTTCGATATCTCGCTTAGTTTTCGAGATATACTGTCTCCAAATTGAGGTGGTTAGGTTGGGATGCGGCATAGCCCAAAAAGTAATTTTGCCAAAGCCACAATGAACTATACGCTGGACATGCAGAGTGGATGTTTTATTTTTTTACTACCGTTTGTGGTTAGGTTGAAACGCGGCCTGGACCAGAATAAAAACGTCACCAAAGGCATAAGGAACTATATCAGTAACTATTTTTTGATATTCGATATCTCGAGAAGTATGAGAGATATATAAAAAAATTACTCTTGATTTTCGATTTGTCTCGTTGAGCTACATAAGAATCAATAATCAAATTGCATCGCCACAGTTATCATAGTGCTGCCCACCACAACACATAAAATTCATTACGAACATTTCGAGTAACAACATTGCCAACATCAGGATTCCTCATTCACGTAGAATAAATTATCCCCATTAAATTCATCATATACCTTTCAGTATGAACTGCAATTAAACTAATGCACGCGCAATAATATATTCACTCTAGGGATTGCAATCCAGCAAAGCAGGATCCCTCACTCTCGCATCATTAGACAGTCTGGCGGGTCCCGCACAAAATTAAGCGGATCTGCAAAATGAGTCGAAAACGTGTGTCAGTCCCCGTGACTCGCTGTCCCGTCGTTGTTTTCCGATACCAGTCGGTCTCTTTCGAATGTATTGCACTGTTTGGTTGAAGCCTTGCAGTTGGCATTTGACTCGTGTGAACAATCGTTTGTTTTCGTCAACCTTCGTCATTCATAAGTAAATTGATCAATTTTTATGTATTCATTAAAACTTAAGTTTGTTTTGAGTACACATTTGTATAATTTGAGTTATTTTGCGTATTTAGTACGAGTTTCTTACTATATAATAAGTATTTTTTATGTGTCACACACGTCATCTGTATTTTCAGATAAGATAATTGTAACTACTTCTTGTATTTGCGTCTGAAAATCTGATTATGTTATTGTAGTTTTAACGATTGCATACCTATTTACTTAGCGGTTATGAAAAGGCAATTGTATATCCTTTGATTTATTGTTGTATCGACTGCCGCCAAAATGCGTTTGAAACACATGTTCTTTGACAAAAGACGCCTGCTTTCATGTGCCGCTCTGGCTTTCGATTATCCATCTGGGAATGATTTCGTAAATCGCCACAATATTTTTGAGTGACTAGCATGCGTCCTTTCAACTCCTTGTTATTATTTGGAATAAAGGCATAAAAAGTTATAATGAAGTCTTCACGGGTGTATCGCCGAATCACTATCCTACTGCGACGGCTGCATCCACCGTCTTCCTCACGTGTGAAATTTCGTGTTTTTACAATTCTATCCGGCTATACAGCCGTGATGACTTCATTGCAATTATACCCCGAGAAAGTCTCCTTTTTAAAAAATGTAAAGTAAAACTGAAATACTTGACAGTTGGTAAGGAGTAAAAAAAAACAATGAAACAACCCTAAGATCAATCAAGAAATCAGGAGACATAATAATGAGGGTAATAAGTTATGAAATAGTGTTCTGAACCAAGTCTACACTTTAAAGATTATATTCACTTCATTTTGTGAAATAGAATGCTTTCACTCGGTGTTATAGATCGTTTATTAATTATTATTAATAACAGTAAAAAACTATGGTGACGCGGCCATTATGCATACCATATTTTCAAACTGATGTGATTAACTGTAAGGCACGTAATATGCCGTAAGACAATATTCTCATTTTTGATTATTTATTTAAAAATTGGTTTAGATGTTTTGAAAAATGTAAAGCTCGAAATGATCTTAAGACTGGCTAAAAAAATTTTATGTCATTTTGCCAATTAAGATATTCTTAAATTTTTATCATTTAACATTATAATTGATTTATTAACTTAATTAACAGGCTTTTATTACTTAATTTATTAACACTTTAAATAACTAAGTTTTTAAAAAATGCGTTGAATAACTGTTAGCACCAATCCTGCGAGATTGGCACAAATCCCGCGGGATTGCAATCTTTAACTGTATCGCGATGTAAACTTGACCTGAAACGTATACTGTATGCTTCATACAAATAGCAATACTGGTAGTCAATTTATGTAGGCTTATGTGGAAGATACTGTACTAGCAGTAGAAAGGCCTATATAAATTCGCCAACAGCATCAGTGAATCTATCATGTTATACCATACATCGAAGTCGGAAGCTAAAGTTAGACTTTCAACACTCGTTTAGAATAAGGCTAGCCTATAATTTGCAAAATGTAAAACATTTAAGATATGCATGTTGTCTACACTACGACAACAAATTTAAGAGAATAACGTAGCCCTATTGAGAGCTATGAATTAACTGTTTTAAAAGGCACTCTAAATCTATAATGATAGGTCCTACTCTTGCAGATATCATATTAAACAGTTCAAGAACAGTAATTACAATATAACTAACTTATGAAATGATCTTCGAGGTTTTTTCCTATTTAATCTGTTTGTACAACCGTATGCAACACAAGCTGGCATTATAAAAACTTTGAAGTATTAGCCAATGAAATATTGAGAGCAGCAAACACAATGCTAAAAGTCTGATGTTTTGGGAAAAGTAATATGGCCGCCGTGCATGCGCAGCTGGCTCCAGAATTTACAGGAGGCTTCACAGTTTTAGCGTTACGTTGTCTCCTCTCTTTTCCTACATTCCTCTGTTGACATCTGCAGCGCTGTTCCGATTATAGGTTTGCAGTTCGTGGCTGGCGACAGCACATCGATTAGACATCGCGGTGTCTCCAACTGACCTGCCGGTGGCGTTGCTATCCATATAAATGTCGAATCTGTGACGGACAGCCAAGTTGTGTATGAATGAGAAAGGTTCGCACTTGCATTCGGGGTTTGATTGATTGATTCACGCGTTGGAAATGTCTGCATGATCAACGTGAATCTGCGCGGAGAATTGAAGTTCGTACTGGCAACGAGGTATGTTCACCCTGGCCCCTGGATACAGGATATAAAGATGCTGATCCTCTCGTAGCTGACTCAACACTTGGTCGCTATTTGCAACATCATATCGACATTGGAAGTATTGAGGTATGTGCCTGTCATCATCATAGGAGAATTTCATATTAACCATTTTTGTATCGTTTAGAGAGCGAAGGAAATTCATTTTTGGGAAGGTAGTGACAGGGGATGAGCCCTGGGTTCAACATTTCAAACAGCATCAAGCATGAGAGTGGAAATCTGTCTCTTCTCCATTCATGGAAAAATCGAAGAAGTTGCATGTGCAGGAATCTGGATGTACACTCCCTTTTTCGATAAACAAGGTCTTTTTCCTTCAAAATTTAGACCTAAGGGGCGAAAAAAAAGCAGCTGCCTAAATTAAAACCTTTAAACTACTAAGGAAAGCAAAAAAGGTTAAATGATCCGACGAGTTGACAAATGGGTTGTGATGCCCCATGACAGTCAGACACCACATTCTGTAAATACTTGTCTCCGTACGATTTTCATGCGTTTTGAGCCCATGAATAGCGAAACAACATTACCATGGAGATGAAGTGGACCCGGCTGATATTTTCTGGTTCTCCGAAGCTTGACAAATATTTTTCAAAACATTCATTTCTAAACCTGCACATAGGTTAGAAAATTGGAAAAACTTGTTGGGAGATTTTTTTATTAGTTTTACATAAAGGTTTTTTTTTCTGCTAATTGACTCATGACCATGCGACCATGTCGCTGGAAGAATTTGAAGAACAAGGAAACTTCAGTTACTTTGACGTAGAGATTTTGTGAGATCATTTTTTTAAAAAAAATATATTTCTACATCAGTTTTAAAACAATTTTGGATGTTTGGTTGAAAAACTTTTCTTTGACAACTGGGAAGAAATTTGTTATGTGGCGAGCGAAACTATCTAAAGAATCATGCTGAAAAACTGTTAATTATAGAGAGTCAAACAAAAATCAGGAGAATTTTTCACTACTCTTACTCGCAGTTACGATTAAACTATTGTGAACACTATTTCACAAGTGACAACCGCCAATTTGAGCGTGCTTGTTAAAGAGCCGCCATACTGGACCGAGGAGATAAAACGAGCCCAGGTTCGAACCGCGAGCCTGACGTTCGTGCCACCGTAATTACGATTTTTGGGGCTATTTTCTATAATCACATAGGCAAATATTACGACGTACGCAGATTCCCATCCCAAAGAACAACACATTTTGCACAAATCAACATGACACATTATATACAGAACACAGATGATCAGGACAGGGAAGGGATGTGTAGTCAGAAAACAGTTTTTTCCAACCACAACTGATGTGATAAATACACTCCAATACTAAAAATCTTATTTTCATATTTAGTGGTTTTACTGCTTTTTCCGAACCGATTAGACTGCGCCGTTTAGAGCCTGATCTAATTCTTTTTCAGTCGTCAAACATTCGGTTTATTTGCAATAATCTCCATTGTAGATTTAATTTAATTTTCTACAAGTCTCTTCATATCGATGGATTTAATATAGGGAATATCCTCAATTACTCGTTCCTAATTGCCTCTTAGCCCCAAGCTGCTCCGTCTAACATTTTCAGTCTTGACTTATCCATTCATTAGCGGACACAGTGGCCTAGCATGGGTGACACCCAGGGCGGATATCGATGGTGTCACCCCATGAAAATTTAAATTCAATGTTAAGTAAATTATAATATCATATAAGTGAAAAGTACGATTTTAATAAACTCTAGTTAGCTATGCATTTTTGTTATTTAAAAATAATCGTTTTTTAATAAAATAGTAACATAACGTTTAAAATACAAATTTTGATTTCACAATCTCTTTATTCTAGCTATCATAGTTGCATTCTCAGAAGTCACTTCTTTAAAATTAATATTTTTAGTTGCTTCATGTTCAGTACTCAATATGGCAAGATTGTTTAGCCTCGTGTTGATCATTGTTTAGCGAAAGTAATTTTTTATTAATTTTAATTTTCTAAAGCTGCATTCACACACAGCACCTCATTCGCAAATTGTCGTAAGTACCTTTAGGGCGTCAATAAGATTCCACGCTGAATTTTAAAAAGTCCACAGCTATTCAATCATTTGTTACTAAAACGGTAACAGAGGCTTCTTTTAAATTTCTTCTCAACCCTGATATTTGTAATAGAGATTCTGATTCTCTTATTTAAGAAATGTACATAATGATATTACAGTCAAAAATAAAGAATGTCAGTCTAAAATAGCTTTGTTCCATCAGAACATTAGGGGTATCTCAAGCAAACTTGATGAGTTGATAATATCTATAGAAGAAACCCAAAAATCATTGAATCTTAGCATAAATATCATATGTCTGACAGAACATCATCTAAAGAATTCTGAAATATGTTTCCTCCCTTTTATTGGATATAGATTAGCTTCATGTTATTGCAGGTCAGAGATGAGAATGGGTGGTGCAGCAATATATGTAAGAGAAAATACTGAGACAAAATCATTAGATGTAAGTAAATACTGTGTAGAACAAGATTTTGAATGCTGTGCAATACAGTTAGAATTAGAAAACAAATATCTTATAATGCTGACAGTTTATAGGGCTCCCACAGGAGACTTCAGTAAATTTTGTAATAAACTTGAAGCGGTTCTGATAAACTTATCACGAACTAAAAGGGAAATTATCCTCTGTGGAGACTTCAACATAAATTTTGCTGCAGAATTTAACCAGACAGATTATCTTCTAGGAATGCTTAGATCATTCAATCTCTATCAAACTGTAAATTTCCCAACTAGAACACAAAAAATAGTAGTACCATTATTGATAACATTTTTGTAGAGCACAATAAATTAGAAATACATGGAACAATTCCAATGGAAAATGGTTTGTCAGACCATAATGCTCAAATAATTACTTTGGATGTTGTGGGAAATGAAAATAACAAAAAGAAAGGATTCGTCAGAGTTAGGCCATTAAAGAACAATTGGATAAAAACATTAAATGATGAACTTCTCAATGAGGACTGGAGCACTGTTTATAAATTAAAAGGGGTAAACAATAAATTCAATTACTTTCACCAAAGGTTTTTGGAAATTTACGAAAGGTGTCTCCCTACAAAACTAGCTCCAATTGGTCAAAAACGAGTAAAAAAAAAATTGGGTTACAGATGGTATTAAAACATCTTGCAGACATAAAAGGGAATTATATGTAAACGTTAGGAATACTGATAATATGCTTCTCAAACAACATTACAAAACTTACTGTAGAATTTTAACCAAAGTAATAAAAGAATCTAAACGTTTGGCCATAAACGATGAGATTAGTAGTTCAGATAATAAGATAAAAAGTGTCTGGAACATTATTAAAAGAGAAACAACTGTATCATCCCTTGAACATATACCTATATCTATAAGCGTTAATGATAAACTTGTAAATGACCCCTCTTATGTAGGAAGTGCTTTCAATAACTACTTCTTAACAGTTGCTGAAAAAATAAAAGGAAAATATATTGGGAATATGGATGCTATAGCAATACTTAAATCCTTGTCACCAAAAACAGCACCTATGTCTCTATTTCCCACCAGTCAAAATGAAATTGAAAAAATTATTAAATCCCTCAAAAATAAAAAGTCATTTGGTTATGATGAGGTTTCAACCCATGTAGTGAAACAATGTAACACCAGCATTAGTACAGTTATTAGTCATATTTGTAATAGTTCTTTTGAAGAAGGTATCTTTCCTGACTCACTCAAGAAGTCAATAATCAAACCGCTTTATAAAAAGGGTGATACCTCAAAAATTGAGAATTACAGACCCATTTCACTTCTACCAGCATTTTCAAAAATCTTTGAAAAAGCAATGTACAGAAGGGTGTATGCACATCTACAAAAGAATGACCTACTCTGTAAAGTACAGTTTGGTTTTAGACAAGGCGTTTCAACAGATACAGCAATTTTTGCTTTTGTTAACAACATACTGGAATCAATGCATAAAAATTTAAATTCCCTAGGTATATTCTGTGATCTTGCTAAGGCTTTTGACTGTGTTGATCATGAGATTCTACTAGGTAAATTAGACCACTATGGGGTTAGTGGTAAGCCAGGACTTTGGTTTAAATCTTACCTGGAAAATAGAAAGGAATGTGTATCACTGAAAGATGCTAATACAGGAAATGTTATAAACTCAGAATGGGGTATAGTTAAATGTGGTGTGCCCCAGGGCTCAATTCTTGGCCCTCTGCTGTTCTTAATCTATATTAATGATCTCCCACATATACTAGGTGATAATGAACACATGGTGCTCTTTGCAGATGATACCAGCATATCGTTGAAAGACCCATCAGCACAAAACCTCGAAAACACAGTAAATGATGCTCTAAAGAAAATTAACAGGTGTTTTAATGCCAACAAACTAATACTTAATGTAGAAAAGACACAGTTACTTCAGTTTGTTACAAAAAATAAAACAAAGGACAGCTATAATGTGATATCAGAAGGAAAAGGAATCAATGAAAGTAATTTCACAAAATTCCTGGGTGTATATATAGATAACAAATTGAACTGGAAACAGCATATTCAACAACATCTTAAAAAACTGAATTCTGCAACATTTTCACTTAGGGTAATATCTAGAATAGCTAATATAGAAACCAGAAAGTTAGTGTATTTTGCATATTTTCATTCCATGCTCACTTATGGCATCCCACTCTGGGGAAATTCGTCACAAGCACAGAGGGTATTTAAATTGCAAAAACGTGCTATAAGAACTATTTGTGGGGCAAGCCCACAGACGTCGTGCAGAAATCTATTTAAAAACCTGGGTGTACTAACAATGCCAGCACAATATGTATACTCTGTACTATCATTTGTAGTGGAAAATCCTGAACACTTCAATCTTAATGCTGACATACATAGCCATAATACTAGGAATAAATATAATATTCACAAGGATTACAAATCACTGTCAATTGTACAGAAAGGGTTAACATTTACTGGAGCTTCCTTATTCAATGTCTTACCAACAGAAATTAAATGTTATCTACAAAAACCCAACTACTTTAAGTCCAAACTGAAAGAGTTTCTGCTTCAGAATCCATTTTACTCTGTGAAAGAATTTTCTTCTTGGAATCTGGTAACTACGAATGACTGATAAAATAGTATATATGGTGTATGGAAGGGGAAGGTGACAAAGTTGTCCACAATTACTAAAATGATATATGGTTTTTCTTTCTGTTGAAACTTTTGACAAATGAAGTAATTACACTGTTTACAAAATTTCACTCATATATAGTAACTAACATGGGATAGCATGCACTCAAAAACTGCTGTAAAAAATTATGATACTAACAGGTTTTTAAGTAATTGACTGCTTATGAGTTGTGGTAACTGGTTGGTAAGAAAATAACTGGTTGTTAGAAGCTGGTAACAAGTTTATACACTGTTCCACATAATAAGTATTAACTAACTCGGGATTGTATTTGTAGATTACAGGAAATATTGGTTATATTAATGGGTCGTAACTAACTTCTTGTCAATATATAATATTATCAATTATATAGTAATATTAACATTACTAATAAGTGTATGTATTGTTCCACATCCCCGAGATTATTCTCACATGGGATCAAAGTGAACATATCTATCTATCTATCTATCAATCATAATTCATCATGAAAACCACTAAATTGGGATATAACTATTTTTAATTCTTCCATGTTCGCCAAAAGCAAATTATTTTTCGGGACAACCTCAAATAATGAAATTATATCTCGAATGGATTTTGATCTAGTTCAGTGTGACAGTCCAACATATCCTTTTTATTTTCAGTTCTCATTCAGTGGCTACTTCACTGGCCATTCGGTTTTACAACAGAACTCTTGGTTCTGTTGGAATGTCGTAGTCCTGTGGATTTTTCCTAGCAAGATCTATTGCCCCTTCTACAATATTACACTGCTTTTCTTCAATATAAAGACGAAGTGCCTTCATTTTTATCATTGATCTTTCAAGGCTCAATGTTTTACTTTTCAGTCCAACCTGACAATTTACTTCCCTTAGTAAATCATTCGAAAAGAAAAGATACAAATAAAAGTAAAATTACATACTACAGGGATGGGGGCAGCATCTCTGGTGTGTACATTTTCGTGTTGATCATATAATTCTTTAATTACGACCACAACCTAACAAAATTTTTCTGTTAGCATTTTTACCGTCGTATTATGAGCACTCCAACGCATTGCTGAGAATTTTTTAATAGATGCCTCACTGTGTTTTGTAAGCACTTGCCAGCGACTGATGGAAACAAGGAAAGATTAAATAACAGTTTCTGCCATCCCGAAAAATGTTACAGTCGATACATTTTTTGAAAATGAATGTTGGCTGACAAATTAATTAAAGCACCAGTACATCTAACGAAAACGATTATATGTTTTTTTACTTTAATAATGGCTTGTTCTCCTCCACATACGTCACTAATATTAGCTGCATTTCCATAACCTTCATAAAGACACATCACATAATCCACACCGTCGCTGAACGAGCGTGGTGGGTGAGCGGTTAACGTTCTGGCCTCGCATTCGGGAGGACGCGGGTTCGAATCCCCGTTCGGGCATCCAAATTTGGGTTTTCCATGGTTTCCCCAAATCGCTCCAGGCGAATGCTGGGATGTTTCCTTTAAAAATACCATGGCCGATTTCCTTCCAGTTCCTTTTCCCCAGTCCCATCCCACCTCTAATGACCTTAGCCGTCGACGAGGCGTAAAGCCACACATAAAAAAATAAAAAATACACCGTCACTATAAAGATTCTTTTAAATTTCATTCCTTAGATCGACAGCTTTCTTTCCTTTCAAGGAAAAAAATCCAAGAAAGCCTTCTTTGACTTCGACTCACCAAACGATTCCCTTCAGACGTTTGATCAATTTATGAAATGTCTGGCATGCCTCAAACGTAATAATGAAATATTTGACCGATTTAATTTCGTTAACGAGCTTAGATTTTACGTGGTTTGATAGAACGCTTATGAATTCATTTTGGGTATGTGTGGGCAGATATTTATATGTTCCAATTATATGATGTGCTCTCTCATCACTACAACATATTTTGAAATAGGCTGGACCAGTTCTAAGAAACTGTCGTTATTTGCAGAGCCAAGTCCTTCACTGGGTTCACAACATTCTTGGTTTTGTTTAGCCAGAAACAGTTATATCCAATAATTTAAATAAAAGACCCTTCCACTTCTGTTTTTCAGAATCAGTTGATTACAAGGCTGCATCATCTATTGTTTTGTGGAATTTTAGTTTTATATCTAAAGTTTTCAACGTATAAAGATTTCGCAGATGTTCACTTGTGGTTTGTCAGTTCAGTATTTAATTACCACCACTTTTGAAATGGAGTAACAAATGCAGATCTAGTATTAGTATTAAAACCAGCAAATAAACGACAAAAAAAACTAAACAAGATTGACAGTGATAGGTGAGTAAGCCGTCCACGAACGCAGAATTACTTTTTTTTTATCTGCTTAACGTCTCTCTAAGAGCGAGGTCTTTAGAGATAGAAAAGGATGGGGGGCAAGGAATGGGAAGGAATTCGGCCATGGTCTTTTGAAGGAAGCATCCCGGCATTTGCCTGGAGTGATTTGACAAACCAAGGAAAACCCAAATCTGGATGCCCGGACGGGGATTAGAAACGCCGTCCTCCCGAATGCGAGGCCAGAACGCTAGCCGTTACACCACCACGCTCGGTGCAGAATTTCTTCATCGTGGGCATCTCCTTATAGAACCATTCTGTTGAAAGATGTCGACAATCACCGTTTGTTTTAAACCCTTGCATATAGCGCTAAATGGTCGTTATCTGTTTTGGAAATAATTGCTTCTATTTTTAACAATTTCTATACAAAGAGAACCAAAAACGAGTATCCTCCAATGTGACACATCTCTCAAGTACTGTAGATTGTTTCTTTAGAATCTTGTTTGTTTCCTGAAGATCAGTTGACATCATCGAATTTATTTCTTCCATCACGGCGATAATCAGTTTCTTTTGATGAGCTTTGGCCATCCATCAATTTTGTAACATATTTGAAGACGGATCCAGATATACTCTGAACTGCGCCAATTTTAGCTTGTTTTGCTTTCCTCTGATAAAATCCTCGTTTTCTCTTCGATGTATAAATTCCTCGAAGAATTTTTCATTTTTTGGTACAAACAGCTAAATGAAACGTAATCAGAGGTAATGATATATTTATTTGTACGTATGATCCTAGTAATCAAGGCGAAAAACTTATGTTCCCTTAGCAATAATACGATTTTAATGTACAAAATTCAATTTTTTGCAGTTTTTTAGTTTTATTGTTTAAATAGTTAACAATTAGCATTCAAAATCATATTCATGAGTACCTAGAATTATTTTCTATTATTTTTGTTAGCTATTTGACAGGTGCATCAATTGTCGACAAATTAAGAATTTTTGTCCATTATCGAAGTCTCTCGCCATACTATTTAATAACTATGAATTTTAAAGTAATTTCCTGCTTCCTGTAAATGTCTGTTCCATCATGTAGCCGTACAGCAGTTGCTGGTAAATTGTGAATGCTAACATAGACAAGCTCCCAAAGTCTACACATTTTGCTCCTATCGTCGACACTCTTTCCATAACCATAAAATACCATCAGGGTCAGAAAGCTGACAAAAGGAAATCGAGAGGAAAGTTAACAGAAGTAGCCTGGTCCAAATAGAAGCAATCCCAGACACAGATGAGGTGGAAATTCAATTCCCGTGTCCCTGGGGGATACATTTTTATATATTCATTGAAGAAGAAGATAATTAAGAATAAAAGGCAATGGGTTTAATTTAAAAAGGAATTTTCCGCATTTCTTAGGCACATTAGATGGCAAACATGTTATAACAGTTCTACCGAATTGTGGTTCGCTTTATTTTTAATGCAGAAAAATGAATGTTTTTCATGGTTTTATAAGCCCTTGCAGTTGCTGAATACCGTTTTGGTATTTTGGTCGTCGGAGGATTGGGAAAAAAATTAAGATGGCAAAACATTTAGCCACAGCAATTTAGTTGAGGCAATGGCTGCAGGAAAACTGAATTTTCACGTTGACAATTGAGATAAAATGCAGTATGTAATAGTAGTGGATGAAGCTTTTCCCCTTTAGAGATGAGGCCTATTGCAGAATATCAGATAAAATGAAATGTAGAGAAACAAACTTTCAATTACAGGCTCAATAAACTATGGAGGGTGATCGATAACTGCTTTGGTGTTATAGGCAGAAGGTTTCGAATCTATGAAAGAAGAATGTCGGTGTTACCTAATAATATAAATAAAGTAATACTAGCCACGTGCTGCATTCATAACCTTTTGATTAACGATATCTGTATTGGGTTGCAGAAGGTAAGAACGATAATGACAACAACAAAAATTTCAATATTTGACTAACACAGGTTTCTAGGTTACATCAGAAATCATTAAGATTTGGAATAATTTCACAAAATAATTTTAAACAATTAGGTTAATTGGTAACACGAAGCTTTACAAGCGGGATTCAAAGAAAGTGATAGAAAATTATAATACACACGTAAAACAAACAAACAAAACGAAACATTACATTATACCTAGTTGTTTTAACATTTTCCTATTTCCTCCCAAATATTTTTTTGTTATTATATTTTGCGTATTGTAAATCATAAAACTCTTTGAAAGTCATTACTAATGAGATGCATTGCTCTTTATCGGTTACGTTTGAATAGTTTAAGTTAAAACATACAAACAAAGAACAAGTGAACATGAGCTAGAAATTTTATAATTTTTTCTTCTTTATTAAATTTCATAAAGTAATCAAATTTTCAGATTGTAATTACATATATTTTTTAAACAAATCATCCACCCTGCGTGCAAATTTGCAGCCAATTTTGTTGAAGTAATGCAGTTAATTCACAGAAATAAGAACATACAAGTTGCAAAAGTCAGTCAGTACTGTTGGAGCTCCTATCGCAAACCTGGTCGCGACTGAGCGTATCAGGGCGCACAGGCGGGCGACAATGCGGCGCGACGCGGCCATGGAGGAAGGAATTATATGGAGGAGAAGTGACGTTAAATCGGTGAAGCAAGCACTAAACTCTCCCGCATGGTGGCAGCACCGGCAGCGACCATATGGCGCTTCCCAACAATTAAGGTGTTCACATTGTGGTAGATGCAGTGATTATTTCATTTAGTATTGTGTATAAGTGTTTAAAAATGCCAGCTTGTGTTGCGTACGGTTGCACAAATAGGCCAGACAGGAAAGAACCTGGAATATCATTTCATAAGTAAGTTGAATTGTAATTATCGTTGTTGAAGTGAGCGGTAGACACCACAAACTTTGCAGCACGTCTATAAATATTTAGTCATAGCTCTCAATGGGATGACTTTGTTCTCAAATTTTTCTTGGTGTAGTGTAGAAAATCAGCAAACTTGCTATTTTGCACATAATAGACTAGCATTATTTTTTAACGAGTGTTTAAAATGAGATTTAAAGGGGCGTGTTTTACTTCGCGATTCAGTGAATTTACTATTACGATTTCTTTCGTCACGTTGCTGATTATACTGACAATGGATGATGAAATTAACTGTTATGTGAGAAGCTGTGAGTTTTATTAATTTTTTAAATAGCTATTTCAGGCCATTGACTTAGGTTATTTTTAAAGCTTAATATAAGACTTGTTTCTGTTTGTAAATACGTCTATACCTATTTTTACCGATTTTGAAATCTTTCTCATCTATTTATGTCGAAACAGGTTCATGCAGAAATATAAGTGGGCTTCATAAATAAAGAAGTTATTGGCCTTTGAACAAAATCAATTTGGGGAATGTGTTTCTAATTTAGTCTCTTTTTTTTTTGTACAACATTCTCCCCCCCCCCCCCGTATCTAAATCTAACTGAGAGATAATTTTTTTACAATTGTCCTAATAAGTAGGGCTGTGAAATTAGATAACACATCTTGATCAAGAGAATGTTCATTAAGGTGATTGAATAAACATTTTATTTCTGGTACCAGCCTACAAAATGTCTGAGTTGCTCATCCCTAGAGTGGGTCCTCTTACTTTTTTTCTGGGCTAGGACACATTTCAGACTAACCACAAGTGGTAGTAATAAAACTGAAATATCCATTCTGCATGTCAACCATGTAATCATTGTGGCTTTGACAGAATTAATTTTTGGTCCAGCATGCATCCAAACCTAAACCCACAATTTGGATGTTGTATATCCCCCAAACTAAGCAAGATATCGAAAACATTTATTCCTTATTATCGAGTTTTTTCGTCGTGTTACATAAGAATCCATCATTAAATTTGACTTTTGCGAAATTTTTCTTCTGCATTTGAACTCAAGACACCTCACTTTTGAGACAGTATATCTCGAGAACTAGGTGAAATATCGAAAAATTTTACTCTTTATTTTTTATTTGTCTCGTCTTTTTAAATAAAAATTCATCATAAAATTTGACTTTGAATAATTTTTTCTTCTGAATTTCAACCAAAACCATTTCACATTTGAGACAGAATATCTCGAAAACTAAGCAGGAAATCAAAAAATGTTATTCTTCATTTTTTATTTGTCTCATCGAGTTACATAATAATCCATCACCAGATTGCGGCGTCACGTTTATCGTAGAGTCCCCTTGAGGTGTTTGTACATATTCCCCGTGTTTGTTGGGAAGCGGTCAAGCCCCCACCACTCCGGCCATGCCCCCCCACTCCTCCGCCGGCCTGCTTCACTCCTATGCGTGGTAAAGGTCTCTTGCGTCGTCTCCATATTATTCCTTCCTTCATGGACGCGGCCCGCCCCGACTCGACCCGCCTGCGGTGTGCGTTACCCCATTCGAATCAGTGTAAGCGATTGCTGACGCATTTCTGCGATACGATGCGGCCGGCCGTAGTGTGCGCGTACCTAAGTACTAACCGACGTTGCAATTTCGCTAACAAAATAATTCCTTCAGACGTCAAACTGTGGTAAGCACACGTTCCCCAAAGCTGTTCAGTAACGACAGACAATACCATCACCGAATACTTGGACCCTTTCGGACTGACATGGAACCTGACAGTGATTTATATATTTATTTTCTTACGGCTTTACGCCTCATCGACGTCGAAGTCATTAGAGGCGGGAATGGACTGGGAGCAAGGAAATTGATAGGAATTCGGCCATGGCCTTTTTGAAGGAAGCATCCCGGCATTCGCCTGGAAACTATGGAAACCCCTGACGGGGATTCGAACCCGCGTCAGCCCGAATGCGAGGCCAGGGTGTTACCGCTCACCCACCACGCTGAGCTTTATACAATTTCATGTCAACTGTAGGGGCACTCATCAGTGGTTATATACGATTGTAAATCTGATAACTCGAAATATACTCTATTTATAACTACACGAATCTGTTAGATGATAAATTCAAAATTACGGACCGTAGAAAATACTTCGAGGTACTCGCGAATTTCAGCTTGAAAACTAATTGAATAATAAATAAGCAAAACAAATAAAAAATTTAAAAACTGAACACACATAACAGTCTGAGATTAGTTAATTCATGAACGGGCTATGAAAATGGAAGCCTAGCTAGACTAAGCGTGTTCAGACGTACACTTAACTGATTTTTTATTTAGTTTCAGAAGAAAATACATTTTTCTTTAAATAATTACTAGAAATTATAGTTTAACTATCTCCTTAGTCTTATTTTAGCAATTTTAGGTATCTTTCCTTTAAATTAAAAACTAACTGGCTTCGTAAATAATTATCCAAGAAGAAATTAAATAATACTCACCGCCGCTTTTATCAAACCAAATAACGGTGACGGACGTCGAGTACGATTTCCTGTGAGATTTGAAGCCATAAACCGTTGCTACCTTT
Organism: Vandiemenella viatica; assembly: GCA_031002005.1. NCBI lineage: Eukaryota > Metazoa > Arthropoda > Insecta > Orthoptera > Morabidae > Vandiemenella > Vandiemenella viatica. Next base: position 383,341,062 of record CM061921.1, read on the forward strand.
GTTTAAGCGCGCAGTGTTGCTAATAGTTGCACACCACTGTAAGGCCGCCACACACGGACGAGCCAACAGGCCAAATGTCCTCGCGCCGATCCAAAACTCGTCGTGTGTGGGGCAGCGCGGACGGACTGGCGTGGCTCGGCAGGCCCTGTTGGATTTATGGCGAGTCCAAAATCCACCGCGCCGAGCCAGGTAGCCGAGGGTCTGGTAGACTACCCCCACGACGACTGGAGTGGGATAACCCGAGCAAAGAAAAGTGGACACTAATTTGTAGACACTTTTGTCTTAAATATCTCAGCTTTTCAAATTCACATCAAAATGAAACTTGCCTTATTTTACTCGCGGGACCACGGACTGTACATTAAGCGAAACTCGGTCAAAATCTGACAAATATTTATTTTCCTTAATCCTGTTCATAATTTTCAGACAGACACAAATTAAAAAAATACAGCTCATTTCTTTCCTGTAGCGCGTTAATACTACCCGAACTCATTTTTTAAAGAATATCTCATATTTGCAGACTTTACCGTTTATAGTTTTATTATATCTATGGATTAAACCCAATAGTAAGTTTAGAACGGCTAATAAATTCATAGAATTTCATCTGTTCGTCGTTTTCGCCCTAGTCCTTTCATTCTTGTACACAGAAATTTTTTAAAAAATCAGTATTAATAGCGAATTAGTGCAACACCAAAATCAATTCTGAAAGATCGAAAATATGAGCTTTGGCCGCGGCTTCAAATAAATATTGCGAACTTTTTATCTCACGGAGATAGGTTCGATTTGGAAGGGTTTAAGTCACAATGGTGTAGGTCAGTCACCTTTTCAATAAAAAAAAAGGACACCGAAACCATATGTAGATAAATCAATCTGTTAGTAAAAAATATGAAGCAATTCAGATTTTCATTCAGCTTCCAACAGGAGGAACTGGAAATTCAACTGATGAACGAAATACGTGCTTTGTTTATCAGCAAAATGGTATAAATCAGACTTAAATCATTGTGTTTGTAAACGCATCCTTTGTGCTCACTGTGTATCCTACATGCTAACTTATAGCGCACTTCCCAGTAGGATTTCTAAAGACATAATTGATTCTAAAGAAACAATTCAAGATCTTCTTTCTAACAATTCAAGATACATTATGCTATCTCACTATATATCAGTTTTGGTTATAAATACATCGGTGTAAGTCATACACTGTAGTATGTTCGTTCGGTTTTCTAATAAACACTAGTTTCAGTCATTTTTGTCAGCAGTAAAATGTAACCATTTTAAAGATTTTATTCAATTATAACCTTGTTGTTAAATTTGATTCCAGGTGACATCACTAAAATGAATATATTACAACATCTATGTTCCAAAATTTATTACAGAATGTTTTGTATTATGTTAATTTCTAAAAAAGTAAGGAAAATTGACTTACACCACCGCATTTTGTATTTTATACGTTCTTACTAATTTTCATCGTTTATGACAATTGTTTTTAAGAATTCATTTAAGAAGCATTTAATTTTTTCCCAGTAAAATAAAATTAAAAATGAAAAAAATAGTTTTAAATAACTGCTGATTTTTTTTAAAAAACTTTCCTTAACCTAGCGAAAGAAAAGGCCTTCGGTCTGTACGATCATTTAGCCAGCTCCAGTTTATATTGTACTAAATATTGTATTTGGCTTCTTTCATGTAATTTTGGGACACATTTTCGAAGACAAAAAAAAGACAAAAAAACAAAAAAAAAACAAAAACAAAACCAAACAAGCCCCAGGGCGGAGTCGAATGGGTGACCCTTAAAATGCCGAGCAATCGTGCTAGCCCCTACACTGCCAGAGCCGGACTGGCGAAATTTGTAGGCACGCACTGGCTTGGCGCGGCTCTGTCGTGCGTGACCCCCTGGTTTGGACCGAGTCTAAATGGAATGGTGCGAAATGGCCTGGCGCCAGATGGACTGCCCGTGTGTGGCGGCCTTAACGAAAGCGCAGTGTTCTGCAATGGATTTGAAAAAAAAAAAAAAAAAAAAAAAAAAACGCTAGATCAACGTAAAAAAAATTAAAACAATAAAAGTAGAAGTGGTTTGACAAGAAGAACACGAAAAAAAATCCTTTTGTGTCACACTATTTTCGATTATTTCATTTCTTGAATTGCAGGTATCACCCCCAAACTGGTGACACACGGGGCGGGCCGCACCCCCCCCCCCCCTTTTTCTCCCTTAGCTACGACACTGAGCAGACACGAATTTACTTTACAGTAAAAACATTCATGCAACACGGACTACAGGAATATGGTTTTCTTGGAAGTATAATGACCAAACAACACAGGGAAGCATTTCCATTTCTGAGCCTTTATAGTTATGTAAACACATCCAAGAGTGTTGTCTGTCTGTAAGTCGTGAATGGGATTGTGGTTATTTCCTGCATAGTCTGAACAGCTTTATGAACTCGCTTAGCACATTAATGGTGCGGTTTTACCATTACATTTGAAACAAGGAACTCATAGAAATAAACAAACAAGAAGACCTACACACCACATCCAGTGTCCATTCTTGGCAGCAAGATGCAGATCAGTACATTTAAAAACTAGTGATAAGTGTGATTCGGCATGTAGCAGGCAGAACTGGTCGGTACTGGGAAGATGGATATGTGCAAATCGTACTCAGTGTCTTCTTGGAATATGCCAATGCTCCTCAAGAGGTGGTTCATCAAATCATTACCATTGCTTTTTTGTAGTCTGAGCAAACGCAAAGCCCTGAAAAATGCAAGAAATTACTAAGGCAGCATATACCTATTACAGCCTCAAACATAAGGGAAGTAACATCCATCAAGAGTTGTTCTGCCCCACACAGTGCCATTGTGAAACAATTCAACAACAAAGAAATACTTTCAGGCTATGTTCAGACTGATGCTACTAATGCCTAATTACAATTGGCATAGAGAGAAATGGTTTGTGTGTTTTTTTAAAACAAAAACTGGCCCACTATGAATGGAAATTAGTAGCAGTGAATACACATTCAGTAATGACTCCCACTTCTACGTTGTGGATATGAAACACTAGCCTGAACCAAATCCCACAGTTTTCTATTGAATTTTACACATGCTGATGGTCAAATTATCTGAAAATCCTTATCCTCTTTGGCACCAAAATCCCATCTAAAGTGTTCTGGAATTAGTTTCCCTGTCATTATTGAACCCTATGAGTGATGTATTTCCCAAGATACAGCTAAAGTGGATGCTGTTGGCATTTTGGTAGCCCATCTTCAAGACAAAAACACACCAATCTATGGTCATTGTATTCCACCATCTATACTCAAACAAGTTTCTTGTACAAGATAGGCAGTGATGATAATATCCAAACCATAACACAAAATGTGAGAGAACTGCGACAGTACATTCAAAACAAATGGAACAGAATAAGTTTAGAGACCACCTCAAATTCACATCAGATAAATATGGTGAATTTTTGGGAAGAGGAAGAAATAACTCTCCATCCAGAGATATACAACCTAGTCACAACCGGTGAATTGTATCTATGTCCACTTGTTATAACTGGATGTGGATGGTTAAATTACATGTGAGCATACTTCTATGCAAAATTCAGTTTTGGTTTGTCAATTAAAAAAAAAAATCTGAGACAGCTTGTATGAAAGAAAACCAACCATGTTAATATGTCGATGATGGCTAAGATGGATCTACCCCATTCTGTTGCAACGTTTTTGAGCTCAGTCTTAATTGCATCAAATTATTTGTAACCAGTATCAGATGTCTCTTCACAGGACAAATATTCTAAGACTCATGAATATACACTTATAGTGAAGTGCAGTAGTGTAATTTATACTGGAAGGCACAGACATAAAGAACAAAATGTGTGAGTAAGAATTCTGTTTAGTTAGCAATTGCAACACCTCATATCAGCACATTTTTCAAACTAGATCCTCCCACCTGTAGATTATGTTCATATTGTTAAACAATCTTTGTCCTATTCAGATAAATAACAAAATTTATATTTGTCAAAAACAATTACTGCGCACAAACATAAATTGGAAATAAACCATACCTTCTGCAAGGGTTGTCTCAAAAATAAAGTTCGCAATGCGATAGTTCCACAAGGAGAGGTGTTAGAGGTAATCCGGCAATATTGCAGTGCGCCGCAACTTAGCCACTATCCTATCCCCACCGTCGCTGTTCAGCTACACCACGCAGTGTTAGCCTGACAGCCGTTTGCGGTGGATGTCCCCATCACTGTTAATGCCAGGTATGAAATTCACAGTTATCGTTTTCTGAACCCAAAAAAGGTTCCACCTATAGATACACATCATCAGTTGTGTGAAAAAGAACAATGACAGGAATGGAACCGTTGAACTTTGCCTAAGCCGAAAAAGTTTAAGGAAACGCAATCTGCCGGCAAATTCGTGGCGACCGTGTTTAGGACTGTACGGGAATGTTCCTACTGGAACACAAATAAATTGTGAAACAATGCAGAAACTCAAACGAGCCATCCTGAACCGCCGGAAAGGAAAACTAAGCAAAGGTGTGAAGCTGCTCCATGATAACACTCGACCGCACGTCTCTTGGCAAACACAGAACCTACTGAAGACATTTGGCTGAAATGTCATTCCCTACCCTTAATGATTATTACTTGTTCTCAAAATTGAAGGAACACTTGGGTCTAAGTCAAGAAGAGGTTACTCGCTTCCTCAATAGGGTGGCGGTGGAGTTCTACCACATTGGGATCCAAAATTGGAGGAACATATACAAAAAATATACAGAAAAAAATGGCATTTATGTAGGAAAATAGATTACTGTTTAAGCATTCCAATGATGTAAATAATTATAATAAGAAATGCTGTCTATTTTCAAAAAATAAGGGAACCTTACTTTTGAGACGGCCGTTGTAAATAGCTGTAGATATGCACAGTGAATATGATAACACTAAGTGCCCTAAGCTTTTATATAAGGCAACCAAGAAACTTTTTTAACAGTTAACCTGGTCATTTGGGCTACTATAAAGAATGGAAGTGAGTAACAATTTGAGTATTTTATTTGCAATAAAATTGGAGTATTTTCTGAAATTGTAGCATATGGTGCAATACTGGACAGGGCGTTTGAAGGGTGGCATTGTTGCATCACCAGTGGGTTGAATAGAGAAGCCATACAAAGTGGACAGTCATGGTTTTTGTGCGACTAGAGAATGGTCACTTAATAGTATTGGAGGAGTAACTGTGGGTGGCTGCTCCATAAAGGTTTAATTTTGTTTAATGTGAACAGTCACTGAAGAGGCGGGAGGTCCTTCTGCGGCTGCTCAGTAAAAGTTTTGTGTGTTGAAGTCAGTTTTGGAAAGCTTTGAAAGTGGACCTGTAGAGGTTGATTATTTTTATATTTTATTTGTGAAGGGTCCAAAGTGGCCACTCAAAGGTTTTTTGTTTGGCACAATCTGACCAGCTATAGCTTTTATCAGTGTTGTCAGACTGATGTGATAATTTATTAACCACCATAATGAACTATTTTGAAACTACTGTCATGATTATTGTTGGGAAAATTTAGAAGAAACATGAGAAAATTCAACGTACAAATTCCCATGTGGTCAGAATTTTTCAGAGAAGTTTGGTTGTTCTGTTCTAAGGTATCAGGAGGTTTTTGAAATGTGGAAGAGCATTCCTATATGAGCCACTAATGATTCTCATCTGATTACTTTTATTCTTTCTGCTAGCCAGGCAGACAAAAGTGCCATGAGATAGTATTTCTGAAAATATTGGATTTAAATAGTTGCTGCACAACATGCCTTTGTAGGGCGAACATTTTTAACAATTGCATTTATGATGATGGTTTGACCAAGCGGGTCGTTAGGAATTAGACCAGCTGTTAGTGTTCCAGGATGGCTAAACACATAGTGGCTGTGGCTTCCAAGTTAGAACTAACTTGGTGAAGAATTACTCTCCGACGTCGACCTCTGGTACTAGCTCTTGAAGTTAGGTTACTTATTGTAACAATTCTGTAGTTCAGGTTCACAGGCTATATCGTTACTTAAGAACAGTATGTGCCAAAAACCATTTATTCTTCCACGAGGTAGGTATGTACAATCGATAGGCTACTGTGAGGCACTTCGACGAAGATGTACAGTTATTCAGTTACAGTATTTCTGGCTGGCTGATGGGTCTAGGACACGGATGGTCTCCAATAGAATTCTGTGCTTCAGTGTGGCATTGTTTCAGCTGTACCCTCTGCAAGCGAGGACGAGCGTGCCCAAATGACCGCTAAATATACCTGTCAGTCACATTGCTTATTCCCGTGACTGGTACATTGACCTGAGAGGTCTGAGTGCTCTACAACGCTTCCCGAATCTTTTACACGTGACAAACCTTCCATCACGCGCCTGAACTGCCCTCATTTTCTTGGTCACGATTACGTTACACGTGACTATCGTTTACTGCTACTTTTAAATCATTACATTATCTCGTATTATTTCTCTACACTATTACACAATAATAGTGTTATAATGGTGAAGGTCACTAGGACATAATGTTACACAATAGCATGTCACTGTCTAAACACAGTAGAGTAAAAGTGTTGTAAGTCTGAAGCCTGCCAGAATGTTTTATAGGGAAATACTCTTTAATACTACTTGATGAAATAATACTATAGGCAATGTAATAAAAGTTTCTGAGGTATGACAGCCTGCCAGCATTTATTAGAACAATAATTTGATATGGTAGCACCTTACTGGACTTGATAATATAATGTAATAGAAATTAGTGTGATGTGGCGACACCCATCAGGAATTTTGAAGTTTGACCTATAAGATAATATTAGTAAGGTAAATACTAGTGATTTTAGTAGAAATTTGTGTGATATAGCAAGATTCCAGCCAGATTTGATTAAATAATTATTATTTTTTTTGAACTGTGACTATTCTGTTAAAATAGCAAAATGTGTAAATGAGATCTATAATTTTGGAGTATGGTTTTGAGGCTTATAGTTTGTTGGTTTGTCTTTCATCTGCACAAGCTATCATATTGTAATAAATAATAATTGTAATAAGTAATAATTAATTAATATTGAGCCATAGTGAAAAATTGTTTCTAAACATTAAGAATATGTATTTTGCTAAACAATGATAGAAGTGAGTAGGAGGGATATAACTCTGTAAATCAAGTAGTATTTTTCCTTTATTGAAAATAATAGCGTGGTGGCAGGCCATAATATGGGTAAATAACAGATGGAAAATATTTTGCTTTGTAACTCCTGAGAATATGTAAGACCTAGTAGTGCTATAACTTTAAACCTCCTAGCCCTGTTATAACTGTTGCTCAAATATAAAAATTAACAGCTTTTATTGTAATTACCACTTAATTTTGTACACTATAAATCAGAATTCAATCTTTTTCACAAAAGAAGCAACTTTTGGAAATTCATTATTATTAAAAAAATTCATAGTTCTTAAACCCTCTGTAATTCTTGTCTCCACTGATAAGGCAGATACAAATCTCAGACGACACATAAAACTTGCAAAGTTTTATCGAAATCAGATAAAAACTGTGGGTTTGTCTAAAGAACATATGCAAAAAATAAGGTTGTAAAGGAGGAAGAGGGCTGTGTTTTTGTAAACCAAATGTGCATAGTATTTTTCTGTTT
>CM061921.1:383349677-383816317 GCA_031002005.1 Vandiemenella viatica
GAACAGATCTCAGATAATCCTGGTGTTTGTTTACTGCTGCATCCTTCATACAAGTGTATCTTGAACGCACAATACAAAAATATTTTTTTTAAAAACTATTCTAGACTGTCAATTCTCACAAATAACTTGGTTAATGTTTCGCATACATTTGATGTTAAGACCAATAAACCATATAATAAACTACAAAATGATCTAGACATAACATAGTTTAAAATTACATCTGAAAGTACACAAGAAGAAACACAAAAATTAGTGAGAGCTAGAACTAGTTTGGCCTTTAAAACAAGTGAGATTTATGACCAAATACAACAATGCGTGTTATGAAGTGTCGAGTCAAATTAGAGACAACATTTTTCTTAGAATAATATTATGCCAACACAACTTTGCTTAACCTAATAATGAAGAAAAGTATGGAAAATTGAAAACTTAATTGTAGATTGCTTCCCCCTGGTTTCTAATACTGCAACAGGTAATGCTCAATCACCACAATAACAATAAGTAGTAGTTATAGCACCTGTAAAGAAAATACAAGAATTATAGCAATTTTTATATACATGGTTTAAAGTAATTCATTAAGATTTAAATAGACCATCTGATGAACAAATGAGTTCCATTAAGAACTCAACAGGAATACACATTGCAAAAGGTATGGAGATTATCAGGTATGGAGAACTTTGTGGATACACAAGAGCAGAAATTTCTATACGTGTGATGTGACAGTGGTGTGCAGGCAGAATTTTAATAATTTGATTCTAACTGAAGTAAAGATATCATAACAAAAACCAAATTAGTAAAAGCTGTTAAAAAAAAGTGGATACCACATTCATTCTCTTGAGGACCAAAAGCACTTTTTAAAAGCCATGAATATTTCAACAAGCAGCAAACAGCTGGTTTTTTTGAGGATATGAGGATAAGACTGCATTCTTGGATTAATGGTCTATTCACTAAACACAGTTCTAGTCAGCATCAAAGAGAGCAGTGCTGTTTTGAGAATTAAGTTTTGATCACTACACAAGGGCCTAAAGGGACCACAGGACAGCCCCAATAACAATTGGTACAGAAGCTTAATAATATACTCAGAAGTAAATATTCGAACCCATGTAAGTTAGTGGTTGCAGAATTATTTTTGACCATTTACTGGATTGAGAAACACTGCTTTAGAACAGTGCCATAAATGAGCCTTTTACACAAAAAATTCAAAATAAATTCTAATTTACATTTTTCTTATTATTCTACATAGTATCCCATCTGATCTACGCGTTTCCTCCAATGGTCTGGTAATTTTTTAATTCTCTCATTGTAACATAACCATGGAAATTACGGGTATATTTTTAGTGTAGATTGTGATCTGAGAGGTAGATATAACGTCTTTGGCGTTGGGTGATTGTCTAGCATGCTTTGGAGGAGTCTGGTAATGGCGACGGTCGAGTAAGTAACGGCCAGCTAACTAGCTGCGGCTGCGTGCGTGTGTGTACAGCTTAACCGATGTTCCGAGGTATAAAACACTGTGTGGACATTACTGAGGCATTTTGTGGACTATGAAGGTTGTTCTGAGTGAAATGATTTCTTATAAACTGTGTATGGTGAACCGCTGCTGAGTTGGACCATGTCGATTGTGTAATAATTAATTACGGGGCTTGTACTAAATGTTTCCAACTTTAATTATACTCGAATCTGCATTCTTTGGTGAAGAAGATTAGTTTTTTAGTGTCTGCTGGCTTGCTTAGAGATTTTGTAGTTTCAGATGAATAAATTTGAGTGAACTGTGAAAGCTGAAACGTGGGTGTATTTCTCAGTAGTTTCTTGCTTGTTTTCTGTGACTGCAATTCAATGAGTTTATCCAATTAGCAAAAAATCGGCAGACTGGCGACCGCACGGCAAACCGAACCTTTTAATTATAAGTGATAAGTAGTGGAGAAAAGCATTGTACATTGTGTTAATCAGTATAGCTTCACTGCTGCATCGACGAACTTTAATTAATCTAAAGCCCCAACAAACCACATATGACGTTACATGGCGACCGTGACAGGACAAAGTGTTTAGAAGTGGTAGCAATTAACGAACACACATTGGAATAAAAAAAGTTGGAAATAATAAGCAGTGAGTAGTGCGGGAAGTCAACAATCAACGACGGTACGGTTACTTCGAAGCGGCGAACGGACGACAATACAATAAACGACGGATCCCGAACGTTCACGAGCGGAACCGAGCGAGGCAGTCTGACATGAAGCAGCGCCAGAGCAACAACAACAACTCGACACCGGGGCGGCTCGGTACTTTTTAGCGCGGCGGTAGCGGAACGACGCGGGCACGCAGCGGCAGCAGCGCGGTCAGCAACTGAGATTCTTCGAAAGGGAAGTGCAAACAAATTTTTTTAATTAAAGAAAGACACAAACTGACATTAAAATAATAAGGAAAAAGATACTGTTTCAATTGGAATCACATTTCCGCGGTAGTAATTATTTCTTTTGCATTAATGAATCTTCAAATGAGCAACTGACTATGCGGATTGCAAATTTTATACATGCAAGCATAATTTTATTCTGATTTGGGTCAAGTTATGTCAGTTTCTGTTACCGAATTTAATTGTAGATTTTTGTTGATTTCAAAGAAGGCATACGCTGAGTAGAATTAATAAATGTCTTCCATACAATTTCCTGTAGGTTTTGTCTGGGAGGTTTCTGATATTATATTTTATTTTCTCCACGGCTGCGAGTGTTAAAGTTTATGTTACCATTTTGTGAAGATAGGGGCATTATTTTACATTGAGCTTATACGAAGTGGATCATGCAATATTCAATTCTTTGTGCAATATTTTCTTGCAGATCCAGCAAACCTGCGTTTTCACCCAACGTTGTTTTATTCATGTGCAGTTCCTGCTAACCTGTGTTCTGGTTCAATGCTTTGTAGTTAGGAAGCTGTTAGTTTTACATGAACTGTAGCCTGGATTTTATGGTTTTTCAGTGTTCTCAGATTGATTAGAAGTTTGGAAAGATGGAGTCTGCGTTTGACTGTCCACAGTTTGAGGGCGTGGAAAGATTCTTAAGTAGCCTAGACTTTCTTAGAGTTCACATCAAAGTGGAGGATAAGGATAAATACACGGCTATAATAAATGTTGTTAAGAGGGTAGTAGCAAGCTTTAAGGAGGAATGCAAAGTACATGTACAGCATAGTAAAGAGTTCAGGGATCCTGAAATTCTAAAAAATATAGATTGGTATATAATTTCAATATGGTCAAAGCTTGAAGAAGTTCGAGAAAACTTGGGTAGTTTTTGTGATAAAATATCCATGGTTTCAGTAGATTCGGCTATTGATTATATCAAGGGGGCTACAGAATAAAATACCTTGAATATAAGTTTAGTTGGGTGCGAAGGGTGAAATTTGAAGATGATGTTTGTAGTTATATTGGAGGATTATTCAATGCTGATTGTGAGGTAGATTCAAAGTCATCTGAGCCTGTTGAGGACCAGGTTGTGGATGATGAGTGTGTGCGGAGTGTAGAGAATAATGAAAATTTGGAAGAGGATTTGTCAATGGGGAGTAAGGATTCTAGTAGTCTCATGGTAACTGCAACTGGTAAAGGGAAAGTAGTTAGTATGTCGCAGGAGGAGTTCAAGCAACTTAGTGCCTTTCTTGAATCTCTTAAATCCATGGTAGATGAATATTGTAAGTCTACTCAATCCATGGTAAATAGAATGAATAGTTCAACCACACATAAAGTAAATGGAATGAATCATTCCCTCCAATCCCAACCAGAATAAAGAAATCAACTTATCCATTCCATGATGACTGTAGTAAAAGAAGAAATAAGGTCAGTAGAAGAAGATGGAAGACAGCGAGAAGGAGTCCTTGAGGTGAAAGAAACGTTTCAGGAGACAGAAGCAGTGAAGCCTGAAACTTTGCCGGGAGGGAACCTCGCAGTGAAACATAGTATGATGGTAGATGAGTACTATTCACCATTTAAAGCCATAAAACAGAAGGTAATTAATGGTAATAAAGAGACAATGCAGAATAGAGGATACTATGGGAAGCCAGAAGAATGGTATTTGCTGAGAAAAGAAAGTTGGAAGAGGCGCAGAAAGAAGTTACGGTTATATGATGAAGCGAAGAATGTAAATAAGAAGAAAGGAAGAAGAAGAGAAGAGTTGGAAGAAGCGTAAGAAGAAGCGGGGTTTAATGCTGTTTGGTGAAGGAAGGAATATTGTAAAGAAAAAGAAGTAGGTACATTAGGTAGAGGGGGGTGAGGTACCGTCTTCAGTTGCCTCACTGCGCATGATGGAAACATCCATGCACAAATTCATTAGCGTTATGATAGGTTTAGGTTTTCAGGTTGTTTTGTCTTCACAATTATTTTACTATGGTTTTGTTCAATTTTGTTGCATCAAATGTCTTTTGCGGTCGTGCGCAGATTAGCGACCCGCACACTGTTTGTTTTGGTTAAGGTATCACCGTTTTTTTCTCACAGACGAACGAGTTGGTTATTGTGACTTACCTTTTCCTTACATTAAAGTGTTAAGACGATTTAAATGTGGCACAGCGTAATATCAGTTTGCGTCTTTCCGCGTGAGAAGTGACCAATGTTGGCGTACAACAGTGAGTGAATGAAGCACTTGCCTGTGCTGGGCACACTGTCAGTGGACTATCAAAGTAGTCAAGGCACGAGCCAGTGCTAAGTATAGTGTCGTACATCAGAAAAAAAAATTGTAAAAAAAAATATTGTAATTCAGTTTGTAATTTCTTTGTTAAATGTCATGGGTTTAAGCAAGGACATATGAACATTGGAAGAGTTGATGATATGTTTCATGTTGTTTCAGTTTCTTTGTGTTTTGTACTTAATATGTATTTTCTTTTGTTAGTGTAAGGGTAAGCAAGCAGCCACGCAGACTTAGCGTTATGTTTGGTAAGTCATTTATCTTGTGTTTGGTAAGATGTATTGGTATGTGCCCCATGTTTCTATGTAAATGTTAACCGAAGTGGTCTGTGATGACGAAAGTCGGTGTCTTTTTCAATGCCGAATTTCGCCACAGTCCAACGGTGGGAGTGTAACATAACCATGGAAATTACGGGTATATTTTTAGTGTAGATTGTGATCTGAGAGGTACATATAACGTCTTTGGCGTTGGGCGATTGTCTAGCATGCTTTGGAGGAGTCTAGTAATGGCGACGGTCGAGTAAGTAACGGCCAGCTAACTAGCTGCGGCTGCGTGCGAGTGTGTACAGCTTAACCGATGTTCTGAGGTATAAAAACACTGTGTGGACATTGCTGAGGCGTTTTGTGGACTATGAAGGTTGTTCTGAGTGAAATGGTTTCACATAAACTGTGTATGGTGAACCGCTGCCGAGTTGTACCATGTCGATTGTGTAATAATTAATTACGGGGCTTGTACTAAATGTTTCCAACTTTAATTATACTCGAATCTGCATTCTTTGGTGAAGAAGATTAGTTTTTTTAGTGTCTGCTGGCTTGCTTAGAGATTTTGTAGTTTCAGATGAATAAATTTGAGTGAACTGTGAAAGCTGAAACGTGGGTGTATTTCTCAGTAGTTTCTTGCTTGTTTTCTGTGACTGCAATTCAATTAGTTTATCCAATTAGCAAAATCGGCAGACTGGCGACCGCACGGCAAACCGAACCTTTTAATTATAAGTGATAAGTAGTGGAGAAAAGCATTGTACATTGTGTTAATCAGTATAGCTTCACTGCTACATCGACGAACTTTAATTAATCTAAAGCCCCAACAAACCACATATGACGTTACATCATCATAAAAAGTTTGTGGATGTGTATTAAACCAATTAAATAAGAAATACTGCATTTTTGTTTATCGGGAAGTGTCTGTCACCAGAGGCTTCCTCGAGTGGCCCAAACACATGGAATTCGCATTGACAAGTCTGCTGTGGTGTGAGGATTAGCATTGTCACGGAGAGGCAACATACTTCTGATCAGAATGCTGTGCCTTTTTGATCGATAGACAGCTCGAAGTTGGTTAAGACAATCGCAATAATACAGTCCCAGAACACAGTGACTAAGACCTTTCCTACATACAACCACATCTCGATTTTCACTGGTGCATCTTTGTCAGTCTTCCACTACTCCATACTGGTCCTCTTCGAATCAGTTTCAAACCGTACGGCTTTCCACTCTGCATTCGGAAACTTTTAAACCCGTCGATCCTATACTTTTCAGAATCCCAACTCATTGCCAATAATTGATTGCACACTCCTTAAGTTCCCGAGAGATTTTAAGAACAGTTACGTGCCGATTGCCTTCAGTGAGTTCACGAACAGTCTCTGTGTTCTGTTGTGTGATGCCAGTGTAGAGACTGTGTGGGTGGGCAAAGTTTTCAATATGTTCCTGTCCTTTTTTAAATATGTTACACCACTGTTTTACCCGAGTCCATGAAAGGGTTCTTTCCTCGAAATAAATTTCAATAGCATTTACATATTTGTTGATGAGAAACTTAATAACAAGTTGTGCAACTGCAGGCTATACCTCTTTGTCAGCCTTCCATGTGACCCCTCCACTATACAAACAGTTTCAACCCCCCACCCTCTCCCAGCTCATTTATAGTTAATCTGCTCTTGTATCCTCATATCATAGAAATACCAAAGTTTTACCTTTGTGACGGGATGTCATTTAGTATAATATTTTAGTATCGAAATCGTGCAGAGCAGAGAAAAGTAGTTGTACATCACAGCAAAGAAAGCTGCCCCAGAAAAAAATAAAAAGAATAATAAATAAAAAAGCACCAACAAACAATACTAGAAGTTTTTAAAATTGGTTCATCATCAGCTAAGTGGATGTATAAACACATTACTGTATTGGTGTGTTTATAACGTTCCAGTGTCATTAGGATATCTAATATGGAGAATGATAATTTCTTTATCTATCTTGCATGTGATTTATCTTCCTACCTCATGCACAAAGAGTGCAAGCATGTACTATAGCTCTGGCCAGATTAATTGGCGGGTGGCGTCAAATGCGCCGTTGCCAAGCCGTGCGCGTAACAGTTGTATTCACCTCTTTACTTGTAGTAATGGTTTGTAACGTGTTTTAAGTAATTTATGATCACTATTCTGTCATAAAATATTGATGCATGTCATTTCGTTAAGAAAGTTATGCATTGCAGATGCGTTTAATATAATTGGAGGTTTCAAAGACCTGTTATTTATTATTCTATTATCTGCGCAGAAAAATAAAATTCTCGACAGACTAAGGAAACTTATGGAAATACTCTTCTTTTATTTGTGGCTAAAAGTCCACGTGTTACATTTTATTTTCAGTTTGTATATTTATAACTAAAATCAAAATTTTATTTTGTCATCCTCTGCACTGAAAAACTTGCTTAATTAACGACAAAATTATCTGTTTATATATTACCACTCATCACTATCGTAAAATTCGTGTACTGTCCTCCTGACAAAGGACTGTCAAAGTCGCTAAGCTTTGTTAGAGTGCTGTATTGTTTCATATTTTTCTTTCGAGAAACAAACGTAGGTTATTTTCCCTCACGACACACGCGCTGGACAGTTCTCAAACCGACAACCACAAGCTGCAGCGCAAATAGCCTGTCCATTCCCTAATTTTTTTCGCAATATGGTTGTTTTTTGCGGTAACAAATCACTGCAGTTTTTTATTTCGTCAATATCAAGTACGTCCATATCTTTCAAGTCTTTTCCTACTAGCGTACATGTAGAAGACAAAATTTCTCGATCATTGTCCACAAGAAATTTGAAATATTTATAAACATTGTGAATGATAGATTTACTGTGTTGTCTGCTTCAGCAGCGGTGGTTCTGCTGTCGATGACTTGCGTCTTGTTGGGAGTCGTTAGTTCGGAAACACCTGGAATAGGAGAATAAGTCTCTTCCTAAGTATCCATTTTTAGTAGCAAGATTCCCTAATTATAAGTTACTGCACTTTTTGTTCGGTAAAATTATTACACTAAATTACTACAATTAATAAATAACCAAAAGGAATTATTTAAATCGCACGTAAAAATCGTAAATCGCTAAAAATCAAAATATCCTCTCTCGAGCAAGTTCACACTCACACTGACACTTTCTAATTCCGATTCTCAGGTCCACACATTTTTAGTGAAAGGGAGGTGGAAGGTTTGGGGGTGGTTAGAGAGCTGTTGACGCTTGGACTAGGCAACACAGGCCGCACAGCGTTGCAATTTTCAGGTGATAGAAAGAGAGCGCATCGCGAGTTTGTCCCCAAGTACGGCAACAGCGCGTTCACACTGACCCGCCAATTACTCTGTCCACAGCTTTAACTGTGTTCAACATACTATTCAATTTATTGTGCCCTTCAACTAGTTACTGCCAAGAAATTTAATCCATGAATGGAATACAGAATTATTTTAGTCCAAACTAGTCATAACCCTGCAATGCACCTGCGATAACATTTAATACTTTTGACTCAGAAATAACTTGGCAACTGCTTCTGACAATGTGACACAGTGATTCACTTTCATATACTGATAGCAAGCACCACATAAACTGAATGAGAAAGCTTTCTCACATAATGTAAGGGGCAAAACCACACCAGGGGTGGAGTACCAGCTTATGCACCTTAACTAGCAGTTTACTTGAAATGAAAGTTCTGATGTTAATAACTTTAAATGACCATGTTGCCTATCTAGATTCTCAACTGAGATGCGTACAGGTCGCCACTTAATTTATTTAAACCACAAACTTAGAAAAGGTTCAATTTACTATGAAATCACAAAAGTTCACTTTGATAGAAATCTGAAGTTTATTTTCCAAAAGTCATATTTTAAAATTGCATTCTACAGTTGAGTAGGCTATCGAACAAACATTTCCATTAAATTGCAGATTGTGGAGAGAACAAGATTTCGACCAAATCCACTTTAGAAAATTAAGTTCTTAGTAGTCATTGAAATCACGGTCTGGTACAAGAGCACCCAACATGGCCGACACTCTTATTCAGGCTAGCGCGGCAAAACCGACCCGCAACAAATCAACTGACACGGAGTTACCTTACATATCGTTCCCGGAGTAAAGACCAGATGAAATCGAAAGAAAGAAAGAAGAAACAATAAAGACATCCCCCACATAGGGGCTCCCGCTTATATAGACGCCAGCTGCACACCACACGTATAATGCCGCTTAGCAAAAATGTGTAAATGATCCAAATTATAAAAGGTGTTCAAACTTTGACAGTGTATATTATCTTCAAGATGCTTAAAGGTTGTTTAGTGAGATGATTAGTTTTAATTTTTATATAATTTGCGTAGTGATACCAAGTCTTCTGAAGCCAGTGGGGATTTACCCAAACGTTTGAATTTATTCATTTTTTTTTAGAAATATTACCGAATTTCAAATTACCTGAATAAAATTAGTATCAAAATGTTCCACAAAAATTCCTGAGTTTAATGGTGTAAACTATACTGAGACCGGTAGCGAGATAGCGAAGTTACAGCTTAAACAAGATTTGGTAAAGTATCTGTTTAGAAGTCATATGGTTTTTCATTAATAATTATTAACATATAGTTTGTAACGAAAAGGTAAAATTATCAGGACTTTCTTTGAATTTAGTTACGTGTTTTAAAAGTTATTTTATCTCTGGAAGTGACTTGGTTTGGCTGCACATAAATCTGAAGTGAACCATGTGTGTTTAGTGGTGAAATAATTTCAAAAACTTATATAAAATCTGTTCTACTGCATGAAACGTTCTGAAATTTAAATATGTGATACTAGATTTTTGGTTCTTTCAAGAAATCTACTTTTTAGATTGAGAAATTACTAGGAACCTAAGATAAAAAATGTAGGAAGTGGAAGTGTGTTTATCGAAGTGTTTAAAAATTCATTTATGTTATTTACACGGTCAGAAACTACGGAATTTGAGTGAATTTAACTTTCTTTTGAATTATTCTTACTTTAAAATTACTTTACTTCACTTAAAAGTGTTCAGACATAGTGAAATGGTCACGTAGCCAAAATCTGTTGTTTACAAGTTGAATGATAATGGATTATCCTATTCCAGGTTAGTTAAAAGTTTCTTTACTCTTATAAAAAGTTTATTTAGTACTTTTATTAAATGTTGTGGATCTTTACTGCTTTTAAAACGGTTTATTTAATAAATTAGGTTGTGTTATCAGCTTCTATATGAAATGTTCCTCCCATAACCTGTGTGTGCAATGAAAACTATATGTTTAAATGAAAGCTTACTTCCTCCCTTCTACTTGAAACTAAGAAACTAGAATTTACCAGAATTCTAAGGTGCTTACAATAACTAATATCAATTTCATTTTCAAAGTAAAAAATAAAAATAAAAATAGGAGCTTTTTCACCTTGTAATGTGCACTAAAACATTTTTCCAACACCTTAACACAGCCACTGAACTTGTTAAGCTGGATGATGCTATCTGTGATACAAGGAATATTGCTGACAGAGTGGTTAAACTATACAGTGGTAATGATGAGGCTGAAATGGCCGTAACCATAGAGCTTTCTTATCACAATGTATCTTCTTGTTAAAATATTTTCTCAAGTTTCACCCTCTGTGAGAGGGAAGAAAGCAAGTTAATTTGTTATTAAATTTTAATATGAAAATGTCAGCATAGTACTTGGAACAGTTTTCAGTGAAACCTGGTATATGTAATATTAAAAGCACCAGGAAAAGTCTAAAAATTCCCCGACTATATCGTTATATTAATTTTTTTTAGCTATACTTCCTTTTTAAAAAAAGATTTGTACAATTTACCTTGATGTCCCTAATTGCAGCAATATTTTTGTAACCTCATTACTTCTCTTACCTTGATTACTTGACATCGACATTTCACTTTTCAGTGCCTTCGTAATACACAAAAGCAATATTTTAAGAGGAAAAAACATTTAACTTTATTATTTGGACCCATGCCTTTGTTTCAGTGCTGACCTGCGTTCACTTTAAGTAATAGATACAAGGTCTATTCTTATTTTTCTTCACTTTAAAGCATATAACAACAGCACTCCACTAAAATTTTTGAAAGAGAACCACTATTAAATTACATACAGAAAAATTAACTGATAAAGTGACGAGTACCATTGATGAAACGGCAGTGTAACTGCATACGGCATCAGCACATTTCAACACACATGGCGGTGGCCATCCCTCCACCAATACAAAGTGCTGCAACACCTTTCCTTCCCCCAGTTCTTTTTAGATTATTTAAAAGGGTTACCAAAATACGAGCACCTGAAAAAAATAAGTTAATACTGACACCACTTATAAAGAGACAAGGCAAATATAAAATACACAACTATGAAAAACATCATTCGTAACCCAAAGAAAGAGGCACATATCTGTAACTACCAAGTGACTTGTCACTTTTCATATACAGTTAGTTCATTCAAATCAAACCAAAATACTTCGCTGTATCGTGAATGGCAAGGTTAGATTTAAACAGTTATTTGAGCAATATGCAAATGAGCTTCTGGTTCCATGTAAAAATACTTTTAAAAAAAGTAGAATAATACAAGAGATTATTTTAATTCAAAATACCAAAACTAAAAATAGTTAAATTTAGGCTGTAATTATGTTAATTACATATCCATTTGATGATTTGGCTTTGGTTATTACATTGTACACACAATGCAAGTTATCAGCAGCTGTAAATATTATAACACTAGCTTTTATTTATACCAACCATATATTATTCTTCAGTTTTGTTTAGTCTCCATGGCTGAAAACATTAAAGATAGGGTGATACAAAAAAAAAAAAACCTCTTTCAGATTTAAAATAGTCAGCACTTTTTATTATACTTTTTCCAAAGTCCTGGCTCCACGTTAAATTGTAGAACTGACCACAACAGAGGCAGAATATTCAGCTAATCCAAACTCTTGTCACTAGGCAGCTAAACAATGCCTTAAGCATTTACTTACTACACTAATGATCTACCAATTTTTTTTATCTGTTTCTCTGTATAACTTAACTGACAGTTTAGTGTATTATGCAAATTATGTTCGTTTCTTGAGGAATGCTATGAATGTCACTATTAAGACCAAAAATCACAGGCTCTGCATACCACGAAAGACAATTGTGTATTATGTAGTAAGTAGAGTTATTTTTTAAAATTGTTATTTCCCAGGGTGCTTGCAGCTCACTGACAATGAGGCAATTAGAACTGTGGGACGAATGAGAAGGAAATCAGCTTCAGCCTTAAGTCCTACCCAGGTTCAGTTCTGTTATGGAGAGTCAAGAATGCTTGAAATATGAATACTCTGACATGGTAACAAATGTTTAGTGCATACTCTAATAGTATGCATGGCCTGGGATTTGAACCCAAGCCCACTGTAGATCCCCGCAGTATTTTAATGCATGCAGCCATACTGGCATGACTAATTTTAATTTTCAAATTGTCAATTACTGGAACTAGTTTTTTATATTAATTTTTGTGCATGTATCACCCCAAATTACTTTCTCAGTCCTCTTTAGTTTTCAAAGAGTTACTGTTTCCAGTTCTGAACTTACAACCTCATCTTAATCTGCACAATATGCAGACAGATTTTGCTTTCTATTTTACAGATATAATTTAAGGCAAACTATCCTATGACAAATGCCACAGGTTTCCAATTTGATGATGAATACAGTTAAATTATCTATTCTACATACAGTTGATGTGATTTTATATAACCCATTAGAGATAAGCAGTTGATAGTTTTACTGTGTACATTTATATGTTTGCAATAAAGAAAATAGTATTTTACACGATGTATAATAATCACAGTGAAAACTAACTTTGACATATTTCACACCTCAAAGGTGTTTTATCCACAAGGATCTATGGAATAAAAATAAAAAGTACAAAACAAAAATCGCAATCTGCATCATATTTATTGCTAACCTTCCAGTAACTGTCAAAAATAAGCAGTTAAATGCAATGTCTACTGCGGTAGGATCATTTACAACTGAATTAACAGTTACGGTTTAAAAAAAAAAAAAAAAAAAGATTTCCATTAAACAATATTCCAAGCAGGAGTAATCATAATCCTAGTATACACTGCATTATCCTTTCTTATCCACACATATCAAATGATTTGACACTTATTCTACAAGTATAGGTAAACCAAAAAGCATTACTGGAATATACTACCAAATAATTTTGATACATCAAACATTTAACTAAACAATGATTAAATATAGAACTACATACCAGATGCCCCAATAGGATGTCCTAAACCAATCGCACCACCACTAATGTTAATTTTAGCAGGGTTAATTCCCAAATGCTTTATCACTGCTATACATTGTGCAGCAAATGCTTCATTTATTTCAAATATATCAACATCTTCAAATGTCCAATTAGCTGCCTGGATCTACAGAAAGTAGAGCAATTTATTTATGTTTAAGTATGAACTTGGGATATTTAATTTTAAATTGAAACAAAGCATTTTAAGAAGTTTATTAGACTGAGTAGAGAGAAAAAGTAGGCAGATAACCTACGAAAACAAAAGAGAATGCAATTATTTGTTTTATTGCAATTGTGAACAGTTACATTACAACAGTTTACATTGCAACTGTGAAGTTTCTCCTTATAACTAAATTCATGTTCTACTTAAATGAATCAAGTGTTAAGGTTATTAACATTGACAAAAACAGGTTAAGCATATTCGAGTTAATGAATGTTAGTGGCATAAAAAATGAAGAATTATACAACGTCACAACTAACCTACAAACACTAATCCAATAGTAAAATAAATACTTCTCAAACTTTTTAGAATGCAAAACCATTTCCAAAATAATTCATATCCATTAATTACAGTGTACACACAAAAAAAAAAAAAAAAAATACTAAAAATAATAACTCTCCAAAAAAATTATGGCAGCCCATAGGGGTGGGGGGAATATCAAATATAAATGTTGAAACTGTTGAGAACACCACGCAACTGCAAAACGCTACAACAGCAGGATATGAGGCATCTGTAAGTATCCCATATTAGACATAGAAATGGAGGAGATTCCATGGCCTTAATCAGCCTATACAGTGCTGTAGATCTCAAATGCTCTGAATTTCAAACTTTTGTGCAGATTTTGGCTGTTACAAATGATTAAAAACATGTGCTCTATGCTTTTTCAAGTGCTCATAGATTTCCACAATAAGCTTCAGACAAATTTTACTTGCATACCAATTCAATTCTTTTCTACGATGGGAAACAAGCATTTATACAAAACACTGAAAACTTATTTTAATAACTTTTTGGATAAATAAATTGTAAATCCAGTTATTCTGCACTGTTACATGATGAACAGAAACGATTTTGTACCAAAAATGCGTGAAAATATTAACCTTTTGAGGAAGAATGAAACAAAAACTGTTTTAATATATAAAAATCGATTTCATTACTAAACATCAGCTATATAAACGAAAATAAGACAACTTTTTTAAACCCTGAAATATCTAATTCTTACCCTTCAGTCTTCAAGGAGTGATTTAAATAGTTCCCTCTTCAAAATTAAAATGTTCATCCCAAAACTGTTTTATTAGCACATTTGCAGAAAACGTGTTTACCGACACAAAAGTATCATATATTTTATTAGTTCAGGTTATTTAAGGTTTCATTCAGTTTCTTAAAAGTGTTAGATTCAGGGCATACGTGCCAGAAATATGCCGGTTCAACCGAACGGAAACTGTCATCCGTACCTTAACGATGTCCGCGCATGGCCAGATTTGCATGCTCAGCTGAGTTCACTTTGCAACAAACAACAAACTATCTTTCACACTTTATTCCGATTTACAGAAGTGGCAAGACAGCCTCGTATCACCCACCAATCAATTGGAGCTAAGTACCCACCAATTCTTGTCACAACCACTGTCTTAGAAATTGATCAGTCAGAATCCTAACACTTGATCACATTACTATGCATGAAGTCCACAACTGTATTTCACTTGTAACTGCATTACTGATTATGTTGCAATAAACAGGGACCTTTGGCAGATTCTATATTTCATTATAATAGAACAGCAACAAAACCCGTACGATTGCTCCTATCCTATGCAGTCCATATCTAGGTGTCAGTTAGCAAATGAAGAGTTGAAGATTCAAGAAAACAAGAGATACTTCCAACGTCTTATCAAAATGAATGAGGAAACGCATTTAATAGTATAAAAGCACAACCACGACAGCCATCCAATAAATAGGGATATTACAGTAAGATACCGAGCTTTAGACTAGTAGCTTCTAACAAGTCTTCCAAAATATGGGTTGGAAACCTACATGAACAACATTTCAAGTGTTTTCATTTAATTCTGGTGCCAATATCTTTATCACTGTGATCAAAATTGAAAACCTTACAGTCATATACAAAAAAAAAAAAAAAAAAAAAAAAACCACCAGCTGGTAAATGGAAACTACCATCTCAGTCGCACAGTAGCAATTGCTAGGTGACAACAGCCATAACAGTCTCCTGAGATATGAGGAGAAAGACTACACTGGCAAAGTAATATGTGACTGGATGAGAATAGAAAACCTGAAGTTCATCTACAATACCAAGGATCTTCCTACCTTCCGTCAACTGGGCTAAATTTTCAAACCAGCCTATCACAACTATAACATATTTGCTGGAGTGGTTAAATGTGCTGCTAGAAAATGCATCCGGAGAAATTATAGCAAAGATTACTTGCCTGAATGGGGGGAATAGGGTGGAAGATTACTCGAAGAGTACGAAAAGAAAAATACATGAGAATGCTACAGACCTGCCCCTAGCATTAAGTAAAAGTAGAAAATAAATTCTGACAAGCCATAGTACGATCTCTTAACTTCTCCCACTCCACAAAAAAGTCTTAGTCTCTAATTAGAAAACTATACTTTACAGCTTACACAATTTCCAGATCAAATATAGACATCGGCTTCGTGATTTTGTCAGACACCTGATTTCTCTTTCATAGATTAGAAAAGAAAAACAAATCAGAAAAGATGTGAAATCCTGCCAGAACCACTATAGCATAGCACACTTCAAATTTCCAATTCCACTCACAGAAGCGGAAACAAGAAAAGTCATAAAGACTACGAAGGCAAAGGTAGTAGCTAAATTCAACAAAATCTGCCTCAAATTCCTTATTCATTGCAGAACAGTCAGCTTATTCTCAAATATTCTGCCAACTTGATTAACAGTGATAGAGCACTTGCTCTGGTGTCAGTTTCCCCCACACACCAACTTTTGCATTCCGTGAATCTTTAAATTTATATCACTCCATAATTTATTAGTCTCAGACCCCCCTTACCTACAAAAGAACATTTTCCCATTCTCTTATGCCCGAAATCAAGAGCTAATATATGTGCATGGTTATCACTTTTCTTCTAATATCTATCTAGTCCTCATTGCCAATACATGCCTTCACTCCAAGCACTCTACCTACCTCATATCTACCTGTGATACCCAACCCACGTCCATTACCATATCAGTAAAGAGTGTTTTTCAAACTATTCACACCACCTACAACTCCTTTAGTTGACAAAATAATGTAGGTCCTAAATTACCCCACCATATTCAATGGTCTGATGAAGGTTCTGTATTTCAATTCCCCCACATCCGTTGCACTTATCACCCTTTCCAGTAAATGTATGACTATGAAACCTCTGCCTTCCATTAATGTTGACTGATGGGGGGAAAATGAGTGATGGGAGAGTACACAATGTGAGCAGCTGATAATTAGAGGAAAGTACTATTGTAAATACCAGTATTTATAGAGGTCGTTTCAAAATTAATATTGGTGCCTTGAGGCTTTGCAGAATTTTTATTATTTGACTTACAATTATAATGAAAGATCAAACGAAAGAGCAAATCAAACAGTTTCTGTTTACCTACAAGTGTTCAATGTGAGCACCATTTGTCACACAGCACACATCCAGTCGATAAGCGAGTTCTTCCCATACCTTATTAGTGTGTCTGGAGTAAATGATGCAACAATTGTTTCAATCCTGTTTCCAAGGTTAGCTGGTAGCGGAGATACACACACGATCCTTTATGAAGCCCCAAAGATAAAAATCGCACGGTGTCAGTGTGTGTGAATGTAGAGGCCATACAAAACAAACCCTGTGATCAGGCCCATGGCAGCCAATCCAATAGTTAGGTACAACATCATTTAACCAATTGTGTACTGAGTTATGCCAGTGAGGCATCACACCACCTTGCTGCCAAATGAAGTTCTCTGGTTCATTATCTTACAGCTGAGGAAAGAGCCATAAATTTTCTGCCAAGAAATAGCACGAAAAGCATTCAGTTCTGGAGAGTCTTGTTGCAACTGTACCACCTAACAAGGATTTTCTGACCCCAGATAGTCACATTACGAATGTTCACATTTCCACAGGTGAAATTGTGATCACCAAAAATCTTCGTCATGCGACAATATTTCGTTAACCAAGTTACCACGTAAACAGTAGTCTGTAAGGCTACAGAGGTTGTAACACCTAATGTAGATGTAAGCATTTGGTTACAACTCTCCACACAGATGTCACTGGAACTGCTAATCCATAATTAGTTATCTAAACAGATTTCTTGGGGCTAAGTGCAAAAGAATTTCTCACTCACTCAACAAGTTCTTCAGTCCGGCTAGATCATCCCATACTTTTCACTTTTTAATATGGAATTCTCTTTGAACTGTAACTACAGATTCACACCTCACAAACTGTAAAATGCAAAAAGCTTTCTGTTCAGCAGTCACCATCTTTACTACTAGTGCTTTCTAGTGGAAGACTGGATGTGCATGCGTACAATGAAACTGTTTCATTTGTTCTTTCATTACAATTAGTAATTTAGAACAATTCAAGAGTGGTAAGACAATAAATGCTTGTTAACAATTACTACAGGCTGAAGCCAGGGGCTTCTTGGATCCAAGCATTCAATGGCAAACTAGTTCCCAGTCACAGAGTTTAGAAGGGATAGTTGTGTCTGGAAATATTGTTAGCTTTGACTATGGAGCAGTTATTGAAGTTGTCGGAACTGGCATGGACAGTTACTGAATGATCTAGATTATTGGTTTGAACTATTTAACTGTGACCGAGCATCCCAACGGACAGCTATTCCGATGTGATGAAGCCTATATGTCAACTGACACAGTGTTGGTAATGAGTTATGTTGTACGTGTGGAATGTTCCCCCTGTGGTGGGACTGGAGTAGAGATTTATGGCTGGATGTTATCTGCACATATTAGTGAGGTCTACCAAGTTGAATTATCCATGTGGTGGTTTGGAATAGTCTGGTGATCACAGGCAAACAGTTATTACCAACAACCTAGATACAGGTAATCCTTAGCAGTATGGTATAGTATAAGCCACACCTATATTTCCAATAACTAAGCAACAATGGAGTAAGAAGAACTTTGGTCAATAGTGGGTATAGTTTATCTTTCTCACAATTTTGATTGAATAGTTAACTTTGATAGCTACCCTACCTTTTCTATAATTTCAGGGTGTATTTTGATTTCATGCTATATTTTATCAGTTAACAGTAAACAGTATCTCATTTGAATAACTTTGTGATTTGTTTTGAAACAATCAATAAATTCGGGGTCTGGTATGTGATGTGAAAAAGGTTTACTATAGGATGATTACAATTCATAAGACAGGGTTGGAGTATCTAGTTAGACACTCATAACATGGTTGTTCTGATTTTCATTCAGTATGTTTGATTGCTGTTAACAGTATCAATTTATTTTCCCATCAAGAGAGGATTTCATGAAAGTTTTATGTTCCAATGAATTGTTTTTTTTTTTTTAACAGTTTAACGTCCCTTTTTAACAACGTGGTCTTTAGAGACGGGAAAGGATGGGGGCAAGGAATGGGAAGGAATTCGGCCATGGCCTTTTGAAGGAAGCATCCCGGCATTCACCTGGAGTGATTTGGGGAAACCATGGAAAACCTAAATCTGGATGCCCGGACGGGGATTCGAACCGCCGTCCTCCCGAATGCGAGGCCAGAACGCTATCCGTTACACCACCACGCTCGGTCCCAATGAATTGTACATGCATTAATGATATTTCCTATTGGCAGGAAGAGTAAGAGAATTGCCTGGCAACTTGGCATCAACATGCCAAGGACAGCGACAGTCAGTCTGCTGGTAATCTCTATTGTGGGAGGATGCGTGATATTGTGATAAGCATTATGAAATCTAACTTAAAGGTGCTACAGATAGTTGGTGTTGTCATTTTCAGCATGTAGATATAATTTTTTTGTCCACATGTAATATTAATGACTGACTTTAGCTTGTTTTCATGCAACTGAGATCAGTACAGTTTGAATGAATGATGCATCGCGTGAATTTGGCTAAACTGTGCTAGCTTCTGTGACTTTTGCCTCTGCTAGAACTTGTATCTTTAGAGATTTCAAAATCTGATAAATTATTTTGGTGTTTCTGGCTTTCTGCAGTGTTGGAGCTACTATTTTGAAATTCACTAAACACAACTTATTGTGAAACCTGAACTTTACTTGTTATTTTCCAAAAACTGTCATTTATTTGAGAAAAGTTTTCTATTAAAAGAGCAGTTTTATGTAACACCCAAGACATGTTCAGTGAAAACTTGCAATAATCAGATTTTGTATTTTTTTTAAAAAAAAATCTGCAACATTAATAAGTGACTAAGAAAAGCCATGCTTCATAATCATATTAAATACTTTCATAAAATCCTGAAATCATAAAACCACTATATCCAGTTGCTGCCCATGCTAGTTCCCACAATTTCAATAACTAAAACTACTACTTCACAGACCTCAAAGTCTTTCCAGAAACAGCTACCCCTCCTGAACTGCAAGTTTACCAACATATCCTTGACACCAGGCAACACCTGGCCTCAACCTCTGGTAAACCCTTCTGGAACACTTCTGGCAATATATTTTTTCTCTCTGAAACTGGTTTAAATTATAAATTTATACATGTTTTACAATTATTATTTACCACCATTTCCAATGACAATACTTTTTCTACAATTCTTAATTGTTCACACCACAACATCTCACAACCATCTACACTTTGTCTATAGCTCAAAATTTTTTATTTATATGCCGAGTGTTGGTATGTAAACACCTGTCATCTTCACCATATTTCTCTTATATATGACTAAGGGTTTATCTACAAAAAAGACTAACATATGTAACACGACATTTAGGTATTAAAATTTATTCTTGCAAGTAGATGAGAGTTGGTGTGATCACATCAGATCAAGAGTAAGGTTTAATACCAAAATACTGTGTTACACGTGTTTACACTTACGTCATCTATGGTAAATGCTGTGTTGAATTTTCATGACCTTCCTTAGGAAGAGAGTGACAAGACAAATCAAATAACAATATAACTGTCTTCATCTTTGGCAAGTGACAGGTTTACATTCTCTATCCTTCTTTATTTCCACATTGCTGTAATGCTTTTTCCTTCTCGTTGTTATAATATTAAACTTAACTTAATTTCATTTTATATAATATTGGGTAAAAAGTGTAGATTTCATACATGCAATAAAGAACAACAAACTCCACACAAACATTAGAACAGGCTTGATCTGTTGCCTAAACCAGTGAAAGAAGGGAAAAAGACAAATTTCAATAAAACAATTTACACCACAAAATTGGAAAACTATTGTAGAAAACAAATTTAAAGTATACAAAATTTAAAAGCTTTTGTATTCCATCATTTCATTCTTTGTACTAAATAATACAAATAGTTCAGCTAAAACAAAGTTATATTATTGTTACCTTCCATAAACCAAGACACTACCTAATCTTTTAAAAAAAACTTCTCCCATGCAGTACACTGTAACATGGGTACTACTTTCATGTTTCTGGTGACAATCATGTAGTGATAAAAAACATGAAGCAAAAAAATAAAAAATAACCAAGATATTAAACCTGTCTGAGCACATATCAGTACAGTATTCAACTTAGTTACATTCGGCAAAATAATAAGATTAAGCCATCAAGCATTTGAAATAGGTATAATACTGAAAAAGACCTGTACCAAATTTTCTGATCCATATAATCGGAAACTAATCTACTATATCAACAAAAGTCATAACAATAATAAAATCTGGACAGCTATTTACTTTATTACATTACTTAAAGTTTTAATCCCAAGATTCTAACAGTTTAAGAAAAGATCCTTACCTTAGTGAAAACTCCGTACAACTATTATCATTAAATCATGGGACAGGTTAATTTTTCCAACATATTATCTGTCCCTATAACCATTAAAATTGCCAACCACAGCCTGTTAATTATAAACATCATTTCATTTTAAAAGAATACTAGCAGCAAAGATGGCAATGATTATTTTCAGCTTTGTTAGATGTTAAAGAGTCAAGACTAAAACGTGTTCCCCTAAAGTCCAATACTTGTTTCAACTAGCATGTCAAAGACTGGATGATTCCAACTAATAAGTGACAGCAAGAAACAAAGTTAAGAAATACATAAGCAAAATGTATCTAATAGTGCAAAAACATTAGAAGATATTAGTTCTCAAATCATGGTTGCTCATTTATACCAGGAATGAAGTGCCTTATAAATCCCAATCAAGGAAATTTAGTCATTCTAAGATCCCTTTGAAATGAACACTTACATAAAATGGCATACAGCTTTAGACCTCCATTAAAGGTAACACTTTTTTTTTAATGCTCAATTAAATCTTCAGCATGGCCAAGGAAATTGGTAATTTGGATGAGCAGAAGTGTATCGCTGATGATAAACTGAAAGAAACAAATAGTACAAAGCAGCACTGGGCCAGCTAAGTAGAAACTAGCTAACATATTGCAATATCTAATACCACAATTAAATCTCATCAGAAATACTGATCCAAAATAGCAGCGAACTGTGACACAAGAGCCAGTGTTTTGAGCTGCTGCTGATGTCAGGTTGTGCGTACATAATTATTTCTACATCTACATATATACTCTGCAATTCACAAAATTGTGGGTGGCAGAGGGTGCTCAGCACCAAAGCTAATCTCTTTGTTGTGCATTCCAATCCCTAATGGTACGAGGGAAAAAAGAATTCATGTAAGAATCATTGCGGCACCTTATTTCTCTAATCTCGTCTTTCCTGTCATTCCGGCTCAAATAGGTTGGTAGACGAAGTATTTCACTACACTCGTAAGTGAATGTTGGAGTACACATGATTACCAATAAGTTTAAACGAAACGTGCATCGTCTATCTGCCAGAGACTCCCAGCCTAGTCTACTAATCAGTTCTGTGACACTTTCATAAGGACTGTAGCAAGTGGTCATGAATCGAGCGGCTCT
Source organism: Vandiemenella viatica (assembly GCA_031002005.1). Lineage (NCBI taxonomy): Eukaryota > Metazoa > Arthropoda > Insecta > Orthoptera > Morabidae > Vandiemenella > Vandiemenella viatica. The sequence goes on from CM061921.1 coordinate 383,371,904, forward strand.
TCTCTGTACTTTCTCTATACTTTCGATCAACCCCTTACGAAACGGATCCCAAAAAGGCACAACAGTAGTCCAAATGTGGACACACAAGAGATTTGTACGCTATCTCCTTTGTTCGTTCATTACAATTTTTCAAGATTTGACCTATGAATCACAGTCTAGAATTAGCTCTACCTACTGCCTAATTAATGTGTAAGTCCCATTTCATGGTCCTTTGTACTGTTACTCCCAAATATTTCATAGAATCAACCATATCAATAACTGAATTGTTTAACTTGTTTTTCTGAACAACTGGATTCTTTTTGTTAGTTATGCTCATTGTCTTGCACTTTTTACAATTTAGCGCAAGTTGCCACTCAGCGCACCAAGCCCAAAATAATACCCAGATCACACTGAATTTCTAAGCAATCGGCAAAATTCCTTACTTCCCTATAAATAACCGCATCGGCAGCAAATTTATGAATAGGAGTATGTGCTGTTAAGAATACTACATTAATATGATTAGCATACATTTTTGTGATAATGTTCCTTATTGCATTGTTATCACTTATTCCTTCTACTATCTAAGACCCCACATAATTATTACCAGAATTTATTAGGAAGAAATCAACATTATGACCCTTTGCGCATTCAAGTCAGTTTCTCCTGGAGGGCGTCATATGTCAGAATTTTTCTTCCTCTGCAGTAAGCAATCACAATTCTATGTTTTTATATTCTTCCAAAACTCTACTCCTATTAAACTAATGATTATTATCTGTGAATACAAGCAAATTTTAGTAGTGTATCAATATGCCTCCAAAAACTTTGTCTCTGTAGTACACTTTGTTTCACCAGTGGTATACCTCACTGTCAAGCAATCCTTCCTTTAGCCAAGACTACTCCTAGTTTGTGCCCTCTTCTAAGTTACTGAATTCTATTAATTGGTTTATTTCACTCCACTTCACTCAACAGCAGTTTGGCACATTGTTATCATTAACCTTGATGTTCCTTACTCCCTTTCATTATTTCATCAACTCATATGTTAATCTTTTTATATTTTTTGTTCCTCTCCCATTTTTGTATCTGGTAAGTGATGGGTTAACTTTGCCAATCATACCTTATTTTTACTTCTTAGGTATTCATTATTTTTCCCACTGTTGATCTATAATCAGTACCACTTTGGTTCATCTATTTTTTAACTGCACACCAGCAACCTCTAACCTAAAAAATTCACTTTCCAAACCCCTATCACAACTTGAAAAGGACTCTCTCAAACTTTCAGCAAACAACTCGTTAAATACATCTTTCTTTTTAGATGTAAGCCATATCTAGTGTAACTTCGCATACTAAAGGCATCCGTAGAAGCAAAAATCCTGACAGACCCAATGTCTCTCCCACCCACCTGAGCCGAGTTTAACTGAACGTAGTGATGCAGAACCTGCACCGGTTGCACCCAGTTACTCTGCAGCTTTCACCACTTTTGTAAGGTCAATCTATACTAAAGTACGCATCCCTATTGCAACTATTTCCTGTACCCGATAGAGTGATCCTATATTTTCTATTAGCTTCCCAAGCAATGTCTTAGATTTACATATCCTACAGGATGAGGTCTACCTCTCTCCCTTGGCTACTACCTTGCAACCAAACCTTTCTTTTTTTTACTTTTTTTTTTTTTTTACACTTCTCTAATACAAAAACACTGCTGCACCTTACCTTCTCCTACTTCTAGACAACTCTGTAAAAGGTTTTATAAAATGCACCAATGGCACTTATTAGTTTTTAATTTTGGTGACAATTTTTTAACCCCACTATGAAGAAATTAGACCTGATCAAATATTAGTTCAGCAAAATACAATCTATGGGAATAGATGCAGAGATGGAACATACAAATTTTTGCACAAATAAAATATTTCAAGACATTTTTTATCAGGGATAAATTGCTTATTGGCAAGAAGTTGATTAATAACAGGACAAATTTTGACTTTTATGAGAAACAAAAATAAACCAACCACTGAATGAATAAGGGAATTATCCCAGCGTATGCCTAGAATAATTTACAGAAAAATAACCCATGACAGAGTTATGCATCATATCATTTAGTCAAAGAGATTATAAAATTATTTGATAAAAATCACATTTTGTTCAGTTTCTCAAAAGAAAAAGTTATTTTACGTGCACTGCTATATCACAGTGCATTCCTCTTCACCCAGATCCTATACATTATTGATTTTAGTAGGGTTTATGTTAGCCATTTTCTGTGCAGTAAGTAATCGCATAAAATAATAGGCAACAAATTGTGATAAACTTACCACCTTTCTTACAGCTGAAATTGGTCCAAGCCCCATAATTTTTGGATCAATACCCACTTGTGCTGTTGACACTATCTTTGCTAGTGGCCTAACACCTTTCTTTTTAGACAACTCCAACGACATCAGAACCAAAGCTGCTGCTCCATCATTAATACCCGATGCATTACCAGGAGTCACAGTGCCATCCTGCAAAATTAAATTCCAATTCATACCACAGCTTACCAAAAGCTTATTTTAATAACCTGATTTTTTTTGATTCACTGTTAGGTATTGTTAAAATTTAATTTCAATGTGATGTTATTACCAGAACATTTTTATAGGGTTGTAAATCATATTTATAAAGCAAACAGTTTGATAAAAATAATAAGAAACGTGTATAATACCCAATAACAGAAATTTTTAATATGAATTACCTTTTTGAAGACTGGTTTTAGCCTGCTTAAATCTTCAATTTTTAACCCATGCCTTGGATATTCATCAGCATCTATTACTATAGACCCTTTAGGATGTTCTTTTATAATTTTCACAATTTCCTCATCAAAATATTTTTCTTTTTGTGCCGCTTCAACCTTGTGTTGTGACTGCAGAGCAAACTCATCTTGCTGGGTACGTGTGATCTGCTCCTTTTCTGCAACTACTTCGGCTGTAACAGTAATAAATGATACAACTTTCTCCTCAATAATACTCATTATGGTTATATAGCTGGGTTATGTTGGATCATAAGGGACGCAACATAAGACCTACTTATGAATATTTAATGTGTCAAATGATAAGTACTACTTTTTCATAAAAGACAAAAATTCAAGGGATTAATACATCTTATCCGCTGCAACAATCTCTCAGACTATGTTTTAGGATTCACACTGCATGAAGCCAAATTCCATCTGATCAAATTAGTGGGAAAAAATGAGATTCAACTCTATAATATTGGGGGGGGGGGGAGGGGTGGGAGGGGAGGACGAGATATGGATTGATGTACGAGGACAGAAGTACGATAACATTGTACGCGAGTGATACGGCAGGAATCCAGTAAAATACAAAGCAGGAAAAATCCAAATGGATAAGTCTAACATGTATCCAAGGAATTAACGAATAGATGCAGAAAATATAAAACTTACCTGTTTCTCCCATATGTATATTGTAAAACGCATCTGTAAGGCCATCAGAAAGCATAGTATCATGTAATGCTTTATCTCCCATTTTAGTTGCCGATCTCAAATGGACGACATGTGGAGCTTGACTCATGCTTTCTTGCCCACCACAGACTACAACAGAAACATCGCGATTTCTGATGCTCTGAAAACCCAGCATTACTGCTCTAAAACATGAAACGTGCATTAATATAAAGAAAAATCAACAATTGTTCAGAATATAATAAAGATAAATACAGCATTGATACACATACTTAAGGCCAGATCCACATAACATATTGACTGTATATGCTGGTACAGAGAAAGGCACACCAGCTTTGTTGGCTGCTTGTCTGGCTGGATTTTGACCCTGACCTGCTGTCAGCACCTAATAAACACAAAGCAGTTTGAATTTTATTTTCTTTTAGTTAGACAACTGATTGCATATTAAATCACAAGGACCAGAATTCAGATCTGGTATACAACTATATTATTGTAACACATATTTGCCTTTTTCTGTGTTCATCACCACCATCCTGCTTTCATCTACGGAAAGTTTTAGTTTATAGTGGTAAGTCTGAAGTGTACACATCTTTCCCTTGCCGTATGTCTCACCTCTAACACGAGCAAAATTATTCGCCAAAACATCGTAAAATGTGTTCGTCATTTTGTGATCGTCCAGTCTTCGTCTGCAGTAAGTGATCGGTTATTTTCCTTACATAGCAGAAATATTACATATATAAAAGGAAGGACAGGTAAATTTTTTTTTTTTTTTTAACAGTTTAACGTCCCTTTTTAACAACGTGGTCTTTAGAGACGGGAAAGGATGGGGGCAAGGAATGGGAAGGAATTCGGCCATGGCCTTTTGAAGGAAGCATCCCGGCATTCACCTGGAGTGATTTGGGGAAACCATGGAAAACCCAAATCTGGATGCCCGGACGGGGATTCGAACCGCCGTCCTCCCGAATGCGAGGCCAGAACGGTATCCGTTACACCACCACGCTCAGTGACAGGTAAAATAAACCCACCACTAATCACGGATGAAGGCAGAGGAAGGATAGGGAAATTTAATCCAACACTTAACATAGATGACGGTGGCTTGGCGTGACAGACAAAAATACATTTACATGTAGCAATATTTTGTATTCTTGCAAATAGATGAGACACTTAACCAAGTCAAAGGCAATCACATTGAAACCTACTTAGTCAATTCTCTAATGGTGGCCATACACGATTTCTCCATCCATCCAAATGGAGCGATGTTACTCCATTTTCATTTCGTCTGTGGGGAAATTTATGTGGATGAAATGAACTGACAGGATTATTTGGATATCCGGTCAGTCCAATATCCGTCAGTTTCGTCCATCGTGCCATCAAACCGAATGACAGCGTTTGTGAAAACCACGTGGAGCGACACCGAGCCATCACTCCAGTCGGTTAGTGTATGTTGAAACTGTCATCCAAACACTTCTCATTCTGTCTCCGATCACCGAGTGCCATGAGAGGACTACACAACATTATACAATTTATTTTTTGTTTTGAATCTGGTATAGAAGTATTTGTATTGCTAACAGTTAAGACTGGAGGTTTTCTCGGGTAACTAGCCGAGTTAGTCCACGACGTCTCGGCAGTCACAACTCTCCCCCATTGTAACTTGACAAACGTCGTGTTTGATCGGTTTACTAACTCGGCTAGTTACCAGAGAAAATTTTATTCACTTAGTTAAATATTCTGAATGTAGTATTGAAAATAATACAGTTTTAAAAATTATTAAGTAAGAATTAGGATGATATTTTCATTTTTCATAAAAATAAATAATAATGTCGTCTCAATGTCACTTCGTGGTGGAGATTGAGAAATATAAAGACTTACCATACCTGTGGCAGATTTCTAATCCTGACTACCCTGACAAAATAAAAAGAAATATGGCAATAGCTCAATTGTTAGTATTATAAAGACATAAATGCAAACAGAGAAATTGTGTTGAAAAAAAAATTATTTGCGCTCGTTTTTTAAAAGAAAATAGTAAGATAAGATCAATGTTATATGAGCCCACTCATTTAAATATGTTGTTTTACAACATTACATACCTGTCACCATTTTCGGCCTGCTAAACTACATAATTTAATAAAGCTGTTTTATAATCATTTTGTAGCATTTCTATAAGTTTTTATAATATCACAGAGCTTATTTTTTGTCATTTCACACTTTTTTTGGACGTTTATTTAATTCTAAGCATTTCTATTCAGTCTTCGATAAGTTTTAACATCCTTTAAAAATTATTCAATTTCATTTTATTTAGTACTTAGCATAAATAGATTGTCATATTATAAGAAACTGACAACTTTTTGTTGTTAGCTTTGCCTAGTTCTTCATCGTTGTGGCTGACTAAAGTGATGGAATGATGGTGTGTGTGTGCTATGCTTTTGGATGTCATCCTAATGCATGTCACCCATACAGATGACATCCAAATGGAGCGATCGTTTATGGCCACCTTAAGTCAGTGGTTCCAAATTAGTTTTTCCTGAGTACCTCTTTTAAAAAGAACTCGATCTTGCGTACCCTTTATACTTGAAATGATAAATAAATAAATGCATTCATCCTAGTTGAATGCTTTGCTCAACCACAGCATTACAGTAATATAACTCTCACACACGCAGTTTGTCTGAAAATATATTTTGGTTGTAGTAATGTTTGCATATTTTTTTAAAATTATTGTAGTGATTATCTCAGCGAAGTGATTACCACACATACCCCTCGAAGCAACATCACGTATCACTGGGGGTACGTGTACCACTAATGCTCTAAGTTGTAGTACACTCGTATATTGGTGTGTACTACATTTTTTGAGGCAGTGTGAATGTTTGTGTATGCGTACGGTATGAGTTGAACAACCAGTTAAAATAATTTAATATTTCAAAATGATTAAATAGTTGCTACGGTTTCTTTTTATGTATCTACGATGCCAAGTGGCCCGAGAGAAGAAGGGGATGTGCTTCCACAGAGGAGTGGCAACACAGGTGAGAGGGGAGGCAAAGGGAAAACTAGCCGGATTTTCGGGGACACTGTATTCCGGGAACTTGCCGAAGAACACTCGGTGGAGAAGCGTGCACGTGTGAAGGAAGATTATCAGTGAGACTGCGTGTGGGATAGTGCTACATGTGAGCAGAAGCACGGTGATCAACATCCCTAATACTGTGGAGCAGAACTTCACCAAACGGTAATGATACTAACATTATATGTGAAGACTGCATACCCAACGGTTTTGATTACAACCTAAAGCGGCCCGGTAGTTAATGCTACACAGATTTGCTCTGAGACTAGTCGGCGCATCAACAATAAAAAAAAAAAATACTTTTCTTTGGGGGCTCATGTTTCCCCGTTTTGATTAATTAAATGTCCCTTTCTTTAATATTTTGATCGTATTGTTGAAATTTTATCTGTTTTATATTTATTTTCAAAGATCTAAAATCGTAGTTTTGAAAATAACCTTGATAATGATAATTACAATTAATAAATTAATAAGAAGTTTAATTAATAAAAATGCATAAAAATAATAATAAAATACCAGTAGGTATTACAAAGTGGATATCAGAGTTATTACGTTTGATCGTATTTTGTGTGTTCGTTATACCCAGTCACCATCATCAATGGTAAGTTTTGGGTTAAATTTACCTATCCTTCATTGCCTTAAAGCATTTTCCAGCTAATTAATATTTATATAAAGAAAGAGTAACCACTGATTACCACACGATGGCAGAACAGTGTAGAAACAGTAGAAACATAAAAATAGCACACAAATTTTCGAGGTTAAACCCTTCAACAGTAGATAATGGAGTGCACAGAGGGGTCTCTTCTGTCTGTAAATAAAAACTCAGAATCTCTGTTATATTAAATTTACATAAAAAAGAAAATACACAAGGATATGGCACAAAACTAAAAGGATGAGAATCACTAAAAGTATTAAAAATATAAAAATAACTGACATTTAGATATAACTACATGAAATGAGTTTTTCAGATTTTGACAATCGGTAGCTAAGAACTTAATTATGCATACAAGCAGCATCATATGCATCTCACATAGCTTCCTCGATTCAAGCCAGTTCACATTGTGGTTTATGCAGATTACATAGGATAATGATTTTTTTCATATTGTGTTACTCGTACTTATCTACCATTAATTGCTTATATCACCAGAGATTTTAACAAAGCTGCTGGCTAGAAAGAGAGGGACTAATGACTTGTGCTTGTTTCTGGTTATGCCTCAAATTATTTTACTTGTGAGCTCAATCTCAATCACTCTTAGCCTAGGTTTCCCAAGATTTATCAGACAGTCCTCACTTATAGCTAAACAACAGCAAAAGCATTTGATTCTCAAAATTAAGTTAGGTTTACCCCATTGGCGAACTGCTCAGAATAAGAACCACTATTCAGTTCACACAATTGATTGAGTAGCTGGTAGTTAGAGCATGCTATTGTGGGATTAACAACAGCCTTTCCTACAATCTGAAGCAGGAGCGTGCATTTGGTTTCCAGAATATCAACTGTCACACAAAACTTTAAATTTAGTTAACTTGCTCCATTGAAAAAACACATTTGTGTTTGACAAATGCAATTGCACAATCTGTGAGTTAATAGTGAGCACAAGTAACTGTATTTTTAGGTATTCTATTGGATCTACTCAGTAAAAGAAAATTCTAACATCCACTTCTTATACAGTATCTCAGCATCATTTTTTTTACTTATGGCTTTATGCCTCGTCGAGGTCATTAGAGGCGGGAAGGGACTGAGGACAAGGAACGGGAAGGAATTCAGTCTTGGCCTTTTGAAGGAAGCATCCCGGCATTTGCCTGGAGTGATTTGGGAAAACTATTCAAACCCAAATCTGGATGCCCGGGCAGGGATTCAAACTGGAGGTCCTCCCGAATGCGAGGCCAGAGTCTCGCATTAGCCTCGTAGCAGGAGTTAGGGGCCCCGCGATTCCGAGAGCCTCCCAGGCCAGATGGGCAACCTTTCTTTTGCTCTACTACTTCCCTACAGCGAAAAAAAACAAGGGTCCCTTCTTCATATTTTGCTACAGGCTCCGCGTTGTCTTAATCCAGCCCTGATTTTAAAGAACATGAACTGAAAGTATGACAATAGCATTATTCTTGATTCTCAAATCTGGCTATTTGGAAAAATGGGAAAATTTATATCTTTTTCCAGTGAGACACTGTTCTAAAATCCTTCAATTCTCTTCATAGTTCATGAACAAATGTTTCTCAATTTTTAAAAAACTTAGTGCCTCCCATCAATTAATGATGTTTCCGGTAAGTTATTCACATTTCACAAGGAGGCTATACATAATCACCAAGCAGTACTTGGCAGCAATGCTGGTTTGGCAAACTGAAGATGTGTGATATGAAAACAAGGTTCAATTTACTCATCAATGCAGTACAAAAACTTTTTTTGTTTACTTATGACGTCGAGGTCATTAGAGGCGGGATGTGACTGGGGACAAGCAACGGGTAGGAATTGGGCCATGGCCTTTTGAAGGAAGAATCCTGGCATTCGCCTGGAGTGATTTGGGAAAACCCAAATCTGGATGCCCGGACGGGGATTCGCACTGGCGGCGTCCTCCCGAATGCGAGGCTAGAGCATTAACCACTCGCCCACCACGCTCGGTCACAAAAAGAAAACGATGTTCAGTTACGAAATCTTCAAAGTTTATTACGAAGATAACTGCAGATCCAAAAACAGAGGAGGAAAAATAAATTCACGTAAAAAAATAAACTAAATCCAGGTAAGAAAAACATGTTGGAGAATGACACAAAAGCTGACGATGTCCCACTGAGGAAAAAGGATGGGACAGCTAAACGCAGGAGGGTCACGGGTAAAAAAACTAGGAGGCAATAAACAAAATTAAATTATCATTGCTCGTACCCAGACGGTTACAATAAGTTTTTCGACTCCACTGCATTGAAGCAAATTATACGAAAGAATTTTCCCTACATCGGAATGTAGATGAGGGATTGAGTCCGGTTCTGGCGGCCAAGAGATCCCACCTGTCGGATAACCGTCCACTTGTCAACAGTCATGCCAAAAAAATAGTTTCTAAGATCCCAATCACCTTGAGGTAATTATTATGAAGGGCATGTGTTGTTGTCTTGAAAATAAAAGGACAAAGTGAAATGACACCGAAGATTCCCATGTACAAAACTTAATTTCTGGACTCGGCGTCACCAAAATTTTCTCCGAAACCGAGGAGAAAATTAAATCTTCAGTGTCTTTTCAAATTTTAGAGATCACGTGGCACGTTAAAAAACCAATTGGCAGTAATTGGGGACTGCCGACAGAAGTGAAAACTTAAAGCTATGACTATCATACTCGCAACACGTCATATTTACAGTTACAGATATATTTTTAACATTAGCATGTCAGTGATACGAACTCATAAGATTTTACCCATTCAAAAAGCGTCCAACGTGCCTAAAGAAGTTTTCACTTAGTCCACATCCCGAAGGCTTGTCGAATCTCCCCGAAGGAGATGTACCAAGCTAATGTGTCATAGGCAGGAAGGTCAATTCCTATCCTCAGGGCGTATAGTTTAAAGTGGAGTCAGAACCATGGGACGTCCTAAAAATTCCTGCTCAACTCGCGACCGACAGAATAGAGCTACCAGACCGCCTTGTTTTGAAATATACGTGTGCTAAGTACTAGAAAAACATCACATAAAAACTGTGGGTTTGTATAAAGATGATCAGAAAAAATTGAGGCATTCATAGCAGAAGAGACGGTGCGATTTTTTTTGTTTTCCCCCAGAATCCTTCCAAGGCAAGCACAAAATAACTCACCAAAGTTTCATCGCAATCGTTCTTTTTTTTTTTTTTAGCTGCTTAACATCTCTTAACAGCGAGGTCTTTAGAGACGGGAAAGGATGGGGGGCAAGGAATGAGAAGGAATTCGGCCATGGCCTTTTGAAGCAAGCATCCCAGCATTTGCCTGAAGTGATTTTGGAAACCAAAATCTGGATGCCCGGACGGGGATTCGAACCGCCGTCCTCCCGAATGGGAGGCCAGAACGCTAACCGTTACACCACCATGCTCGGTCATCGCAATCGGATGAATGGTATAGGAACGCATAGAAGCCGAACATACAAACCAACAAACAAACTTTCATTTTTATATATTAGAGACAATTATAATCTATAATTTCACTGCTGTCCAAGTGCAACACGTCATACTTATAGCTTATAATTACATAGTTGTTCTCAGGTGACTCCCAACACGCATATCATATGCGCAACATGTCAGAGAATTACAAGTGTCACGATTCTTCCTGGCTGGCGCTCACTGAAGATCCGAAAGCAATAACGGGACTATGAACGTGGAGCGGCTGATCTGTTACTGACAAGAGTTACAAATTAATCTGGGTAAATATTCTTTTGGACAGAAGTCTGAAGTTTATATTCGGCTCATTTAAAATGCCAATGTTTGCGCACTTACGGCAGAACTTTTAGATGATTTTGTTACAACATCACAGACAAGTTATAATAAGAGTGGAAGAGTTCAATTTACCATTAGCTAACTCGACAGATTTTTCTCGAATCCTTTGTCAGCTTGTCGAAAATCCACACGGCACAATACAGAATTTGGTTCTAAATGTAGGTGCAGATACACAGTAGTCATGGCACTTCAAATACTAAAGTAGGTTGCTTCTATTACTTGTTACCACCATACTGTCAATATCGGCAACACAGCGTAGCTCTATTTCACTAATGCAGATCATTGAAGACATGTTGATCAGTGTCCATATATTGGGGATACAGACGAGATTAGTAGCACCCGAACGCAAACTTATCGAATTAAATAACGGCAACACAAACATACTAAAAGGAAAGCAAAACGTTACTGGTAGTGTGTAAAAAGAAGTTATAAGACACAAATGTATTAAAGTACAATAAAATGCCCAGCCTACTGTGTAGAGTGTAGCCAGAGAACGAAGAAATTGAAAACTAAAATCCCAAAACAGTAAGGTCAAAAACAACAAATTCAGACTACTTTCTGGGAGAAAAACGAAACGCAAAAACGTAATGTAATGGTCATGTTACCGACAAGCAAGCCATCGGATAAACCAAGATCTGACCTTAAAACGCAATAAAACCCCTGAAGTATCGTCTTATTCCAGTGGACCCTCTCGTTGCGGACGCGAAGGAACCCGCGAAGTTGCTACAGTATACTTCCATCCTCAGCTTAGTACCTGCACTTCCGACACAATTCAGCATTTCATTGTCGAACAATACACAAAGCAGTAATATGCAAGTTGATTGGATTCTCCCGAAGGAGGCGTATGTGAGAGTAGAACGGCCAGTTCCCCTCATCCGCGACCTACAGTGTAATGTAGAATCTGAACCACGAAAGGTCTTGGCGTAGCTCGTTTGATCAAGACAAAGCCCAGGATCCGAACCCGGACCTTATCCACTGAGATACCAGACCACTCTACGCATGTCTACACTTTACAGAGGTGGGATAGAATGTAAAAGGAGTTGAAGGGGATGCATAGGAGGGCAGCTAGATTTGTTTGCGGAAATCACTAACTGATATGATAAAGAAGCTACGTAAACTCATTATGAACAGTGTATCAGGGGTTCATAAGAGGGCGTCCATACATTACGTGAGGTGAAATAAGGAGGGGGGGGGGGGGTCTACGGAAATCTCATGTGAGGTTTTTGAAATATTGTTGGACTGTAGAGCTAAAAAAAAGGGGGGTGTCTTCCGGACCAGATCTCACCAGATTGGGGGGGGGGGGTCGGGCGAGATCTCATGAAGTCTCACCAGAGGGCAGGGGGTCCGAACAACACACGTAATATATGGATGCCCCCTAACCCACGACTAGAGGGGCATTCCGCGGCATATGGAAAACTCTGTCGCTTGCGGAGCGTCCATAAACCATGTAGCTCCATTTTGGCCCCCGTCCTCCCCACGAAGCCCGACGTGACTTTTGCCTCTAACCCCCCGCCCCCTCTCCCTCCTCCCCGTGGCACGTAGCTTTTTTCGCTAGATATTCCAGAAGATATTTTGTACCGTTTTATCGTCAATACTATCATAAATTACAAACGGAGATAATTAAATGACAGAAATAATTATTCACATACTGTGTTGTGTTCTGAACCTTCTTTTAACAGTGACAAATAATATTAATGAAAAGCTAAGTGGTTTGGCACGGAACTACCACCGCCCCCCTCACCCACGTAGCCCAGAATAGCTTTCTATCCAACCCCTCCTCCCTAGAGCGAGTCACGTAGTTTATAGACGCTCTGGGAACGTCCATAAACTAAGTTCTCGCTCTATAAAAAGGGGGGAATGGATGGGCTGGAAAGCTACGTGGGCGTGGGGGGGTTCACAAGAGGCTAAAATGGAGCTACGTGGTTTATGGACGCTCCCATAGATGCCGAACAATCATTTGGGATCTACAGGCCAAAAATACCACAAGGTGATTTGATCTGAACGAGTTAATTGTCAAAGAGACCTGGATGACCCAGTAGTGGGTGGAACGTAAGAGATGACCACAAATTAGCATTTGATTTCAGAGATAAGTTTCATTTGTAGGTAGGGGTGCCAGGGGCTGAACAACTTACATCAAAAAGTGAAAGAATTTAAAGTAATAATTTGCTTACTTAGTCACCGAGTGATTTCAGTGCTTGCAAATGTTTCTTAAGGCGCATTCCCACGATCCCTTGTAAACGGAAGCGAGACGGAGCTACCCACTCTGAGTCGGTAAACATCACAGGCGTGTGTAGCGGTGCGCTGTTGCCATCGGTTTGCAGCAGCGGTGCGCACCCCTTCTGTTGGTGTAAAGTGCTCTGTGCCAAACGACATTAGGCAACGTGGTGGGGAGGTGGCGGCAAGGTAAGCTAGGACTAACCTGCGGCCCGCGGTCGTCCCTACACTTTTGCTAATGAGGTCCCGTCCCGTCTTGCCTCGCCTACAAGGGATCGTGGGAATGCGCCTTTACGCGGATACACTCATGCGTGGAAATCAACGTCTAGACGTTCGATTCGTACGAGGAGTCAACCACTCGGACCCTCGCAAAGGGACTCGTCCAGTGGCTGAAAAGTATGCGACAGTTGATGTGGCCCACTGTATACTGAGATGAAACATATTAAACGAGTTTGCATCTCCCGTAACGGTACAGAATAGCGGCCCATACACTAGAGGGGAAACGGGCAGTCTCAGAATGCGGTGAGCCGTCTCCGTCGTAAATACTTCTAGTTAGGGGGCATCCATAACTTACGTGAGGTGTTTTACCGGGTTACTCACATTTGAGTTTCTACGCTATACACATATATTACACTAACCTAAAGCTATACACAGAACAGTGATCATATTATATGCTGTTTTTAGAGCCCCTTCACTTTATTGTGTACGTATTAATGCGCAGATAAATATGATACAATTTGGGGGCTAGCATCTTCATACTCACATTTGAGTTAAGCTGCTTCTACTTACAGAATCACAGATTGACACATTCATATTATACTAACCTAGAGCTATACACAGAAAAATGACCACTTTATATGCTGTTTTTAAAGCCCCTTCACATTATTGGGTACATGTTTATATGCATTTAAATACGATACTCACAATTTGTGGGCTAGCATCTTCACATATTCGGGTTGCTACACTACTACTACTACTACTTACAGATCACACAGATGGACACTCCCATATTATACTATTTATTATACTAATCTATAACTATACACAGAAAGTGATCACTTTATATGCTGTTCACCTTATTGTGTATGTATTTATACGCAAATAAAATTGATACATCTGAGTTGTTAAGCTACTTCTACTTACGGATCACAGATGGACAGTGCTGCCTCTTGGATTCTCCTCCCCAGGTAAGGCCTCCCCTCTCCCCACAAAAATATTTTTTCTTTACACTTTGGATTTTTGCATAAACTAAGAAAATTTTAATCTACAAATGTTCAAAATTATTGGTGCAGAGTATAAAATCTGTGTTTTATTTCTATTTATTTAGGCACCTACGCAGGTCCCCCCTCCCTCGGGTGGCCCGGTGCCGTGGTACTTTTGTACCACTTAACCCCCCCTCCCCCAATGCTGGTCCTGGATACCAACTGATTTTAATAAAAGTATCATCTTCAGAATTCCGAAAAAGTACAAGCTGAGAAATGTGAGAATTTTCGCACTATATTCATCACACACTTCAAAATTACTGACCAGGCTAATAATATAAATTATATAAGCATAGAATAGATAATAGGTGAAGATCAGTTTGGTATATGGAAAAACCGTGGCAGGAGAAGATTAACACTTTAAGGTTGGATTAAGAAATGCAAAGATACTTTCATGGCATTTGTTGATTTCTAAAATGCTTTTGATAAAGTTAGGTAGGACAATATATTCAAAATATTAAAGATGACAGGTCTAAAATATCGAGATAGAAGAAACCACTAAAATCTGTATAAGAATCAAGTGGCTCTAATAAGTATGGACAATCATTGAGAGGCAATCGGTTAGAAATGGTGTAAAGACAAGATTTTATGTGAGATTGAAGGCTTTCACGGCGTATCGATGAAATGTAGTCTTCACGGGTTTTCCGCCAATTGTTGTTGAAATGCAACAACGAGCTTTCGGCAGCTGACTCTGCCGCCATCTTCAGGTTGGATGTTGAGCAGGGAGAACCAGCGCTGCACTGGCGATGTCTGGCCTCTCCTCCCCTCGCTCCCTCCCGCGGCTGCCGTCTTGCGCTCGTCGTTAATTGGCTGGCGGAGCGACTGTCCTAGCCAACCCCAGCAAGCCGGAAACATTTTCCGGCGGCGCCTCGCCACCTCTCTGATTGCAGGGTTTATGTTTCAGAAGGGACAGAGCTGGCTTCCACATGTCACTGAGCCAAAGACCCGTGTCCCTGTTGACCGTGTTGTTGTCCAGCCGTATTTCTATTGCTTCTTTGATGACTGACTCCCAGTAGAAGGAGCACTTGGCCAGTACCTTTACATTGCCCAAGTCCATTACATGGCCTTTTTCAATAACATGCTGGGTGACTGCAGATTTATCTTATCTGGAACATGCGGATGTTGTGTTCATATTCGGCCACCAGAGCCTTGATAGTCCGGATCGTCTGACCAATATAATTTTTGCCACACTGACATGGTATGCTGTAAACCCCTGGAGTCATCAATCCCAAGTCACCCTTCACGGGCCGGAGGTAATCTTGTATTTTGGCAGGACGAAATATGCTCTTGATTCCATGTCGCGCCAGAATCCTACCTATTTTCCCCGAGATGTTGCCTGAATGTGGAATGAAGGCCAGAGCGTCTGGCTGGACATCTGGGTCTACCGGGCGTTTGTTTTTCTTTTTAATTGCCCACTCTATTTCCCGATCAGAATAACCATTCCTCTTGAAAGTATCGTGCAGATGTTCAAGCTCGGACGGAAGGGAGTCTGCGTCGGAGATTTTACTAGCCCTGTGCACCAAAGTGCGGAGCACGGTGGTCTTCTGTGCTGGGTGGTGGAAACTCGTGGCGTGTAAATAGCGGTCCGTGTGTGTATGTTTTCGGTACACACTATGCGAGAGGCTTCCGTCTGGTCACTGTCGGATCAAGATGTCCAGGAAGGGCAGGCTGCCATTCTTCTCCATTTCCATCGTGAACCGGATATTTGGGTGGATTCCGTTAAGATGGTCAAGGAATCTATAAAGACTGTGAATGCCATATGGCCAAATAACAAAGGTATCGTCCACATAGCGATAGAAGCAAGTCGGCTTAAGACTGAAACTTTCAAGGGCCTCGTCTTCGAATTCTTCCATGAACAGATCGGCGACAACGGTGACCCCATTGCTAACCCATCCCTCTGTTCGTAGAAACTCCCACCATAGGTGAAGTAGGTGGAGGTCAGGACCAGCTCGAAGAGGTCCACGATGTGGGGTTCGAAGATACGGCACAGAAGCTGTAGAGTGTCAGCCACAGGGACCTTGGTGAACAAGGATACGACGTCAAAACTGACCATGATGTCAGTGTCCGAAAGCCGTATCTCTTGGAGTGTGTCCACGAACTGTGCAGAGTTCTTCACATGGTGGGGACATGTCCCCACAAACGGGTTGAGATTTTAGTCTATCCCCATTAACATTCAAATTGTACACAGACGAAGCAATAAAAGAAGTAAAAGAAAAAAAAAAAATTTAATATGGCATAAGTGTTTGAGGAGAAAAAAAAATCAGTATGCTACAATATGGAGATTACATAGTCTTGTTATACTGATAATACAGAGAAGTTACTGACTGAATGGTAAGAACAAAACATAACAGAATAAAGAGACAGCAAGGCAGCATGGAATAATTGAAACAACTAAGCAGGGACTTAATAATGGCAAGAAGGTGGCTAAAGATAGGTTTATGAAGAATATTACTGGTGCAATGGGACCACTGACTAATGCATTTAATAATTTCTATGGCTGTATTAGAAACCTGAGAGGAGAGGATGTTGAGAAAATTATAGATAAGGATGGAGAAGAAGTAACTGAAGGTTGGAAAAGGGCAGAATTACTAGGTAACTGGTTTAATAATAATTAATAATTCCGTATGGTCGTAATGATCTGGTGACTGTTTCTATTGGCTGTGCATTCCACCCGTCTTAGCAACCTTAACCTAAGCCAGTAGTGCTACCAGTTACAGGAGACCTACAGTTAACGTGGAATCCGAACCACGAAAGCGTTCCGGTGTACTTCACATTACACAGTAAGCTGTGCCAGAGGTGAAGGTCACGTCAAGGGTCTATGAAAATTCCCGCCGAAACAGGGGTTCGACCCAGGGACCTTTCGTTGCCAAGACAGCTTTACCACTGAGCCACCAGACTGCTACACTTGTATAATTAGACCATTTGGGACTACAATTCAGGAATTGTAGGGGCTAAATCGGATAAAGAGCTTATCCACACAGTTAGAAATAAGTGGACTAAACAATTTGAGCTGCTGATGTTGTCCTTGGGGCTTAAGGGTGTGTCGATGGTTAGGTCATTGGCACCCTAACAACTAGATTAGCAATGTGGCTTAAAATTAACAATATTACTGTCTGCACGGCCGACTGTAAAGAGGTCGGCCATACAGAAAGCAAAATGAAATAAAATACTAAAATGTTGGCTGCAAAGGAACCATTAAAAACACAAACACTGGCTGTAGAGAGGCCAACCAGATTCAAAACCGCAAGACTAATAATTAAAACAGTAACTAAGTACATGGACGAGTGGCCTGTCTGCCCATAGGGAAAAAAAGACTGGGTAATATACAAAATTTTAAAACCTTTGCCACATTACTACTACCACTGTCTAAAATAAGGGACAGATTATTGACCAGGCCAGCATCTGAATTTAACTAGAAATATCACGCAGCCCGTTAAAATGTGGCGCACCTTCAAAGGTACACCACAAGCATCACATTCCAGTTGGTCCTCCCGGTGGAGAAGTAAACTGTGTCAAGAGGGCAGTGCCCTATATGGAAGTGAGTAAGGAGAACCTCATCTATCCTCGCCTGCTGCAAATAGCTGCTCCACGGCTGAAAGGTTAGTTTGACCAGCCGGTGTTTATTATGCCCAACTTCCAGCCACTGCCTCTGTTATATGTCAAAAAAACTTCTTTTTGCCGCCAAGGCAAGGTCAGTCTTTGGGACCGGGGCAAAGTCAATTGCGACCTTGTTGCAGGTTAACTTCGCAGCTTCATCAGTTGCTCTGTTACCCCCGATTCCCACACGGCAGAAAAAAAAAACCCTTTCCACAAGATTGGAGGGTATCCTGGATCTCCTGGACAATACAGCTGAGGGATGTATTTTATGTCACGACTCACCTTCATATGCTGCAGCGACTATAACACAGTGTAACACTCGGCAGCCTAAACGTTGCACCGGCTATTCAGCTTATACTCTAAAGTCATTCGAGGAATATTACGGAGCAACCTACGCAGTTAGCCTGCTTAGACCCATCTGTATATAATAGGGTAGAATCGTGATGATCATTTAAAAAGTCATTAATAATTCTGATAACATTGTCAATGGTAAACAGCTTGTTGTAGCGTGAAAGTTCTAAAATCATTCTGAGCCTCTTTAAAAACCAGGGAGGAGATTTACTCCAAACCTGGTTATAAAAAGTGGGAAACTCAAACCCAAACAATTCTAAAAAAAATCCCTTGTACGGTGGCTAAACAGTTTGGTCACTTTTGGGCAATTGGTATATAACAGTTCAAAATTTGGGTGAATAACTGCGTCATACAACCGGACTGCTAGGTGTTGTGGCAATGTGCAGGCAGTGTCGCACCACGAGGAGATTCCGGCAGCTCGACAGGCTCGGTACATGTGCTGGGTATCGGGCTGGTGTGGTAGGCACCTGTGGTGAGCTGAATTCCTGCATGGTGGACACTATCCAGTATCTGAAGATAACTGTCTTGTGCCGAACTATATACAATGCAACCATACTCCAACCACGACCGTCAGTGCTCCTTGACCAGCCACACAGATATTTTAAAACATTTAAGGCTCTGGCTTTCACACCTTTAAGATGCAGCAGCCAAGTTAGCCTCCTGTCTTAAATAAGGCCCAGAAACCAAACAGTTTCAGTAAAACTTAAAACAGTGTTCCCCAAAGTAAGCTGAGGCTTTGGTAAAAGACTTCTACTGAAAGTAAAAAATACACATCGGGTTTTCTTGGCTGAGAAATGAAAACCAGTGTGCACTGACAATTTATCCAGCCTGTTTAGTGCGAGTTGAAGCTGCCGCTGAACAGCTCTCGGGTTGGATGATGCACAGAAAATTAAAAAGTCATCAATATAAACAGAGTACAGGATTGGACTCCTTTAATACTTTATATGCTGTTAATCGCAATATCAAAAAGGGTCACACTTAAAACTGACACTTGAGGAAAACAGTTTTCCTAAATAAAAAGCTCTGACCCTTCACCACTAACTCGGCACCAGAAGTAACGTCCCAATAAAATGATTTTAAAAAATGGGGCAGATTTTCCCTGAAACCCCCTTAATGTAATTGTTTAAAAATAACATGCCACCAGGTAGTATTGTATGCCTTTTCAATGTCAATAAAAACAAATACAAGGTGTTGCCTGTGGATAAAGGTGTCCTGGGTAGCTGCTTCCAGCAGGATCAGGTTGTCCACGGTGGAACGGAACTTCCTGAATCCACACTGAGAGCGGCTTAGAAGATTTTGGGACTCGAGACAGCAGATGAGATGGTGGTCAACCATCCGCTCTAGAGTCTTCCGCACGCAGCTTGTCAGAGTGATACTACGATAACTACCTGGCAGCAACTTATCCTTTTCAGGTATTAAAATAGGGATTAAAGTTGCTTCTTTCCACGAGTCGGAGAAGTATCCCTCAGTCCGTATATGGTTAAAAATATCCAGAAGGTACTCTTTAGCATCATTCCTAAGATGCCTCAGCATCTGGTACTGGATCAGATGAGGCTCAGGGGCTGTCTCTTTCGTGCTGTATAGTGCAGACTCCAGCTCCCAAAAGGAAACCTACACCTACAATCCGAAAGGTTGAAGCTTAAAATGTGCCTTTCAGCAGCAATTCTTTGCTGCTGAACCCTTGAGTCTAGTCTGGCAGAAAAAGTGATGGCAGTGAAGGTCTCTGCCATCAGCTGTGCTATGATTCACTTGTCAGTAACTACATGTCCATGATCGACAGATAAGACTCCCATACATTGGACGAAGTGGTGGAACGGTTAAGTGTGCTCATTAAGTCCTGCCATGACCTCCTCTTGCTCTCCTTAATTACACGATGTACCTTAGCTCTCGATATACGGAACACTGCTAGGTTGTTGGCTGTTTGATACAACTTAAAATGACGCAATGCCCTTCTCGACCTTGAATAGCATTTGTCGTTCCACCAGGGCACGGGCATCGTTCACAGCATTCTGGAGCTTTTGGCATAGAAACGTCAGTTGCTGGTGAATCACTTCTGTGAAATGGTTCACCTTGTTCTCTATCTTGTCATGCGTTTGGAGGAAACCGAATGGTGGAAGAGCTGCCAGTCAGCTTTGCCGACATTCCATTTCCATTGGATGTTTCCTTCTCTATGTCCAAACTCTACGAGCATCTTTATCGGGAAGTGGTCACTGCCACGAAGGTCGAGAACCACCTCCCAAAGCACATTGTCTGCAAGTGAAGGAGAGCACAATGAAAGGTCAATGGCAGAGGACGAACCAGAAGCAGTTGTGAAGTGAGTCATTTCACATGTTGAGGATACAGACATCCTTGCGCTTTATTAATGCAGTGCAATTTGTCGTAGAATTCCACAACACATTATGGGCATTGAAATCCTCCAGAAGGAGAAATGGCCAAGTAAGTTGCCGCAAAATGCCTGCCAATTTGTTATAAACAACGGACGTGCTAGGTGGCAGATAGATAGCGCATACAGTCAATTAAAATGATCGTGCTTCCTCACTGCTAATGCTTGTAACGTAGAGGTGAGAGCAACAGGTTCAGGTGGACAGTGTTTCGAACCAACACAACCACTCCACCCTTTCACTCGATCACCCTTGTTATCGTCCTTTCTATATAATCATACCTTCTATTCGCTGGGTAGTGAGATGGTCTAAAATGTGTCTGCTGTAAACAGACACACATTGATTTAGACCATGTCAAGAGTTGTAATTATTCTTCGTGAGCTGTAAACCCATTCATGTTCCACTTTAGTACGGGAGTCGTCCTTACCTATTTAACCTCACCTGCCCCGGATCAGTTGGGTCCTCATTCGGTGAATACTGAGAAATGGGACCAGAATCATCCACCAGCATTGCTGTTGTCTTGAGGTTTGGAAGACACCTCAGGTTCAGAAAAGGCCTCAGAGACTGTAGGGTTTTTCCTTTACCGAGACCATCTACCCTTCTTCTCCGTGTTACTTTGTAGTCTGGGAGATGAGGAAGAAGGGGATTTTAAAAATGGTACTGGGTCCAAGTGCCAAAACTTAAGACCCTGGACTTTCTAATCTGTTTGCTTAGTGTTGCAAGCCAATGTTACTGCTGCGGAAGATGTTGCTGCTGCAGTGCTTGCAACAGCAGGCCTCTCTGCTGTTGCTGGTGGAACTGATACTGCTGTCGATGTGGTCGAAGTTGCAGATGTGTTGCTACCAACATCTGTGGACTTTGGTGTAATTAACTTGGTGGGCTTGGCACCACATTTGCATTGACATGAACATCTACATGTTGTACTAGTGCCCATGTCTGCAAAGGACACCTGTGTAGAAACACTTTCTTTCCCGATGGAAGCTGACATGGTTTTTGTGAAGCTTGTGGCAAAGATGGGTGGTGCAAGCACCTTAAACTGCTTCTTAGATCAGCCATACAACAGTGGCTCCTTGGTTTTTAACTCCTGTATCTTCTTTTCATCAAGATACACTCGACATTCCCTGCTGCAAGCTGGGAGCGACCGGGAGCAGTTGAGACACACACACACATACACACACCTGTGGGGGAGGGGGGACACAAGAATTACCTGGCTCATTTGCAGCCATTCCACATTTTCCACAGGTGGGGTTGCCCTTGCAGTTTGTCATATGCCTGAACCACTTGTACTTGTTATAGTGCATCGGGTCTGGAAGATATGGGCAAATATTAAGATTTAAGTATCTTGCTTTGAAGGACTTCGGCAATGTTAGAGTATCAAATGTCAGGATGAAGACTGCCATTTACCCTTTGTGTGATCTGACGAACCTGGACCACATGTTCTGATGCTCACTCCTTAAGGAGTTCCTTGGTCTCTAAATCAATTAGATGCCAACAGATGATCACACCTTTACTTGAATTATGGTTTGCACTTTGCTGCGAACTCCCCGAGCTTCTCAGACTTAAGGAGTAGGACAGCCTGCTTGTAGGTTGAAGTTTCCAAAAGTAGAGTCCCGTTCTTCAGTTTCTTTACAGATTTAAGAGTCCCGGCAAGACCCTCTAATCCTTTCTTGATATAATAATGGCATTGCCTATGAGATAACCCTTCCTGTTACTCAATTCTGAATTCTCAAGTGGAGGACTTACAACCCTCGCCCACTTACCTCCTCTCTGGGTGATAGATTTCCCTTGCAGCATGCCCAAGCCGCAGGTAGAAGAATTAGTTTTTGGATTGTTTTTTGTTTTAGTCCCACAATTTCGGAGGAACTACATGTCGAGTGACGTGGATCCTAAACATCATGTCATCAAGTCTATTACAACAGGGGTGCGGCATGTGCCACCAAGGTTGTACACTAGCAAGTGGTTCGCCTCACCGCCCATTCACCTACTCAGATGTGTAATACACCTTGAGGTTGAGTTGTTAAAAAAAAAAAAAAAAATAGAGGTATGTACCAGCCTCGCAATCCAGGCAATGAAGCCAAGAATCCTATTCTCCTTGTCACACAACATTCCACCGCCATGCCCTATGGTGGTTGTTGAAGCACATAAGGAGTTTACAATGTGGGAAACTTATGGTGTTCACAAGTTTCCAGCTTGGGCGTCGCGGATTTGCCAAACCCATACCTGGCATTTACATACCAGGTCCCTGTGGGGAAATAATTTTAAATTTGATATGAAGATGTCTTTAAGGAAATAATAAAACTAAAAAAAAGCATAAAGGGACTAGTGTAGATAATATTTGTACAAATGTCAAATATAGCAGGATGTGATATTCTACCTTATTTTGAAACATTATTTAAATTAAGTGTGGACACTTGTTGCTTACTAGATAACTGGAAAAGTTTGCAATAGTACTACCGGTTCATAAAAGAGGGGCGACAAATAGGGTCAGAAATTACAGGCCAAACAGTTTCATATTAGTCGAAGGTAGAATAATGAACAGATTGATATGCAACATCAAACGTATCTGAGAGGAATGCAAGTGGTTTCAACGTCTGCAACATGGCTTTAGGCGAGGATATTCATGTGAATCTCAGTTAGTAGGCTATATGCAAGATATTTCAGATGAAATGGACAGGAAAGGTCAAACAAAGTGTAGCACTAGATCTTTCAAATGCTTTTGATAGAGTGAGCCATAAAATTGTGCTAAATAAGGTAAAAACTATTGGAGTGGATAATTATGTGATTTTCTGGGTAGAAGAAGTCTTAAAAGGTAGAAAGCAAAAAATTAAGGTATTAAATGCAGTATCAAAATAAGTTGAAGTGAACATGGGAGACTCAAAGGGTAGCGTATTAGGACAGTTACTATTCATTATTCTAATGAATGATTGTATTGATGGTTTATAATCAGAAGTTAGATTATATGCAGATGACAATGTTATATAATATGATCAAAATGGTAGAAGACTATAAACAGCTGCAGACTGATCTAGACAGGATAACTAGCTGGTTGAGTCAACATGGGACGAAGATAAATGCAATGAAGAGTCAGCTTATTAAGTACACAGATAAAAAGCTAAATGTTGATTAAGATTGTAAAGTGGAGAAGGAATTGCTTATTGATTACTTGTAAGGTAAATACCTTGGCATAATATTTGATAACTGGACAGGACACATTGGACAAGTAGTAGGAAAAGGGTTCAAAATCCTTCACTTGTTGGAAAGAATGAGGATGTATAAGAGAAATAAGGGAACTGGGTTACAAAACTTTGGTAAGAACTTTGCTTGAATATGGTGGTGTAGTAAGAAGCCCACATTTTCGGTATCAAAAACAGAAGTTGGACGGGGCACAAAGAAGGGCTGCTAGACTTGTCTTTGGAAATTACTGCAGAACACAATCGGTAACTGATATGATAAAGGAAATGGAATCACTGGAAGACAGAAGGTGGGTAAGACAGTCATGGTAGTGTACAAGGTGTATATTTGGTGTTGATGCATGGAAAGATATTGGTGGGAGAATTAAGAGAGGTACGTGGAAGGGAAAAGACCATGACTACAAGCTGGCACACAATTTGAGGCATAAGGGTGTGGGAAGATTTTCTTTTATAGGGAAGGGAGTCAGGGATTGGAATAAATTACCAAGAGAAATGATGAATAATTTACCAAAAACATTGAAAGAATTTGAAGTTCAATTTAGTAGAGGACAATAGTAGGTGGGAAAAGAAAAAAATGTGTTACAGGGAAATTGCCACTGGAGTTCGCTCTCCATCATAAATGAATTTAATTTAAAATACTGAAGGAAGACTTTGGACTAAGTATAAGCTGAAGCCAGACACATGGATGAAATGCAGCAAAAATGACAGCAATAATAGTAGATTAACTATAAAAATGTGATTGGATGCAATAGGAGAAGCAAATTAATTCCGTTACTTAAGAAATAAAATTACAGCTGATGGCCAAAGCAGGAATGATGTTAAAAACAGAACATTAAAAAGAGCCATTTTGAAAAAGAGAAATCTTTTAGTTTCAAACATTGATATAAAATTCAGTGTATAATTTGTGTGGAGCACACCACTTTATGACAGAAGAAAAATCGAAGCTTTCTAAAAGTAGTGCTATAGAAGAAGGCTGAAAATTAAGTGGGCAGATACAATACAAAATGAACGTGTTTCGGAAAGATGAGCAAGAAAAGAAGTTAGTGGAAGAGTCTTGCAGAAAGAAGAGACAGAATGGTGGGTCACATCTTAAGACATGTGGGAATGGTTCAAACAAGTAAAAAAAAAAAAAGGTAGAACATCAGGTAGAACCATGATTATGAAGATAATTGGCAGCGATTCAGAATAATGTCAAAGCTATTTTTACAAGATAGACCAATAAAATACAAGGTCGATTGTAGAATTTATTTAATTATGATGGATTCCTTGCTCCTGTAACATTTTCTTGCCCATATCCTAGAAGTTAACAATAGCGTTTCATATAAGAGAATACTCAGATAACTGACTAGTAATATTCAACGATGAGATACCATTAGAACAGAGAAAAGAGGATATACAGTAGCCAAGCTTGCAGAGGAAAAACATCAAACCACGATTTGTATGGCCACTGTAGGAATACAGCTGGTACAAGAATACACACAAAATTACCATACATCTTTTCTTTTTATCTACGAGTTTGAATATTAAGTACGATTACAGATAACATCTTTGTTTCATATACAGTAGTATGCTGTGCTCCACCTGAGCCAACAGACTCGTTTGTGAAAAAAGATAAACCATGCTTACTGTATTATCTATAACAGTTTTTACTACATAGAAATATAGTCTTAATGGGTCTACTGAAGATCGCGATTCCGCTACAACAACATATAGTAATATCGTTGGAATACTGATGTAGCCAGTCGCAAGACGTATTATTATCAAGCAGTAATTCCGTTGTAATACAGCCTAGACCATTATTTTCAAGCACAAATTAGGTTGTAATACAGCCTGGACCAGTATGAAACCGTTAAATGTAGCCTACTTAGTGAAGAATTTATAGTGGAGTCTTGCGTTTGACCACTGCAGTATTATGATGACAACTCCTGGCGGAATCGCGATCTCCAGTAATCCCGTCTTAATCAGGTTCTCATATTTTATTAATGAGATAATTATAAATAAACACAGAATGGAAGAAATCTTGGCTCAACTGAAATATACAATACTTAAGGTACTTCTTGCGCGATCACTGGGATTTGTGCAATAATACTGCAGAAGTGAAACACAAGACACCACTAGAATTACTTTCTGAAATACATTTAGCGGTGTCATGCTGGTCCAGGCTGTATTACAAAAGAATTAATGCTTGAAAATAATACTTCTTACAACTGACTACTGCAGTATTATGATGTCATTAGTGTATGTTGCTGTAGTGGAATCCCGATCTCTGGTAGACCCCTTTTTGCTTATGTCATTAGTACGAAATAAATGCTGTTTAACTTTGCTTTGTTAAATACAAAAAAAAAGTGGATAGGTTGATATGTTCCCTGGACCAATGATATTTATACTGCACCATTTAGGATACGAAAAACAGGTATTTTTAATATTCTTTTGTCTGTTGGGGTCTACTGGAGATCGCGTTTCCGCTACAACATTCAGTAATATCGTTAAAATACTGCAAGCATTAAACCGTTAAATGTACTTTGGAAAGAATTTCTAGTGGCGTCTTGCGTTTGACCACTGCGGTGTTATGATGACAACTCCTGGCGGAATCGCGATCTCCAGTAATCCCGTCTGTTGTGTAAAATTGTTGTGTTTGTTAAAAAGCACTGGCATAGAATAAAATAGTTCTCGCGGTATCGTATAATTCATTACTGACGAAATCTCCTGTTTAAGAACTTACCTGGCCCATTATAACTTCATCCACTTCTTCTGGCCCAATCCTAGCCTTACTCAAGGCTTCCTTGATGGCAAAGCTTCCTAGCTCATGGGCTTTAAATGATGACAATGAGCCACAAAAAGACCCTGCAAATTTTACAAAATAGGTAAGAATTATATAGGAACGAAGGTAAGAATTGATGACACAACCTAATAATTGAAACATCTGAACACTATTTATTAAGGAATTTAAATATTTGTCCGAACACCTGCTATCGTGTTTTCCAAGAAAGCGCTAAACTATTGTCCCGCCAAAAAATTAAACTGGAAGATGCAATGAGCATTTCGAACATTGTATATTCTCAAATAACAACATGAAGTACGTGGTTATATCTTATTATACTATACAATCTTTACAGTGCCTGTCGACCAGTAGCGAAAGTTCTGTTTGTTCGTCGGAGGACCGTCACTTTCTCCTCAGGGACTGGTTAGATTTACAGTACTACTTAAGTTTCACATGCTGTTTTCACCAGTTTTAAGAGAAAAAGAAGGAATGAATAGCAACTCATCTGACATACCAATTGGTGTTCTCACAGCTGACACAATGACAACGTCCCAGTTAGCGCTCATATTCAAAAATGCGGTAAAGAAACGCGCTTCTTCTGACAACCTGTTCTCTCGACAACTAATGCTGGACTGACTAACATTCCAGCCAAAGACTTTCATTGGGAATATTTTGCTAACTCGATCTTCTTCTGTTTTCACCCACAATGCATTTCTGGTAGTGATTGGTGCTAAAATGGCCGACGAGAAGGGCGTGAAAGTTGAGTCTCCGGAAAATTCAGGTAAACATGTGTTTTATAAATGAACAGTTTTTACTACTAGCACAGAATACTTTTAAAAGTGTCGTTTTCTTGCATCATCAAATCACCACTCATTACATTTTATCGTTTATGTAATTGAAGTACCTTCTACAAAGTGTCATTGACATGTTTTTTCTTTTAATTTCAAGGTGTATTATATCATCCAATAAAGACCAAGTTACTTACCATTAATTGAAAGACAACATACACCTTCATCTCGGTAAAAGATGCGATAATCAGTCTTCGTTTTCGGAGAATTAATACTGTGGTGATTTTGTTCACTTGTTATTTTTTACTCTTAGGGTATTAAATTATCTTCCAAACACGTGTGATTCATTCAGTGGATTGTCATTACAGCATAAAGTATGTAAGCTTAGTAAGAAGCGTTCTTAACACAGTGTCTTACGGAAATGTATGAACTGCTTGCGTTCATTTAGCCAAGACTATTTTGTGATGTTCAGTGAACACTGTTTTTGTTACATTTGTATTTCATTGCGTTCGGTAAGAGACAGACTGAAATTTATCTTTTCTGTTCTTGACACCGAATATTTTATTTGTATCGTCGCCTTACCGTTATTGTTGCTCAGCATGACAGTGAAGTTAGTCTGAATAATTCTAATGATCGAACTGTTGATATTTTAGGGAGATCCATGGAATTATTTTTTGTATTGCGTCTGCCCCACAAAGAGAATTATTTGTATCTATATTCTCTAAACATGCAAATGTGCCAGATGTTAAATATTTTGTAACTTAACTGCTGATATCTGATGCTTTTCATTTCATTCTGTAACATGCAGGACAACATGTAGCATTATGTATTTGTGCCTTGAAGTTCAATCAATTTTTGCTGCATATCAAAATGAAGTGTCAGAATATGTTCTAAATGTGAAGGTAAAGATTATTTAAATTTCTTAGGCTGTTATTTTATTGTTTTTTTTCTTAGTTCAGATTTCAATAGTTGTTCAAAAAACTGTAATTCATTTATGATTCCAAATGTTTAAACAGTATTTTTGGTTGCTTCATGAGGAATATAAGAAGCCAGAACTGCAAACTTTGTTTACTATTGTGCAAGTAAAAAAAGAGTTAACGGACAAAAACATTAAATGCACATTGTGAAGGTGAAACTAAAAGACATTCTTTTGTAGAGATCTCTTCTGAGAGAGAAGTTAATGATGCCATTTTCAAACATTGCCTATATCCCAGGTTGACATGTAGGAAGAAAAGGAGTAGCAGAAGTAATAACTATGCTGAGTTGTCTTTCAAAGATATTGAATTCTTGGAAGTATGAGCAGAGTGCAGGATTTAAGGGAAATAGCTAAGGCTATTCAGGTAGTTAGAGTGTGATGTCAGATCTGTCAATTGTGAAACTAGGGTTGAACTGCAAAATTATAATAAAAGTAATGAGAAATTTTGGAATAAATGCTGCAATGAACAGGGTTGTATACTGTATCTACAATTGTTTATTATCCTTATTAATGATGAAGTTACATTGAAAACAGAGGATTGTAAGCATCTACAAGGAAAACCTGTATTGGGCATCTTAGTGGGTGACGGAAAATGAAAGAATAAATGTCATAGTCAGCTGATAAGGCATACTGGTAGGAAGAGTTAGATTAATTATGAATATAGAATAGAAACTGAGCTTAGTTAATTGTGGCAGTTGTAGATAAAAGTTAAGCTCTTGTGATGGCAGCTTGAGTTAGACAAAGCATAAAGAAGTTTTATTAAAGACATGTTTAAAGTATCCCTCTACAGGAGACAGAAATAAGTGCAGCTGAAAATTAGAGAAGGAATGTTATAAGCCCTTAGTCCCTTCTTGAGTGAAGTGGAACATTGCCGAGCTTGCATTAAGATTGTCATACAAGGGAACTGGAGGCCAAAGGATCAGTTAGAATAAGTCAGACTGAAGTTAATGTGAGTTTAATTGCAAAATGTTTGTGGGGAATAAAAGTGATTTGAATGATAATGTCACAGACTGTGTTCAGAAGGAACTGCATGTAAGAAGCCGTGAAATATGTTGCAACTGAATTGGATGGTTTGGGGGTGGGGGTAGGGGTCAGTAATAGGGTAGCAACCAGTTCTTCAGAGTCATGACACCCACAAACTCAGAATTTAATGAAATTTTCTATATTCAGTACCCCAACATAGCTACAAGCCACTGTGAAATTGGTTTTCCTGTAGTCCTCATATTTTATGAGGTAAGGTATTCAGTACTGAAAGAATTTCTTTTAACTGATACTCCTTATACTCTGCTCCTAGTGTGAGATATATCAGCAAAATTTCACGTCTCAGTAGTTTATCAAAATCTCACATTGAAATGTTTCTCATGTGCCATTTGAAATATAGATTCCAAAAAATAAAGTATTTACTCTTTTATTTGGCTTTGAATGTCAATAAATTGGTCAAGTTTATATTACTTAGAGGCAATGAAAATAATGAACGACAGGGGAGGTTGACCCATCACTCATCAAAGATGAAGGCGGGAGGGCAGTGACAAATGCACAAAAAGAGACACACAATTTTGCGATTTTTCAGTGCAAAAGCTTATTTGTTCAAAGAGAGATGAGCCATTTGGTAAGGGAGGTGTTCAGACGCAAGGACCTGTCATTTGAATGTGTTAATCATGGAGAACAGGATGGGAGTAGTGGGCTTGGAGATGGTTAACCAATATGAAGTAAACTATTGATAACTGTGGAAAAACATTATCACAGGCTGAGGTGGCATACATGTGTGTATATATATAAGATTACAAAATAATAATAAATATATGAGCAATAATTGAATAATAACGAATAATAAATAAATAAACAATAAGTGCTTTGTTTACTGCAGGGGAGGCTAAGAGGATGCCTGGTGTCCAGGAAATGTTTGTGAGCTAGTTCTCATCTACGGCCTTCAGACGTGGTGGCTCTGGTCATAATTCCATTAATTAGATCCTGGATGTGGGCAACACTTCCTACATTCATCCCCTGAAGTGAATCCTAACTACTGCACCCCACACAACACTCAAGAACATCACGGTCCATAAATATTCCCCTTTGGATTCGCCCATACGATCACATAACAGACTTTGCTGCAGCGTGCATCTGGCTACCCCAACCTATTCTGACCCAGCACAGGGGAAATCTCTCACACCATTGCCCATGTTACATTCACCATACCGCACCTCGTGTACCAACTGACCTTCTTCCATTACATTAGTTCTTAAATTGCATAACCATCAGCCAACTTTCAATCAGAGTAAATGGTCACAAACAGTCCACAGCATCAATCCAGTCCATCCCATGACAGCCCAATTCAGTTTCCACAACTCTTAACAACCTTAGAAATTTTTTAATATTAATAGCTGTCTGAATTATTTGAGAAACTATAATCACTTCTGAACTCGGGGTTTGGGAACTGGCTTAACAATATAATCTGGACACCAAGTGTCCACCTCGTGTCTACCTCTGATAAGACTTTAGCACTAAACCCATGACTTATTGTTTGTTTATTTATTCTTTGTATGTTTATTCCATTATTGCTATTTTTTTATTATTATAATTTAATTATGTATGTCGGCACACATATTTACGAGTTCCATAGTTTACTTCATATTATTTAACCATCACAGCCCCTGCTACTCCAAAACTGTTCTACATGGCCTGCCCGGTAATGCATGCACAGCTCCATTGACAAATGGCTCTTCCCTTTTTGCACGAATGAGGTTTCAAGTTGTGTTCGTCTCATTTTATATTTGTTCATCACTGTCCTCCATTCTTCATCTTTGGTTGGTGGTGGATCTGCTTTTTCTATCCTTTGTTATTTTCATTGCCTAAAAGCTTTATCCTTTTCATTAGTATTAATATTATGTAAACTGTTTCTATAGGAATATACGATACCTCAGAGCTACTTAACAACTCGTGAGGTGATAGTCAATCGCAGTAATAGGGTTGTTTTACTGGTCCTGGGTGTCGTGCAACATAATTACTGCTTCAAAATAAAATATCTCACAGTTGACTACTATAGTATTATGGAATTATTACATTGTGCAGTGTAAAGTACTTAAGTGCGTATTGTATACTTCTGTAAAATTGTAAAACTTTTCCAGTAGGCAAATATTTTAGTTCTTATGTTTTTCTTTTCTATATCTATGTCTTATTACATATTTAATGGGATAATTCATTCTAAATTAAAAACATGCATTTTGTCATTATTGTGTAAGTCAAAAGAAAAAAGTTTTGGTAAATATGCAGTGATCAAAATAATCATTTTTCAGTATAAAAATTATTTTTTACATTCATTAAATGGGTAATAAATTAGATCTTGTACTGTAACAGTATTAAAACCAGTATTATTGTACACTGATTGATGTTAGTATAAAAGGCCTATTTCATGAACTTTTTCAAGTGTGAAAGATATCGGCTACTGATTATTATTATTATTTTTTTTTAATCCAAAATGTTTTATGACTTATTGAATTTGGATTATGTTACTGTTACACTTGATAAACTTCTTTTCGGTGAAGGAATAGTTAATAACAGTTCTGATCTAATTACAGTACCTTCATATATGTGTCAAAAATTGTTATGAATGTTGGTTATGAATGATTTGACAGTTGATCACTCACGATAGTATTGTCTAGCAGTGAGAATAACAATCTTGGAATTCAAATAATTTTAGAAAAACATTCTGTAAATTAATTTTGAATTTGAGAAATATTAACTTGGTTATAGTTAACAACTCCACATGCCTTCCAAAATTTTCTTCCCCAAAAGATGGTGCATTGTGGAACATGTAAAGCATACGTTATTGTTTCTACTGAATTACCGTGTAATATAGAAACAGATATCTGCTTAGCTTCCATAGACAGCAAATAATTTGAGACAAAGTGGTCATTACAAACAATACCAGAAAATAAGTAGTAAATTTAGAAAGACATCATATAGCACGCACTATCAGCAGAAGGTTAAAAATGTAAAAAAAACTTAATAATTTAAAAATTATATGCAACATTTTGATGAAAGAAATTGGGATAAAATAGCAAATAACACATTAAAGATAAACCGCTGTATTAGAGCATAATCTCTCAACAACTAATTTTTGTAATAAACTTTACATTTATTTGCTTATTCGATCTCTTGGTAATCAGTGCTTAAGTTTACACATTTTTTTTAAAAAAAAGTTATATGTTTGACATGCTGAGAGGAACTTATTAAATATCTCAAAACAAAGAATACTGGATGTAATTAGATATCTACCAGGTTACTAAAAAGTTATTTAACAATATACTAATCTATGTTACATAGGAAGATTAGGGTACTTTGTAGCATAATTAGGTTAAGTATAGAGAAGAGGGCTAACACTTGTCACAGTAGAGGACAAAGGTGCAAAGAAACAAATCACATGCTCTCAAATATATAAAATTTTCCAGCAACACTCACACGCGTCTCTATGGGGTAGGGAAAATTGCAAGCCAAAGCTCATAGATGTGTATAAGTGATAATAAATTGATTGAAAATTTTGAGTGTTGTTATTGATGGCCTCTGAGGAAGTGCATTAAGATGGGCAGTATGTCAACTGATATGTTACCTTAGAGGTCTCACATGTACATGGGAAATATTTTACCAGTGGTGTGGCTGGGTACATGCTGCTAGTTTTGCATAAGCAGTGGATGGTTTGCTGGGTATGGTGGGTTTGTATTCCTATACTAGGGTCTGCTGAAGGAGCATTTAATATGTTGGGGAGAACAAGCCTCATTCTGGATAGGAGCAGAGAAATTCTATACAACACAAAATTCCTTTGTGGATTTTTTTCACACGTGTTAGTTTGCATGTGTAAAATCATTTTGTAGAATGGTGATGAATAAGTTGTCAATTATCATCCCCTCTTATTATTAATACCCATTACAATATTTTTTGAGACAGTAATATGCACAATAATTTTTTTTGTAATTTAATTGGTATGAACATCCCCAAAGTTTAAGTTTTCGAAAGGGGTTCTGATTTTATCGAGCCATTTCTACATTCATTACTAATAATTTAGAAATTGTTGGTAAATTTTCATCTGTAGAAATGTTGTGCAGCTTGATTGTGACTTTTGATTGAGTATACTATAAAATATTTGTATTTGTGTTTCAATCATAATTTAAGTTGGAATGCCCTTCTCTCTGATTTTCTATAGTATTCAATTGTGACTATGTTCGCAGTTTATTCAGTTTCATAATAAAGTATCTGATTCTGAACAAACTATTTTATTTTATTTTGTTATTTCTACTCCTTAATAAAATTTGAAATAATTTCCTGTAGCAATCGTCATGCACGATATGCAAAACTAAAAAGTGAGTGATACGATTCATTTGGTTTACCATCTGAACTTTCTACAGAGAGCTGTTCAAGAAATTATGAATTTGTTTACA
Organism: Vandiemenella viatica; assembly: GCA_031002005.1. Taxonomy (NCBI): domain Eukaryota; kingdom Metazoa; phylum Arthropoda; class Insecta; order Orthoptera; family Morabidae; genus Vandiemenella; species Vandiemenella viatica. The sequence goes on from CM061921.1 coordinate 383,405,758, forward strand.
TGTAATAATTCATATATTTTAGTTATTAATTCTATTCTGTTTGAGACAAATATTGACATGGTAATGGAGTAAATATGACAATCATAGATCATGCATTTGTTCAGAGAAAAGTTGGTATTGAGAAATACATCTCTTCAACAACCTACTAATTCATCTTGAATGTTTTGTTTGAAAATTGGTGAAACTGACGAAATGTTAAGACTTTTTACTTGACTGTTCATTATACTGTGCAAATTTTTTTTCTTTTTTTTTCGGTGGTATTGAAGGAAATTAGCAGTTGCGCCATTTTAAAATTTGATAATTACAATTAAATATCCACAATCTTAAAGTATTTATTTCCAGGGTCTTTACCCTCACTATATTTTTCAACCTGTTGTTCAGTTTCAGAAATATTAAACACAAATTTATTCTTAAAATTTTTTACAATGTTGGGTCTAAAGAGTCATGAACCATGAAAACTAAAATCTCAAGCGTAGTGCGACAGCAAAGCACACGTTCAATAGAAAGCAGATATGAGTATGATTCAGCTCCAGAAAAAATAACCTAATGCTGTACACAGTACCATGCTCCTAATATCCTTGACTGACATCTTTCTGGAATGCTGATAATTACTTGGTTGTTGGTTTATAAACATCTGGGAATGCTGACGGCTATTGTTGTTGTGGATATTACGTAAAAGCACTCTAAAATAAACAAGTGGCACTTGCAGTGGCATCTTTTAAATGGAATTTAGTAGTCAAGTTTGAAATTGCAAAAGGGAATTGCCTGAACGTTTAAATTATAAATAGTATGATATTTTAATTTTTGAAGATAAACTTTTGAGTGTTAAAAATCACACAAAATGTCAGAACCACATTTTGTTTAGTTATTTTAAAGTGTGGCGTGTTTTTCTCCATAACGTAAATTTTCACTCATTCTCTGTATGTTTTTAATTCTTGTTAAATATAAGTTTTTTTGTGTTACAAATAACTGATTTTGCCGTTATTTATGGATGGTTTATTTGAAAAAAAGAAAAATTTCCCAGGTAACTTCAAATTTTGATCAACAATATATAAAACTGTCAAGGATAGTTTGGCTTAGACATTGACTTTTTTTTGTATGCTCATATGATGTGTATAAAATTTCAAGAAGTTGTAAACAGATAGTGGTTGTACCAAAAAAAAATTTCAATCCAATTTGAAATCTACTGGCTCTGTCAAAGACTTTTGATGAAATGTACTGTTGAATGGCAGCAAATGCTCTAAAAATTGAGACGGGAGCTGCCGGTTAAAAGGAGGAAGGAAAAATGTCGTCATGTTTAAAGTTTTAAAAAGGTACAGAATATGTGTGTGTGGATGTGAGGCTACAGAAAATTTTAAGGGGAACGGGGAGGAGGGGGTTATGTGCAATGAATTTGGGAATTCTAATAGCTTCTCAGGGTATGTGCCAGACATTTGAAGTATTGGAGTAAAATAACTGTGTGTGCTTGTAATGACCTGGTGACAGGATTTCATATCAGCTGCACTGTCTGCCCCTATCATAGCTGCCTAGCCTAACCTGGTAATTTTACCATCTATAGGGGACCTACTGTTTAACGTGGAATATGAACCGTGTAGTGTTCTGGCGTACTTCACATTACACGGCAAGCTGTGCGAGAGGTGAAGGTTGGGTTAAGGGCCTATTAAAATCTCTGCCGAGACGGATTTGAACCTGGGATTCGATCTCCAGTCAGACGCCTTAACTACTGAATTATCAGACGATTTATAGAATTGAATTAGATGAAAAGAGCAAAAATCTGAGTAGAAAGTAGGACTTACTTGAATTAGGCATTTCTTTAAAAATCCTACTCGTCACCACTTGTACCTCTCTACACGGAATTTTGAAAGGCTGTATTTTATGTATTGCTGGTACCGTTCTATACTGAGTGGATGATTTCCAGTTCAATTGGGTTAGCATCACCCTAGGTAATTACTGTTTTAAATACCGGTTTGCCTCATATTAAATCAGTTGGTCCCTGATCTCTTATTTAACACTCGGCACAAAAGGCTCGTTCTTCGGGTTACTAAGAAGCAAAATAAACAGCAAGTATTATAGCACAGTGATTCTGATTTCTAAAATTTTTTGTTGTACATTTGATTAAATGTGGACACCTAGTTCTGTTGGCTTGATGTAAAGAGAACTGGTTAATGAAAAAGCTCTATTTTGCAGGCTAAAAATAATTACTCTTTCAAACATGTAATTCACTTTAAATTCCAAGAAGACATTTCTGTTTCAACCCTCCATTCTTGATTGTGTCTTCATTGTTGGAAGGGAAAAAATGTCAATTATTTATTTTTATGACAACTGAAAGGAAATCAGTCAGATCATGTGACACTGTCAGTCTTTAATGTTTTATGGTGGGTAGTGAGACCATACTGAAGCGGTACACATCTTTTGTCATTCTAATGGTCTGTTTTAAAGTTTATAACCAGTGAGATAGTATATTTTTCAAAGTAATGAAAGTAAACTTACACTTGGCAGGTTATATTTATTGTTCTTTACATGTTCTTTAGTCTTTGGAAGTATGGATATGATCTTATCTGTATGCTGTATACATTTTGCTGGCAGTTTCAGTGAACTTAGTAACTGCTTTTAAATCATTTGATATTAATATTTATTCCTAAAAGTGCAAGATTAACTCAAAACAAGGATTTTAATTTGCGAAAAGGCCTGAAGTGGACGAAATGGTAGGCCAGACAATTAAAGTCATAGTGGCTAGCTCAGTCCTACCTCAAAAATAAAGATCATAAATGGAGTTCCATAACAATCACTATTAAATACACAATTAGGAGTTAATATCAGGTTTCTTCCTTTTGAATAGTCTCAGGAAATGAAAAATTTCAACGATAAAAAATACAGTTTTTTTAAAAAAATTTAGTTATGCACCCTAATTTAAAAATGCTTGAACAACTCTGGATGTTAGTGTAATCGCTTTGGTGCTCCGTTTAGGAGGGCTCTGATTCGAATCCCAATTTGACGAAGATTTTACGAATGCACTGAAATTAGATATATTTGTGGGTGGCACTGACATGCTTAAGAGTAAAACAATACTGAAATATCAAAATGATTTGAAATAAGATTCTGCCACATAATTATGTCCATATATTAAATGCAACGCAAAACAATAAACAAGTAAATAAACTTCCATAAATGGGGAACCACTCTCGTTTAAATTTACTAGCCAAAAGGTGCCCAGTTGAGGAGGACAAAAAAAAAAAAAAAAAGGAAGAAATGTGTTAGGAAGCTAGGGACATCTGAGTTTGTGTGAATAATAATTCCGTGTGGTCGTAATGACCTGGTGACAGGATTTCTGTCGTAGCGGCCTTAATTAGGCGAAATTATTGATTAATATGCTGAGAACACAATAAAAACTTTTATATTTCGGTTGAAGATGAAGTTACTCTGTTCATGACGACATTTTGTGGAAGAATTGGAGAGTATGAATGAAAGTAGACTCTGTTAATACCAGTGAGTACGGTGTAGTCTTAGATGATTTTATTATTCCTGCGAGACTGATGAACTGCTCCATTAGGTGGTGGCTGTCTGAGTAAGCTGAACAAACGGTTCCTTCTGTTGCTTTCTACAATATGTATGGTCCTAGTAATTTTTATGAATTCCTTTAGTAACTTCATTAAAGTGAAGCCAATCACAAATGGCGTTTAAAATTTATTTTGCTGGAATGGTATAAATACAGTATCGTTAATTTCAAATGCACATACTAGACACCTTGGCCAGTATCCTAGTTTATATAATATACAGATTTGAGAACGTAGTCGACACGGGAATGATTTGATATCACCTTGCCTCTTGTAAGCGCTTTCCAACAGACGTAAGTGGTTTTGGCAACCCAGCGCATAATTGTATTCATTCGGAGGAAACAAATATTTAAAAGGGAAGCCGGGGGTTGTGAGTGGACGCAAGTTCGATCCCCAGTCCGGCCATCCAGATTTCCCGAAATCACTCCAGGCAAATGCATGGATGCTTCCATCAAAATGCAATGACCGAATTCCTTTCCGTTCCTTGCTTCCAGTCCTTTTCCGCCTCTAATGACGTCGGCTGTTCTTAAATGGGAGAGTACGGTACCTCTAGTAGTATTTTATTATACTCAATGCGATCGGAATGGTAGCTGTTACTCGGAGATCCTGTTCGTATTTCACACCACCTCCAGTTATTCGTTAATTTTTTATTCTGAGTAACATCTGATTGCCGAGAACTTGTTTTTCCACTTAAATAGTTGAACATTTATAGACTAGTTCATTTCAGCCTGTTTAAAACTGTGAAATATTTTGGGGGACTATAGATATTTTTGCTGATTATGATTTCCTTAGAATTTACATTAATTTTTTGCGGGAATGGCTCCATAAAATTAGTCGATTACATTCAGTTACAATCTTGAGCAGCCTGGAACTAGCGTATTAGAGCTCTGATCCTACTTAGCGTACGTAGAAAGCAAAAAAACATTTCTACGGTAACTATAACATTTTTTAGAAGTCCTTTAACTTACAGCCCAGCTGTTGTTGACAAATTTTTTCGCTAGTAGCAAAACAGTTTCCTATACATTTAGTTAACGTATCTATTCGCGTAGTTCTGTTGAGAGCAGATGCTGTAAATTCAACATATGAAGCGAATTGTTTTATATGTAGTTTCGTGTGTATCAGGTTGCTTAGTATTCACAAAAAATATTGATAACTATGGTTGTCATTGTTTATAGCTTTATCAGCGATAAAGATTGACTGCATTTACTAAAGGTCAGTCTTTAATTTCATCTAATTTAGCTGCGATTGAGCGCTTGCTCCGGTGGCAATTTCCCTACACACCAATTTTTCCCCTTCCCTTTTTCCACCTACATTTGCCCTTTACTAATTTCAACTTTAAATTCTTTTAGCCATTTTGGTAAATTATTCATCATTTCTCTTGGTAATTGATTCCAATCCCAGACCCCCTTACGTATTAAAGAAAATCTTCCCACATCCTTATGCCTCAAATCGAATGCCAGTTTGTGATCGTGGTCATCTTCCCTTTCAAGCACTTCTCTTAATTCTTTCAAGCGTGGTGGGTGAACGGTTAATGTTCTGGCCTTGCATTCGGGAGGACGTGGGTTCGAATCCCCGTCCGGGCATCCAGATTTGGGTTTTCCATGGTTTTCCCAGATCACTCCAGGCGAATGTTGGGGTACTTCCTTCAAAAGGCCATTGCCAAATTCCTTCCCGTTCCTTGTCCCCATCCTCCCCCGCTTCTAATGACCTCGATGTCGACGAGGCGTAAAGCCATAAGAAAAAAAAGAATTATTTCACGAATGTCTTTTTACTCTTCATCATGAATATACGCCTCGTACACTCCCATGACCCTTCACCCTCCTGAATCCCATTTGAGCTCCTTTATCATATCAGTTTAACTGATACTGATTGTGTTCTGTGGTAATTTCCAGAGACAAATCTAGCAGCCCTTCCAACTGCTGTATTTGATACCCAAAATGTGAGCCCCCTACCACACCACCATATTTAATTAATGGTGTGACCAAAATTTTGTAACCCAGTTCCTTTACTCCCCTCATACACTCTCCAAAAGTTGGACGATTTTGAAATCTTTTCCTACTACCTGTTCAGGACAGACTAGTTGCGATAGTTATAAAGTTTTATGCCAAAGTATTTACATTTCTAGTCTTCAACAAGCAATTCTTTCCCCACCTTATAATCATAATCAATCTTTAGTTTTCTATTTGTGTACCTAATAAGCTGACTTTGACCTACCCAGCTAGATATTCTGTCCAACTGTTCAGTCTTCTATTATATAGCATTATGTCTTCTGCAAGCAACCCTAACTTCTGATATGGTGAGCAACACAATTTACTGCGAAAGTGCTTTTGTCTGCGTGATTCCATTTTTCAGGTTGGGCCTGTACATTATTAAGGCCAGTGGCTGTGTGTTTCGCAACCTAGTAGCACCTGTTACCGCTGTGGCGATAACCACGGCCGATTATCAGTATTGGCTTCGACGTTGATAACGTAAGTTCGTCATGGAATGGACCGACAATCTGTGGTACACTGTTGTTACGAAGAGAATTGGTACGTATGGAACGTGTGGAGGAGGGGTTTCACATCATCAGACTAACCTCTTTGTTTTGACTGGTATTTTATCGTTTCAGCATTAGTAGAATTAAAGTTAATCGTCTTTATGGTGGTGACCAGGTTAGAATTATTTCTGTGGTAGGCTTGCACATCTTTAGGGAGGACGAAGGTTCATATCCACGTCCAGCCCTTCAGAATGGTTACACGAAATCCCTTCCTGCGTTCATTGCCCCCCCCCCCCCACCCCTTATGCTCTCCCGACTCTAATAACCTCGACGAACCATAAAGCCCTGAAGCAAAAAAATAATCGAAAGATTACTTTCTTCTAAATTATGATTAATATATTTTAATTTCGAACATATTTGCATTGCCTTGAAGTAGTAGTACTCTTGTTGGTAGGTTGATGGAATATGAAATTACAGTATAAATACCAACGCGGTCTGGTTAAAGTTTTCAATTGTCTTCAGACATAGTGTAGAGAGATATTAATATACTGCATACATTGTCGCTTCTTTTACTATTTAATCTCTTCGATTGTAATCCCATAACGTCATATCTTCTCTGAAGCAATTAAAGCTACATCACATCAACATTGCAAACGCAGGAGTTACTTAGAGAATGAAGCTTCTTTATAAATTTCGGAAATGACTCTTTAATTTCCTTATGGCTTTACGTCCTAGAAGGAGCATTCGCCTGTGGTGATTACCAGAAACCATGGAAAACCCCGCCCCTCACCCACTTAATTTAATGAAATGAGTATGCGCAGTTCATCTTGTGGCATGGAGGTACAACGGGTTGTGTACATGCTAGTTAACTCCATTTTCGATCTGTGTTGATTCAAATGTCTGTGAGCTGAAACTGCGCTAGATTAGCCGTATTAGAGATGGGTCGTTCGCGAGCGAAGCAGTTCTTCAGAGCAATTCTTTTAAAAGAGCGAGTGAGTAGTCGCTCACTAAAAAGTGAATGGTAGTTCTTCTAGGTGAGTCGGTCATAAGTCGGCTAATTCTGAAGATCAAGAAGAGCTTGTTCACGTGGGCTTTGTGGACTGTTGAGCTAAAAAAAAAAAAAAATCTACTAATTGCGTCAAAGTCGATTTAAGGGGGGTATTTTCATCGAAAAGTGGGGGTGTAACCGGATTCTGAGGGGTGAGACCTAAAAAAAAAAAGGTCTCAAATATAACTGAGCTAGTGAACCGTTCAAAAGAACTAGTTCTTTTCGTAGAGTGATCAAATGAACACCGCTCTTTTTAGTGAGTCACTTTGCCCACCTCTAAGCCGTATCAGAGTGCAAGAGAGATTCCGAAACGGTCTGTAACGTAGGAAAATATAATGCTGATAATAATTACCCTATTAATACAATTCAATCGTAGAACATTATAATTCGTCTGCAAAATTTTATTGATTGGTATCAAAAGTGCCAAAACTTTATAGAAACTAATTATTTCTCATGTAAGCACTGATATCCTTATACTTTGAATTATTGCAGATAATTGACCTAGAAATTTTACAACAAAAAAATAAGTCAAAATGGAAATTGTCGTTAAGTTTGAAAACGATTGTGATGTCAGACATCTAATCAAAAAGAGAGGATGTATATTTCATGTACTCAATAGACATTAAGTAAAAGGAATCGCGGAGAAAGTAGGAATTAGAGTGAACCCCAATTAATAATAAAAAATTTAGTTCCTGTACATAAATGAGTAGGAGGAAATTGAAGTGTGGGATTAACCTTTCTTTAAATGGTGAGTAATTCTGTTGAACCTTGCCGTAAACAGTGGTGAAGACACATCGCTGCTGACCCGTAAAATCTGATTACCCCCACGTACCTGACTATTTCTGTTATTTGCGAACTAAAAATGAAATAGTTTTATTCTAATTATAACTAAAAATTTGTACATGAAAATTGAATTTTCAGTATTGATAAACCCCGTCCGAGCATCCAAATTTGGGTTTTCCATGGTTTCCCCAAATCACTCCAGGTGAATGCCGGGATGCTTCCTTCAAAAGGCCATGGTCGAATTCCTTCCCATTCCTTGCCCCCCCCCCCCATCCTTTCCCGTCTCTAAAGACCTCGCTGTTAAGAGACGTTAAGCAGTTAAAAAAAAAAGTATTGATAAAGGTGTACTGTCTTCCGTAGGTTTATTTTGCTAAAGCCTTTACCTTATTAACCTCTTCTGCTGTAGGTTCACTTTACTGACGAAAGTATCATTTAGCCACTTAATTACAGTAAATGTTTATTTCCATTTTCGGTCATATGTTTCCATATTGCTAAATAGGAAAAAGGCTGAAATATTGAGCTGAATTAACCGCTAGCGTTCGCATAAATGTGCCTATTTGAATCGAAAGCAAAACATAGTACCCAACCTGTCACCGTACTAATTATCAAGATGGACCTATCGTTTTAAAAGAATATTAACGCGAACTTGACGCATCTCAGCCGAAGCAGAAAATAGCCCTACAATTGATCGCCATAATCAGTCACGGAATGCAGCCTTCGATCTTATTTGCGCGTCTAGCATAACAGTAGTTATTGTTGACATTAACAACCCAGTAATTTACTTTGTAAGTAGGTTAGGTAACGGGGGCCTTACCTCGTTGACCGTTGAGGTAGGCGGCACAAGTTAACCGTTCTGTTTCTTTCCTGCTCATATTTTTTAGCAGTGTGTTTTGCCATTTGTATAATACAGTTTTGTGAAAAATATTTGCTCTCAGTCGATATCTATTGTTGGTGTAGGTGATTTGATGTTTTTAACAATATAATTTACATTGAGTTTTTATACTAATTTCGGAGCAAGGCGACCTCTGAAATACGTCATGCCGGGCGTGGTGGGCGAGCGCTAATTCAGGTTCGAATCCCCGTCCGGCCATCCCGTGTCTTGCCCTCCGTCCTATACCACTTCCGTATCAAATCTGGGGCGTTTCACTAAAAACGCTGAGGTGCCTATTTTCTTGGATTCACCATTCTAACAGTGTGTAGATTCCTCGTTTTTTACGGCCTGAATTCGTCTGGAAATCGTTTTAACAACATCAAATATGAATTAATGTTTTCTTGTGTCATCAGTGCCTTGCAGATTTCTGGGAAACTAAGCGGTTGTGGGAACAGGTATTAAGAGTGATTTTTATGTGATGCTCAGGGATCGATTTTTATCACATAGTTTCAGGGTATTACATTGTTTCCGCCACATTCAAAGCCTTGCATGCGCACTAACAAGAATTTTGACTTAAGACAATTTTTATTCCAGTTGTTGATTCAGTGCTAGTGGTTTTTTTTCCAGAAGAGGTGACATTAGTGGCTGTGTGTTTACGACTAGTGTTCCATTCACATGTTTTGCTGTGGTCTCTTCAAACTTGAATTCTGAGTTTATTCGATGTAGCCTGTTTGATTGCTTGTAGAAAAGGACCAATTCTTTCTGACTAGTCTGTTCGCAAGCAATTTTGTTTCACAGTAGTGTCGACGATTTATTGTTTAGTGATCGTTTCGTCATTTTCTATACATGCATGAAAGTTTAATACGTATTCGAAAAGTTCGGGGGTGTCGACACTTCTTTCCTTCCCCGTGAGCGTTCTGGATTGGATTTTATTGAATATGACCAAATGCAACCATTTAAGAGTTGGCAGAATATTAAAAACGAGGTTTTACTTAGTTTTTTGAGTCATGCTTTACATTACTGCGCAGACCTAGTATTTTTTTTAAATCCAGCAGTTATTATTTATCACCACCCACAAATCAGTTTCGAAAAGACACAAAGTGAAAAGTGATCGTGATTGGATGTAGCATATAAAACGATCCTTAATACGAAAAGAAGAAACTGCGTGTTTGCTCTGACTAGTCTGTTTCAAATATCAAGGGATATCGCTACGAATACGAAATCGGGCCGAGGGGGTAATCTATTAAATTGGTCTTCCTAATTTGAATAATGATGAGAGCCCCCTAAAAAGATCATATGAAACTTTTCAGCACAAAGTAGGAAATGTTTAACAAATCTGATAATGTCGACTTAAAAAATTAACAATGTCTTGCAAACAGTTGCTGTAGAGAGAGACCAGTAATGCGAGAACGGAGTGTGGCGGGTGAGCGGTAATGTTCTGGCCTCACATTCGGGTGGGCGTGGGTTCGAATCCCCATCCGGGCGTCCAAATTTGGGTTTTCCATGGATTCCCCAAATCACTCTAGGCGAATCCCGGTATGCTTCGTTCAAAAAGACCATGGACGAACTCCTTCTCGTTCCTCGATCCCAGTCCTTTCCTGCCTGTAATGACCTCAGGTCGACGAGGCGTAATGCCATAAACAAAAAAAGTAATGCGAGAACACAGTGCCGGATCTAGGGGAGACACTTAACACGGGCGGCGACAGTGACAGTGGCCCAAAATAATGTTCGAAGGGGCGGCAATCCCGGTTCGGATAATTCCTAAATTCGCCATTGCGAGAACATGGAGAAAAAGTTCAAGGAATGTGGAAAACAGTAACACTGATGTTTGAGCTACTCTGTGATCTAAATTTCGAAACAAAGTATTTATTTATTGTGGTTTTAATGTACTGTTTCTTAAATTTCACTTAAATAGTTCCATATTTTAGTATACGGCTTCCTGCTCCTTTTCCTGAGTGTACATTTGAAGCCGGGCCCTTTAAATGCACCACACGGTTCTCCCTAATCAGCGGTGCTGCTAACTCTCCTTCGTGATTCTGGTTCACATCCATTCGCTCAAACAGGATAACGTTGTGTTCGGTTGCAATTTCACTGTACGGTTTGTAAACGGAGTAATATATAGTCTGTACACGAAAAGGTGGGAAGCCGTTCCAGTGATGGTAATTCGAGTAGCTCACCTGGCTGCTGGTTATATTACAGTGTCGCTTTCTGCTCACTCTCTTTTATACGTATTGAATCAGTCCATCCTGTTCCAATTGTTTCACTAAGCATTTCAAATGTTTCCTTCAATTTATTATGTGCCTTAGGTAGGAAGGCTTATTATTCACCCACGAATTGGTGGTATGTCGCTATTTCAGGTCAATAAACAATTCACTAACAGAATAAATTTGCAGACATTATCAGTAGTTTGTGCAACTCTTGGATATTTAAATTTTCCATACTGGAAAGGGGTTAACCAGAGAAAATTTGATAAAATGGGGATAACAACTGATGTGTTGTTGAACATTCCTTTCAGTACTCCTGCACAAAAATGAAAAAATTATAAATGTGGTCGGATGATTTCAAACCCGTTTATGCGAGGTTGTGGTTTCTTTTTTTTTTTTCATAAATTCAAGTTTAAAATAAAATTCTTGTTAGAATTTATTTAAGGGTTGATGGTACGCCCTGTAATAGTTAAACATTGTAAATATTAGGAGGAGAGAGGAACAGTTATACATGCCTCAATAAAATATTCCATATTTGGTGTTGGCTGGGCGTTGTGAAGCTGATTAAATTGAATATGAAACGAATCTAGAACTCGCTTATCTCTGTTCTTTATTTCGACAGTACAGCTTTTAGTCGACTATATCAGCGTTGTAAGTGCTGGTGTATGTTAGTTATTGTGGACTACTTCCCTAACGTTTGCACGACGTTCTGTCACCGATTAGGCTTGCGTGCTTAGAATTATACGTCTTTGATAATCATGAAACTAGCTAAGTAATCCTTAAGATCCCAAGAGCAAATTTCTTTATGCGCAATACTTGTTCTTAGAATTGTCTGATGCACTTTTCATCCTACCTAGAATAGGAGGCAGGACAAGCCGTTATACATTGTTGGATGGCCGTCCTGGGGGATTTGCGCAGGATAGAAATATCCTGGGCCTGTGCGACCCTTCTTTCCTCTGTAGACTCCAAGTGCCTTAATTAACAGACATATCAACTATTAATCTTGTATATATGTAAAACTCTGTTGGCTTCTGCATTTCATTTTTGAAAGCTGTTGGTTGTTTTAAAAGTAGAAACTTTGCAATATTTCTCGGCCTGTAAACTAGTAAACATGTAGCAGTGTTGCCACCTTACGAAAACAAAAGTCACTAGATTACGGGATATTTAAAACTAAAAGATTCGCTAGAAATCGCTGAATCAAATAAAGGAAAATGGTAAGGTAAGTAATATAAAAATATTTTAATAATTAGTATTTTCACTAAATTCAACATAACAAATCAACATCAAATTCTTCAATCGGTATTTCCTCTTCATCATCTTGGTCTATAGTTGGAGTTGCAGAACTTGCAGATGTGGAAGGATGAGATTAATAGTCAGTCTGAATATTTAGCATCGTTACTAATTACAGCAATCACATCAGTCGGAAGCTCGTAACTGTAGCAGATTTTTACTGATTCCTTATAAAAAGAATTATATTAAGCGTATTTACAGCCATCCTATTTCTCAATTTGTTTTTAACAATGTTCATCCTTTCTGCTGCAGCATTTGAGTAAGGAAATGATAAAGCGGATATGGCTAAGTCAGATAACTGCTGAAAGGTATTTTCTAACTTCAGCCCAGAATTCAGTGACATTGTAGCGTACCACTGAACATAATTAATAACATTGCTGCAAGAGTTTGTCAATTTTTTTCGGCATCAAATCAGAGTTCTGATGCAAGATCTACTATTTTGTTGTCTTTGCCTCGGCGAACAGTATTTTCCACACACAAAAGACACATTTTCTCCAAAATAATGTAGTTGGAAGGAAGTCTTTGCTCCATTTCTTTCGCTAATTTGATAGTGAAGTCAACACAAAGTTTTCTGATTGCATTTATGACATCGGTGGGTAATGAGGTCTTTTGCACTCAAGACTCAAAAAGATATCCTAAATAGGGTACTGGATTCAAGTGGTATTCTATTTTAATGCACAAATAATCTTTTTCAGTTGTTGTCGGTGAAGGCATTAGTACCCTATTACAAACAGAGCGAAACAACGTCATCAAGGCAACCTGATTTGAGTTTTCACTTTCAAAACTCTTCACCCCAATTTGTACATCAGTTATGATGCTCCTCAAAAGGCGATTAGTCTCATCGGCGTACATAAAATGAAGTAAATCTGCTGTATAGCAATTATTTCTGTTCATTAGAAAATGCAATTTTAATTCTTCCCATTGTGACAAAATCCTGGTCACCGTTTCTTCAATGGGCAGCCAACGAGTGACACAAGACTTCAATATTTTCAACGGTTTATGCCACAATTTATCGCCCCAAATATTTCTCTGTACTCGTCACAACGTTCAGGTGAATATGAGAACCATTTATAGGTTTCCCTAATGAGAAATTTGTGGTAAAGTTTGCTCAGAAGCATGTGACACTGCTAACTGCTGATAGTGGCAAACACATCTAACAAGAATTATAATGGGTAAGCCGTATTCCGTTTTAAATATATTATGTACGCCATTATTTATCCCAGTGATGACAAAGGCATTATCTACCCCAATGCCAATCAATTTTGACACACAAAAAACTTACAACAACATGGGATTGTAAACAGTTTACCAAGGCAGTGCAATTCCACTAGCATCAGCGTTCTTCAGTGCTTCCATTGCTAGAAATGCAGATATAAATATTTGACGACTATGTCCAATAATTTTGATACACTGAGGTCAGTAGATTCACCTAAAACCAATGTCAGCCAAAAGCATCTGTTTGAAGTAAGGAGATAAAACATTATTAATCACCTCAGTTCATTTCGTTCTGTGTATTTCCGTATTCATTACAGACTTCGAATCAGTAATACATTTTTTCAAAGCTTCAAACAAGTGGTCAGTGTGCGTTATGGATGTGTGTTCTGCAAAAAACAGGGACAGCGTACTTTCAACTTTAACGGAGTGTGCAGTGTTGCCAGTATGTTTTTCGAAATTCTGCAAGGTTGAATATCACTAAAAATCACCAAATATTTTTTTAATGATATCATATCGCTATCTAACTTCAAAATTCACTAAATCGCTAATGTGGCAACACAACTCGCCGCGTCAGACCCCGGCAATGTTGAATCATTTCCGACGTTAAAAATAAATGCATCGTCCCTGCGCGTTGTTCTTCCATTCAAGATCCAGTCTACCTCACCTCTATGTAATGTCGTAAAAAGTTGTTTCAGCTTTGGAATTTTGATACGTTTTCTTGTAGCCTGTAGTTAGTTTTAAGCTGTTGTTACATACGAACTACTGTATATAATGTATTGATTTCATCAGTTTCCAGTCACACGCCGCAACCAACATCCTGCTCCGAAGTTCGTATTTACACCCATAAAGAGCTTAAGGTTCCCTTTAAAATCACTAAAATAGTTCCATAACACGCAATGCATGAATATTTACGAATGCGTATGCAAACACGGTTAATTGTTGGTCAACATTTTTCGTTTGGTCGCATGACGTTTTCTTTCTTTAATGACCTGAATAATGCCATCTACTCAGTCGGTTTTTATTACGGTCGGGATAAGGCTGCAGTTTGCTTGCTGTTTGTGTATAAACCGGACAAACAGTAATGAAGGTAGTTCTTAGTTGGATGCATCGTCTTAATACTTGGAGCTAGTAATCCGTCTTTATTATCAGGTATGTAAAATATTGGCAGATGAATATTATGTGGAGATTTGGGTGGTGTAATTGAAAACTGAAAATTTAGACACTACCCCCGCGTTCAGATCGGTCTGAATAGAATTTCTTAAACCACTTTAACTTTTGTTGGGAAGATGTTCCAGCACCCAGCTATAAGTATCCCAGTCGACTTTGGTTAGCTATCACTCACGTACAGTTTCGGTATATTACTGTGACCAGTCGTCACAGACCACTACTAGCCGATAGCTCTCTAGGAATCCAGATTTATTATGATCCTGAAAAATGAAAAGAAGAAAGTTTCTAGTCGATATTAGCAGATATTGTAGCAAAAAATACTAACTTTGACGGCTTTAGCCACTTGTCTTACTTTATCACTAGGGTTCGGATCTTTAGGACAAATCATATTTTTTTCCTGCCTTCTTTTTGAGCTGAAATGCTGAATTAAACACTTATTCAACATTTCTGATTGTATTTAAGTGTATTTTATTTAGTATATAAATGCATATTCAAACATTTTCCTAGTTTTGGTCATATTTCGGTAATATTTATGGTCATATGGTCATATTTTGAGGAAAAACCTGGTAGTTTTTTTTTAATAATACCAGGAATTCACTAGATATAGATGAGAAAAAATTAAGATAATTATTAACAGAACTGTACTCTAGCTATACAGAATTAAAGTTATACATTATTGACTCTATATGTAATGTTCCGCCCGCCTTTTGTCTCGACAATGCAGCAGAAGCATGCTGTCCTATCCACGTCAATCAGTACCTCAATGAAGTATCGTCAGTTATCGTTAAATCTGCAGTGGATCAGTGAGCAGACCTACCGCCACGCCTAAAATAAAATTTTCTAAATGTGCAAAGTTACATAAGGGAATTTAGAGAGGAGTGTTTTAGTACAAATGAAAAAGTTCTATTCTGTAAATTATCTGAAATTAAAGTGACTTCAACAAAACGATTTAAAATCTGATTTCCCAATGGTGCAGTGAGTGCACTGAAGCAAATTAAGCTGTCTACGTGAAAGCGACACTACTAGATAAAATGAATGATGTAAAACTAAGCATGTTTTGATGAATAATAAATTTAAATGTTTGGTCATATTTTTTCATTTTTAGGTCATATTTACACATTTTTAAGGTCATATCTGCCTGCGTATTTCTCTATTTTTTTGTTATAAAGATCCGAACCCTATTTATCAGGTTTCCGTTTAATAACTTTGCATAAACGCTAGCCTTTGGGTAGTGTACGGTTTTACTGGAAGAAACTATTTCGGTGTACCACCGTTGCGATAAAAGTTACCCTTCAGTTTACGACAAACGACGGTCAAAAGTTATTTTGTTCGCTTCGTTCCGTAGTAATGCAAATGACCGAGCGTGGTGGGTGAACGGTCAACGTCTGGCCTTGCACTTGGGATGTCGCCGGTTCGAATCCCCGTCGGGACATCCAGATTTGGATTTTCCATTGTTTCCCCAAATCAATCCTGGAGAATGGCGGGATGTTTCCTTCAATAAAGCCATGGCCGATTTCCTTCCTGTTCTTTGTCCCATCCCGCCTCTAATGACCTCGACATCGACGAGGCACAAAGCCATAAGTAAAGAAAGTAATGCCGATACACCAAACTTGTTCAGCTGTTGTTGATTATTTGGGCTTTAGGGCATGTCGACAACGACTTCATTAGCGCACTAACATTTTTCGGGATCGAATGAAGGAAAAAACAGAAACCACAGGGTTCGGCTTTAATTCAGAATCAGATCATCTATGTGTTTGCGATAGTCCAGAATGTTGATCACTGAATTACCTTAAACTTCTTTTGCTGTTGTTTACATTCTTATCAACACTTTCCTGAAATTAAGATGCTATAGAGTTTGCAAAACATGATTTTTTTTACATGGAAATTGTAGCGTCGTCTTAATTGAGAATAAATTTCGAAAAACTGTATGACCTTTGTGCAAGCGCGCGATATATGCACTAGCATGGCATGGTTATAAGCTCCCCGGCTTTCTCCAACCAAACTGTTGCATAATACAATGGAAGGGGCGCATCCAAAAATGTACTTCCTGTCCAGCCGGTGTAGCATGTGGCCTCAAATCGCAGATTAGATACATGTATTCTGAACAACTCATTTGTCTTGCCGAACTAAAATTTCTGATCGACTAAGGAAGTAAAAGTAAACAAAAGGTCTCTATGGTCTGTAACAGAAAGTCGCTAAGCGGTAACGACCGGGCCCCGCATTCGAGAGGACGTGCGTTCAAATCCCCGTATTCCCATAGTTTCCTGAAATCGCTCCAGGCGAATGCCGGGACGGTTACTTCAAAAGACTATGGCTGAATTCCTTCCCGGTCGTTGCTCCCCCTTCCCTTATATTTTCCCGTCTCTAATGGCCTCGATGTCAACGTGGCATGAAGCCCCCCCCCCCCCCAAAAAAAAAACAAAGAACCAAAGTCCCTAAGAAATTCTTTGAATGTACTTTTTTAATGCAATCCCCCAATCACTAACTCCTATTCTAAATTACTATTCCTGTAACTCTAACTGCTTCTATAACAACAAGATCCTTCTACAAATTCGAATGGTGCAATCAGACATACCAAGCTTATTGCACTCCGTAACACTTCTGTCAGTTCTTAGATTTTTGCATCCTATGTCGAAGTTGTGAAACAAAGTCAAGCGTCAAACTTTGTTCCTTGACAATATAAGAAAATATATAGCGTGTTTGGAATTGTATCTGGAAGTGAATAGCGACTAAAAATAAAGTTCAGTTATTTAAGAGAAGTGTTTTTTACTTTGACGTACCCTCAATTTTATTGGGGAAATTTAAAATACGGCTATAAACGCTACTCACCAAGACACACAAATATACGCAGTACTTAAAGTATAGCGAATTTCAAAGCACCGGTATTGCATTACGCAGAAAAGATCAACATGGGCAACAATATCAGCGTTTACTTTTTTTTAGTGTACGCAGGAAATGGTATAAATATTTCTTTAAACGAAAGTCATTTGAAAAAAAAAAAGTTATGCAGATGACACCAGTCGTTTTTTTTTTTTGGGAAATCTGTCTTGTGATTACATTTTTTATTTTATTTTTTATGTTTCTGAAGGACTAAATTTAATACTTGTTGTTGCAAAGCATAAACTGGGCTAGTACCAAATTGATTTTAGCCTTTAGAAATGTACAGTACACATGGGCGCCGGGAGGGGGGTGCACTTGCACCCCCCTGACATCCCAGGTCGCCCGGAAATTTGGGCCGATAGGGGGGTGGGGAGCACCAATTACAGCCCTGGTGCACCCCCCTACATCCCTGGTCGCCGTGTGGGGCAGTAGTAGAGCTAAAAAAAAAAAAAGTCGCCCAGCCCGGAAATTTTTGGGCCGATGGGGGGGGGGCACCAATGCAGCCCTGGTGCACCCCCCTAGAAGCAATCCTGCCGGCGCCCATGACAGTACAGCAAAGAAAGAAAGAAAGAAAGTTATGTAAAAGGCCATAACCATCCTGCTATAGTTTCAGAGAAACTCATTGAGTGGCAGTACTGTAGCAACAGCCCAATTCCACTTGTTTTTCTACAACAAACGTAGATAAATGTGCACTATGTAACTACCGCCTGGTGTCTCTCTCCGTCGGCTCGTGAAGGACGAGTAGCAGACGGAATGGCAAGCCCTTGAGGCAAATAATCGTGCGAAAATGCAAGTTTGTATTATCCCTTGATTACTGATTTCCGCAAAACTCGGATGAAAGTGATGTTTTGGCGATTTACGACACGGAGTCGTCAGATTCGGTTAAGAAATCCTCTAGGATTTATTTGAAACATTCTCCTGAGATGATTCAAAGGACGACAAAAACTGGATTTGCATCATTCGCTGTGTTGTATTGTCTGATTTAACTTGGGAGTCAACGAATCGATGTACATCTACACTTGCCGGTAAATTAATGAATTTATGAATAGTTTTGAATAGGATTCTTCGTAAAATGAAATATAAAGTAAAACCGGATAACAGCAAACAGAAGATGACACGAGCACTCGTCACACCAAAAATGTAATAAAATAAAATACCGTTCGAAAATGAGAATAATTTCTCGAAACTGGTCACGCATTTCAATAAAATAAATTAAATAATAATTTATTAAAGTAACTGTGTAGCAGAAAATTATTTGCATACCTTATAACAATACCCTCACTCTACAAGAAAACTACCACATAAAAAGGCAATTAAAAATGGCAAGCTGAATGACCACATAAACTTAACAAACTGTTCAACATACAATAACCCTACAGTAAAGAAATAAACCTAACAGATACATGCACTCACACACTTACATAAAATTAGAAATAAAATCTCCCACGCAATTTCAAAACTGGCGACGTCTGCGCACCACCAACTTTGACAGTAAGAAAATAGGATGGCCACCGAAAACAAGCGAATTGTAGAAGACGCAGTGTTTATATCCTGTACACAACAGCAAAGACAAATGGCTGTAACGGAAACATGCTTTGGAGAAAAAGCAAAGATGTGTGGTTACTATCCTGAAATCCACTAATGTAAATTAAGAAAATGTAGCAATTTGGAATTATGTCAAACATCATATAAGTTTGTAAACCCAATGTAAATTTTAAAATAGATTCGTCGCTGATGATGCCTCGATGAGAGGCGAAACGCGTACGGCAATAAAGCTACAAATACAGTTGCATTGGCGTCATTTTATCATTTAATTTACTGAGCAACTGCGGAAAAATGGCCTGCAACAACACTGCAATTTTCATAAAGGTTAGTGACACGCCAATGCAATTGAATTTTGTTTTATTCTTTGTGTCGTACGCGTTTCACTCTGTTTCCACAGCATCACCAGCGACATCTGTTTGGTATTTGTACATTTACTTAATTAAATTCAATTTAAAATCAATATAAAGTTCAGTTGAAATTAATTTTACTTACATGTGACTTTTATAATTAAATAATTTCTTGTAAATTAAATATGAACTGGTGTAGTCATGTATCGAGAGGTATAAAGAGAGTATTATAGGCAATAGGAAGTATTTTATACTAAGTTTTGAGAAAGCAGCAGAGCAAGTCAGGGTGGCATGCTGTGATGTCATTTAGTCCGTCGCCGTAAGGGGGCATCCATAAATTACGTGAGGTGTTTTTCCGGACCCCCCCTCCTTAGAAATCGCCCTCGCAACTTTTAGAGACTTTTTTTTAGGTCTCACCCTTCCAAAAGCCGGTTACACCACCACTTTTCGGCGAACCTCACGTGAGATTTCCGTAGACCCTCCCCCCCCCCTTGGTGAGATTTCGCCGGGCCGCCCCCCCCCCTATTTCCCATCACGTAATTTATGGACGCCCCCTAACATGTTTCGTGAGGAGTGGAAGTCAGACAATATCTTTGGAATTTCTACAGGTTCGCCTATAAGGCAGAGAAGCTGGAGTTAAAAATGTAACGTTGGCAGTACCGCCTTTAGCAACGAACAAGATAACTTGTATTGTATGACACTTACGCAATATCGTTCTACAGGGTTATTCAAAATAACGTGGACAAAATGACACGGTAGATCTGTCATACAATAAGAATCAAAAATCGCATAGGAACAGAGGGTCACAACTGCGATCCGGAGCCGCTACAGGGCGTCTAAAATAATACTGACACAAAGAGAAGAAACAATCATTTTATTGATAATTACTCACTCACATGCGACTAATGCAAGCCAAATGTTGAGCTACAGCAGATGCTCAAAGTTTTGGCCAGATGCATCGAGACAAGCCCGGCATCTCCGTTGCATGGTACGGCGCACCTTCTCAAAGATACCAGGTGTATCTCGAACACATCCGACTGCCGCAACGATTCTTTCTACCAAGTCTTCCGGCGTTTCAACAGGTATTTCATACACAAGTCCTTTTAAAAATCCCCATAAGAAGTTCTGATGATCGTGGTGGCTCATGTTTGTATCGCAACGCCCTCTACAGGCGTTTGCGACCCTCTCTGTTCCTATGCGATTTTTGATTCTTATTGTATGACAGATCTACCACGTTATTTTGAATCGCCCTGAGGAGACCTGAATCTGTCGCATCCACTGAACGTCTGACGCTCTGGCCTCGCATTCGGGAGGACGCTTGTTTGAATCCCCCGTCCGGCCAGCCAGATTTCGGTTTTCCATAGTTTCCAGAAATTACCCCAAACGATGCGGGGATGGCTCCTTCAAAAGGCCATGGCCGAATTCAATCCCGTTGCTTGCCCTGTCCTTTCCCGCCTATAATAACGTTAACGAGGAGTATGACATAACATTATGAAGTAAGTCTATTTCTTTCTTCCCCCACATGACAATTTGGAATTAAATGTCTCTTGAGTTTCGAGGAGGTTTTGAATATGATGTACTTGTTCTCAATAAGATACTTTTGAACAAAGTATAGTGATATTTTTACCGCGTTAAAGATTTAAAATATGCTATATTCATGTTGATGGAACAATTTTACTGTTTGTAACATTTTCTGTTAATAAATAAATAAGTGGATATAAGATAATAAATAATTTTTTGTAACTGAACCGGCTATTTACTCGGTAAATTCAAATATGTTGAGCAAGAAGAAAGCAGTAAACGCGAGCGCTAGAGTATCGATGTTGAGTTCTGCCATTTAGTCGTGAAGCGTTCCTACATTTATTGAGTTATTTTCTTTGCAAAATGGGAACGATCCAAAAATTCACCTGTATCAGTATCGAAAACCTCCCAAAATCTTTATGAAATCGGCTGTAATCCACATCGGTATTTGACGAAGTCAGATGGGTAAGTATAGAACATTAAATCACAATCACAAGCTTGATAAAAAGTGTTCACATTATTATGTCTCACCCAAATCTGTTAACTGGAGGAAGAAATGAATATCTGTACGCATATAAGCAACGTCTTAGTGTAACATTTATGTAAGACCACAGCATCCATGACAGTTTCCTCATACAACATTAATACCTCACTACTAATATTCCGGCTCGTCGAGGTCACTAGAACCGGTAGAAGAAATCATTCTTGCGTATGCCTGGAGTTATTTCGATATACTATATGGCTTTCCGTCGACGTCATTAGAAGCGGGAAAGGATGGGGGGTCAAGGAATGGGAAGCAATTCGGCGAAGACGCTTTGAAGGAAGCAACCAGGCATTCATCTGAAGTGATTTTGGGAAACCATGTAAAACCCAAATCTGGATTGCCGGAAGGGGATTCGAACCCGCGTCCTTCCGAATGCGCTCATCCACCACGCTCGGTGATTAATTCGGACTGCTAGTCCCCAAACCATTAAGATTTTAGCCACCGGAGAAATAATGCAGCAGTTTCTTTCAGGCTCTCAGCTCGATAAACACAGGTGAGTGCCCAAAGTGGTTTGAAGCTAAGAGGCGCGATGAAGTGTGGAGTGGAGCCTGCAATCGACAGAAAAATATTCTCAGTTAAAGAAAAGACTGCTAGCAAGTTTGCTTTAAGTAAAGAACTATTCGAGTCAATTTGAAAAAGGAACTCAAATTGCCGTAGGTGAAGGACAGGTTAGGGCCTTTGAAAATCGTAGCCAGACGCCTTGCAACTGATCTAACCAGATACCTCTATGAAATGCTTCGGAAATAAATTAAGGATGAAATATAGTCGGATTAAACGAATTTAGTGATAAAATTAAAACTGATGGTTGATATCAAAATCTGAATAGCTTTAGTGGAAAATATGCCTTCTAATTACCAAAGTACAAACTCGGGCAGGTATTCTGTTGAACGTTCAATCACTTTCCTGAAGCATCTTATTTGTAATTGTGTCCTGTCAAAGGTTTGTGTCACGTACGACGAAGGAATTCTTTTCAGTTTACCCAGTCTACTACTGGGCATAAGCTCTGAGTAGTAATAAAGACGGAGGACCACTAGGTGTGTTATGATAGTTAAAAATAAATACAAAATTTATTTGAAGAAAAAGACAATCTGTTAAGGAAAAAAGTTGATATCAAAGAGCACGAGAAAAATTTACCGAGCGTGGTGGGTGAGTGGTAACGCTCTGGCCTCGCATTCGGGGGGACGCGGGTTTCAATCCCCGTCATGCATCCATATTTTGGTATTCCATGGTTTCCCCAAATCACTCCAGGCGAATGCCGGTTGGTTGCTTTAAATGGCCATGGCCGAATTACTTCCCATTCCTTGCCTCCAGTCCTTTATTGCCACTAATGACCTCGACGTCGACGAGGCGTAAAACCACAAACAAACAAAAAACGATAAATTTGAAACCCACCAAGCATTCCAAGAAATGCTGATGTTAAGAAAAAGGAAGGAACAGGGAATAAGGATGAAAATATTTGATTATATGAAACCATGAACACATGAGAAGTGTGTATCACCATCACCTAGTGCGTAAAAACAATGGGAGTCTGTCGGCACAAGGGCTCAATAGTTACAAGAGGGAGCGTCTCATAGGAATGGGACATGTTCGATCATACGCGTCAAAATAACAGTAATAAAGTTACATGTTGAGGGTTAAACTTGCTAAAGTGCCAAAATGAGCTTCGTTTGAAGACAGCATTGACCAATGGACCCAATAGTTGGGAATAATTAAAACACACCGATGCTATCATTCTTGTAATCATATTTATAGCGGCAGTTAATAGTACTATTTATAATAATGAATATTTTTAAAGAAATAGTAGTAAATTAAGATTGACCGATGGTCGCCAATTGAATTACGTTTCCGATATGGGTTTTGCACTTTCACATGTGAAACGTCAATTTTTTACTGGAGGAATCTCATTTTTGATAATTTTTCTCGCCACCTGATGCGACGTAACCTGAAGTGCTGTATGATTTCCCACGACGCTGTGCTAGTCGCTAGTTTGGCAGCTGTCAAGAGTCACGTTATGACATCTAACGGTAATTTGTAAAATGTAAGCAAACTGAATTCGAATCCCCAATCATCTCTACGGTAGTACTGAAAATCTGTAATCGTTTTCCATAGACTGTGGTATGCATGAAGACGTCAGTTTACAACAAATTTATTATAATAATTTAATAGGTCTATAATAACTTATCGTCCAGGATGATGATAACCGTCCGGTTGATATGAAAAGTACTACTAAACTTTTTCGACTCAACTGGTCGGAAACGTAATTATTCTCGGTACCCTGTGAGCGCGTGCGCGGGTGTATCGAGCTGCGCCAGTGGCAGCCCAGACACTACCAGCCCAGCCCTCCTTTCCCTACCATGTGGTGTTGTAGGCGGATCAATCCTGCGGACCCGACACCCGTCACTACTATCCTTAAAGGTAACCCGAGGGGCCCCGTCGGACAATTCTCGCTTTTACTGCACTGAAATGGCTTTGGCACTCGCTTCATCTTGCTTCTGTTTTTGTCTTACTTGGCACTCTCGACCGTTCTGGCTTTCTGCGAGCTCGTAAAAGTGCTGCAATTAACCTTCCGTTGTAATGAATCACGTCGCATAATTACTGTGTGAGGATACCAGAATTGTGAAAAATATCTTCGCGACGTGCGATTAGCGAATGAAATGTACTTGAAGTGTTCATTTTCTTTGTCAGGTATTTGTTGAACCGAAGTGTGCAATCTAGGATTTAAAATTCTACCGCCTGGAACGTCATACTACTTCCTTCGTCCACTATCTGTTTGCAACTGCGAACTCTGAATACAACGATTGCCGATGTTGTATCCCGGTTACTTCATTCGCAATACAGTAGTGACGCTTGTCTTGCTAGCATGTTATGTTACCCACCATCACGTTTCGTCTAGTGCGCGAGGTCAGTTCCGATGTATCGAGATTTTTCAGCCCACGTTGTGTCTAAATTTGAAATATTTCATTCGACTCTGCTCCATTTAAGGCGAAAACACAAAACCTGTGCGATTTCCAGTAGGCTATAGTAATACTACATGCGCAGTGATCGCTGAATACAAAAAAAAAAACTCGCTACAAATTTACTTGTGCGCAGGTGTCTTAATATCGTGGCTCCACAGGCCCACAGAGCCTACACTTTTGAAATGCAAATATGTTAACCTCTCTTCGTTGCGGGGCTAAAAAATAATTATCAAATCAGTAAAATGTTCTGTTAATTTACACAGTATATCCGTGAAATAAAGTATTTCCGAAAATAGGTAAGTTCTGCATTTGTTACAGAAGGAAGGCTGCATTTATTTTAGAGTGTGCTTCTATTGTTGAACATTTCCGTTATTCATTTCGTCTCTTAATTTTACTCAGTGTAACCAGCTAATTTCTGAAGTCGGTGGATTAATGGCTTAGGCACCCGCACAGAACGATTTGGTGCCGTAATCTCATTGCGCTCGTAATCCCAAGGTTAATTACAGACACTAGAGAAATACTAGCCGCGAACTATGTCTTTAAAGTTTTGCTCCTTAAACTGTTTTCTTGTTGCCTTAACGAAGCGTCTGCCCTTAACACCTACCGCTAAGGCGTCATACGGTCTGCAAGGATAACACTGCGGTTCTGCGCCGGCTCCTTCGATCAATACCTGCTCCGAGCTCAGCTCAGACACGTGTTTTTTCTTACTGTCAACAAGTGCTCATTTCTACAAGTATTTAAAAAAATACTACAAATTTTGTTATATCATATAATCTTTAAAAAATAGAATAAAAATAAATTTGCTGAGTGTAAAGAGAGAATAAACGAGAACAGAGAAACACTTATGTATTTGAACAAGTGAACGGGTGGTCTCTGTGGCACTAATTGTTTGTGGAAGCTTTTTGAGATTGCCGCTTCTCGCGTAAGAAATGTCTCGAGTTAAAAAAAAAAAGAGTAATCTGCATGATAGCCTGAGCGATCTGTTGGCTCGATACTGAAGGCATCTGATTGAGGATACAGAGATCACAGGTTCGAATCCCCGTCTGCGGTCTAAAACTGATCTTCATCTGTGGTAAATACTTCAGAATGCTCGATTAAACTGCAGGTCCCCACCTTCCGCAAGGATCATTGCGTAGTCACCACTTAGGCTGAATGCACTGCAAATCCAGGTTACACTGCATTTTATTTACGAGAAAAGGTGGTTTATCGTCAAAGACTGGTGTTAGATTTTTCCTCCTCTCCAGTTGGCTGTTGGCATCTTAGGACAATTAACTTAAATTTTTTACGAAATTTGAGTTATTTAATAATTAGTCATCCGACAAGTATTGTTATTCAATATGTTCCACGTTCTGTTTTCTTTACAATCAACCAGATTTCTATTTTCTGCAGTTCTCATAATAAAAATTGCGATGGAGCATCTGTTGCCGTGGCAACTTCCGTACACATACTTTTGAATTTTACAAACTTTTCACTTAAAGTCTTTACGTTTTTTAGGTAATTAATTCACCATATCCCCTGTAATTTTTTCCAGTTCCTGATTCCATTATTTAAAAAAATCCTGCTCCATTATGCCTGAACTCAAGAGCCAAGTGGTCGTATATTCCCCTGCACATAGCAACAGTCATCCGTGCCTTAAATAAATCAATAACCGACAAACGACAATCGACATTACAGTACGTAGGTAAACTAGGTTTACCCAGTTATTAGTTTTTCCACGCGTATTATGAGCGTAATCTTTTACATGAAATGGCCATATTTCATCTGCACAGACTTTATTTGGGGGTAATATCGGAAGAGCCAGATAATTGCGTTACGTGGAGACACTTGTGAAGGATACTTTACAGACCGAATAAAGAGAGATCGGAATGATCGAAGTACAGTTGTGTTGGTTATTTCTTTGCGAAGTATTTCTTGTTTATATTAACAAAAAAAGGTAGATTTCACTCAAATTTCAATATCCACCGTTTGCTGAGACGACAGTTCCGTGCAGTTCTATAGTTGGTTAGGTTTAATGGGTTAATCCTCCACGGGCGGAGCTGCTCGAAAATGGTAGCAACAACCGTGTTCCGCGATACTACATCTACATATATACTCTGCAATTCACAAAATTGTGGGTGGCAGAGTGTGCTCAGCACCAAAGCTAATCTCTTTGTTGTGCATTCCAATCCCTAAGGCCTAAAACAGACGGAGCGACTTCCCGCCGCGCGGCGGTCGAAGCGGCGGCCGCCCCAACTGTTCACACGAGGCGGCGGCCGCCACGCGGACTCGCTATTTGTCGCGTATAGCTCAGTTGTTTGTGGAACAATTGATATAGAAGACTAAAATCTAATGCTTCTATGGTTGCTGTACCGAAGATGGAACAGGAGAAGAAAAAATAGGCGCTATTGGATTCATCCAATACTATCAGAACGGAGTGAAAAGGGTTTTCTTTTATACCCTGTGGCCCCAATTGAAAAGGAATGAAGAAAAGTTTTTTTAACTTTACGAGGATGTTTTAGTCCTTTTTCAATGAGTTGCTTACCGCTGTAAGACAAGAGCTGCTTAAAGAAACAACCGTGATGAGAAGCAGCATACATCCAGAAGAAAGACTGGTCATTGCTTTAAAGTTAGAAGAAATCATTTTATTTATTATATCGTTCATATTATGCCAACAGATTTCTTGGAGCCAACCAACCGTTCCAACTGAATTTTAAGATTCAAATCTATTGATAATGATGCGATTAAGATCCAAGTTTAGATAAAATTCATTATTGGATCAATAGATAACAAATTTCAATGTATAAAAGTACCGGTATAAAATCAGATCAGGAAGTTATTAGAAAAGTAAAAAAAGAAGTAATTAAATTTGAATTCTTTATTTATTTAGCCCAAGAAAAAACGACGACATCAGTGCTTGTGAATTCATTTTTACCTAGTAAAATCAAAAATATGAGAACGCAATCATAAAAAATAGGATTGTCACATCCTTTGGAAACGATCAGACACTCAGATTGTATATTACGGTTCAAAAGTACAGATTAAGTTAAAACGTAAGATAAAGTTTCGGTGCTGGATCAATATAAAAATATAAAATTTGGAGGTCTAAAATGGTGTATTATTAAAATAATATGAAATCAGGAAATAATTTCAAGAAAAGTAAAAAATTAAATTAGAATTTTCACTGTGTGTGTTTAATGTAATGGCATATTAAATGTTTTACATTTGAACACTAAAGTGTAATGATACAAAAAGGGGAAAAAAATCAATTCCTGATTTATCTTCTTCAGTTGGCTGTGTCGCCGCGCCGCCTCCACGCCGCGAGTTCAAAACAGACGAGGCGGCGCCGCGCGCAAGTCGCGGGGAAACCATGCACCGCGCGGCATCGTGTGTTTTGCCCCATTTAATTACATTGGACCATGCGTCGACTCGACCGTCGACTCGACCGCCGCGCGACGCAAAACGCCTCGTCTGTTTTAGACCTAATGGTACGAGGGAAAAAAGAATTCATATAAGAATCATTGCGGCACCTTATTTCTCTAATCTTATCTATCCTGTCATTCCGGCTCAAATAGGTTGGTGGACGAAGTATTTCACTACACTCGTGAGTGAACGTGGGAGTACGCATGTTTACCAATAAGTTTAAACGAATCGTGCGTCGTCTATCTACCAGAGACTCCCAGCCTAGTCTACTAATCAGTTCTGTGACGCTTTCATAAGGACTGTAGCAAGCGGTCACGAATCGAGCGGCTCTTCTCTGTACTTTCTCTGTACTTTCTCTATACTTTCGATCAATCCCTTACGAAACGGATCCCAAATGGCACAACAATAGTTCAAATGTGGACGCACAAGAGATTTGTACGCTATCTCCTTTGTTTGTTCATTACAATTTTTCAATATTCGACCTATGAATCGCAGCCTAGAATTAGCTCTACCTACCAACGAATTAATGTGTAAGTCCCATTTCATGTTCCTTTGTACTGTTACTCCCAAATATTTCATAGAATCGACCATATCAATAACTGCTTTGTTTAACTCGTATTTCTGAACAATTGGATTCTTTTTGTTAGTTATGCTCATTGTCTTGCACTTTTTACAATTTAGCGTAAGTTGCCACTCAGCGCACCATGCCAAAATAATATCCAGATCACGCTGAATTTCTAAGCAATCGGCCAAATTCCTTACTTCCCTATAAATAACCGCATCATCAGCAAACAATCTAAAAAGGCTTTTCACTTTGTCTCCGAGATCGTTTATAAAAATTAAAAAAAGAAGTGGTCCTATTACACTTCCTTGAGGTACCCCCGATGTAATATCTAGACTAGAAGAACTTTCTCCTTCAACGACGACATACTGCGACCGACCAGTTAGAAAATCCTTTATCCATTCACAAAGCTGATCCGATATACCGTACGCTCGTAGCTTCGCTAAAAGGCGGTTGTGTGGCACAGAGTCAAAGGCTTTCTGAAAATCTAAAAAAAATGGCATCTACTTGTGAACCTGCATCAATAACTTTCATTACGTCGTGTGTAAATAGGGCCAGCTGTGTTTCACATGATCTTTTCTTCCGAAATCCGTGTTGATTTGTTGTAAGCAAATTATTATCGTCTAGAAATTTCATAATGTTCGAGCATATAATACGCTCCATAACTCTACTACAAACAGATGTTATAGATATTGGACGATAGTTTCCAGGATCACTTCGATCACCTTTCTTGAAAATCGGAGTTACTTGCGCGATTTTCCAGTCTGAAGGTACTTTTCGCTCTTCTAATGATTTACTGAATATATCAGATAGAAATGGGCCGATTTCCGCCGCATATTCTGAAAATATTCTTACTTCAATTCCATCTGGCCCCGGTGCTTTCCCCCACTTCAGGAGCTCTAATTGATTTATGATACCTGCAGTATCTATCCGTAATGATTCCATCACCAACTCGACACGGCGTGGGATAACGGGAATACTATCCTTATTTTCATCAGTAAATGAATTTTTGAATACAGTATTTAGTACGTTAGCTTTATCGCGGCTTTCATTAACCTCTGAACTTTCACGAATTAGTGCTGGTATATTGCTATTGGTACAATTGCCTTTTCGTTCATACGACCAGAATTTCTTTGGGTTTTCTGTGAGACTCTTAGAGAGAGAGTTGGAATGAAAATCGTTGAAGGCCTCACGCATTACATTCTTAATACGTCCTCTTAACTCAGCTAAGGTTTCTAAATCACTGCGACACCCCTTCCTTCTTGAGCGTGCGTGTATCCTCCTTTGTTTTTTTCAGTAATCTTTTGACTTCGCATGTGTACCACGGTGGATCATCCTCCCCATTTATTATCCGCTTCGGTATATGTATATCCGTACCTTCCTTGACTATTCGTATAAATCGATGCCACATCTCTTCAACGGTGTCATTTTTTGACTTGAAGTTATGGTACAGGGTGTAGCCAACTGCAGATTGTGGCTCACGTCGGCACCAACGATGCTTGTCGCCTTGGGTCGGAGGTTATCCTCTCTTCCTTCCGGCGGCTGGCTGAAAGGGTGAACTCTGTGGCAAGTGGCCGCAAGATTTCGGCGAAGCTAACCATCTGTAGCATCGTAGACAGAGTTGATTGTGGACCTCTGGTTCAGAGCCGTATTGAGGGGCTGAACCAGAGACTACGACGTTTCTGTGATGATATTGGCTGCAGATTTCTCGATCTCCGTCATAGGGTTGAGTCGTGTAGGGTTCCCTTGAATAGGTCAGGTGTGCACTACACACGTGAATCGGCTACACGGGTGGCAGGGGCCGTGTGGAATGCACTGGGTGGTTTTTTAGGCTGAGGGAGGAAGACCCGAAACATGAAATACAGTTGCGGGCAACCCAATCAGATACAACACCGGAATGTAGGAGGAACGTAAAACAGTCACAACAGTTAAAAGTACTCGTAATTAACTGTAGAAGCGTTTGTAACAAACAACCAGAACTTGAAAGCATTATTTGTAGCACAGAAGCGGATATCATTATCGGTACAGAAAGTTGGCTAAAACCGGAAATAAGTTCCGCCGAAACTTTTAAAGACAGCATGAACGTTTTTCGTAAAGACAGATTACATTCTCATGGAGGTGGGGTATTTATAGCTGTGAGTAAATCTCTCCCATGTAATGAAATAGAAGTCGATACTATCTGTGAAATTATATGGATTAAACTCAATGTTGCTGGGTCAAAACTCGTCATAGGCGCCTTCTACCGTCCACCCGATTCTGACATAGCTATCGCCGAGGAATTAAGAAGTAATGTTAACAGTATAATTAGCCGTTTTCAGGATCATGCTATGATTCTGGGAGGCGACTTCAGTCTGCCTTATATCGACTGGCGAAATTATGTTCACATTACTGGTAGCAGGGATAAGGCAGCTTCTGAAGTAATTCTCGATTTATTCTCCGATAATCATCTCGAGCAGCTAGTGAATGAACCTACGCGGTGTCATAACGGTAGCGAAAACATTTTAGATTTGCTAGTTACTAACAGGCCAGAATTATTCACCGACATTTCAACGACCACTGGAATAAGCGATCACAAAGCGGTAATTGCGACTATCAAATTAATGACCAAGCGAAAAAGGGGAAATGGACGGATTGTATACAGATTCAGTAAGGCCTCAAAGGAGTGTTTTAGAACCTACCTGAGGAATAATTACCATAACTTTAAGTTAACAAAGGACACCGTTGAAGAGATGTGGCATCGATTTATACATATAGTCAAGGAAGGTATGGAAGTACATATACCGAAGCGGAAAATAAATGGGGAGAATGATCCACCGTGGTACACATGCGAAGTCAAAAGATTACTCAAAAAACAAAGAAGGATACACGCACGCTACAGAAGGAAGAGGTCTCGCAGCGATTTAGAAACCTTGGCTGAGTTAAGACTACGTGTGAAGAATGTGATGCGTGAGGCCTTCAACGATTTTCATTCAAATACTCTCTCTAAGAGTCTCGCAGAAAACCCAAAGAAATTTTGGTCGTATGTTCGTAAAGTCAGTTGTACCAACAGCAATATTCCAGCACTAGTTCGCGAAGGGTCCGAGGTTATTGAAAGCCGCGATAAAGCTAATGTACTAAATACTGTATTCAAAAATTCATTTACTGACGAAAATAAGGATAGCATTCCCGTTTTCCCACGTCGTGTGGAGTTGGAGATGGAATCATTACGAATAGATACTGCAGGTATCATAAAGCAATTAGAGCTCCTAAAGTGGGGAAAAGCACCTGGCCCGGATGGTATACCAGTAAGAGTATTTTCAGAGTATGCGGCGGAAATCGGGCCATTTCTGTCTGATATATTCAGTAAATCCCTAGAAGAGCGAAAAGTACCTTCAGACTGGAAAATAGCGCAAGTAACTCCGATTTTCAAGAAAGGTGATCGCAGCGATCCTGGAAACTATCGTCCCATATCTATAACATCTGTTTGTAGTAGAGTTATGGAGCATATTATATGCTCGAACATTATGAATATCCTAGATGAAAATAATTTGCTTACAACAAATCAACACGGATTTCGGAAGAAAAGATCATGTGAAACACAGCTGGCCCTATTTACACACGATGTAATGAAAGTTATTGATGCAGGTTCACAAGTAGATGCAATTTTTTTAGATTTTCAGAAAGCCTTTGACTCTGTGCCACATAACCGCCTTTCAGCGAAACTACGAGCGTATGGTATATCGGATCAGCTTTGCGAATGGATAAAGGATTTTCTAACTGGTCGATCGCAGTATGTCGTTGTTGAAGGAGAAAGTTCTTCTAATCTAGATGTCACATCGGGTGTACCTCAAGGAAGTGTAATAGGACCACTTCTTTTCTTAATTTTTATAAACGATCTCGGAGACAAAGTGAAAAGCCTTTTTAGATTGTTTGCTGATGATGCGGTTATTTATAGGGAAGTAAGGAATTTGGCCGATTGTTTAGCAATTCAGCGTGATCTGGATGTTATTTTGGCATGGTGCGCTGAGTGGCAACTCACACTAAATGGTAAAAAGTGTAAGACAATGAGCATAACTAACAAAAACAATCCAATTGTTCAGAAATACGAGGTAAACAGTTCAGTTATTGATGTGGTCGATTCTATGAAATATTTGGGAGTAACAGTACAAAGGAACATGAAATGGGACTTACATATTAATACGTTGGTAGGTAGAGCTAATTCTAGGCTGCGGTTCCTAGGGCGAATTTTGAAAAATTGTAATGAACAAACAAAGGAGATAGCGTACAAATCTCTTGTGCGTCCACATTTGGACTATTGTTGTGCCATTTGGAATCCGTTTCGTAAGGCGCTGATTGAGAGTACAGAGAAAGTACAGAGAAGAGCCGCTCGATTCGTGACCGCTTGCTACAGTCCTTATGAAAGCGTTACGGAACTGATTAGTAAACTAGGCTGGGAGTCTCTGGTAGATAGACGACGCACGTTTCGTATAAACTTATTGGTAAATATGCGTACTCCCACTTTCACTTACGAGTGTAGTGAAATACTTCGTCCACCAACCTATTTGGGTCGGCATGACAGGAAAGATAAAATTAGAGAAATAAGGTGCCGCACTGATTCTTATATGAATTCCTTTTTTCCTCGTACCATTAGGGATTGGAATGCACAACAAAGAGATTAGGTTTGGTGTTGAGCACCCTCTGCCACCCACAGTTTTGTGATTTGCAGAGTATATATGTAGATGTAGATGTAGAATTATTCCTCAGGTAGGTTCTAAAACACTCCTTTGAGGCCTTACTGAATTTGTATACAATCCGCTGTTTTCTCCTTTTTCGCTTGGTAATTAGTCTGATAGTTGCAATTACCGCTTTGTGATCGCTTATACCTGTGGTCGTTGACATTTCGGTGAATAATTCTGGCCTGTTGGTAACCAGCAGATCTAAAATATTTTCGCTACCGTTATGACACCGCATAGGTTCATTAACTAGCTGCTCGAGATGATTATTTGAGAACAATTCGAGAATTACTTCAGAAGCTGCCTTATCCCTGCTACCTGTAATGTGAACGTAATTACGCCAGTCAATGTAAGGCAGATTGAAGTCGCCTCCTAGAATCATAGCATGATCCTGAAAACGGCTAGCTATACTGTTTACATTATTTCTTAACTCCTCGGCGATAGCTATGTCGGAATCGGGTGGACGGTAGAAGGCGCCTATGATGAGTTTTGACCCAGCAACTTTGAGTTTAATCCATATGATTTCACAGATCGTATCGACTTCTATTTCATTACATGGGAGAGATTTACTCACAGCTATAAATACCCCACCTCCATGAGAATGTTTTCTTCTTTACGAAAAACATTCATGCTATCTTTAAAAATTTCGGCGGAACTTATTTCCGGTTTTAGCCAACTTTCTGTACCGATAACGATATCCGCCTCTGTGCTACAAATAATGCTATCATGTTCCGGTTGTTTGTTACAAACGCTTCTACAGTTAATTACGAGAATTTTTAACTGTCGAGATTCTTTTACGCTCCTCCTACATTCCGGTGTTACATCTGATTGAGTTGCCCGTAACTGTATTTCGTGTTTCGGGTCTTCCTCCCTCAGCCTAAAAAACCACCCAGTGCATTCCACACGGCCCCTGCCACCCGTGTAGCTGATTCACGTGTGTAGTGCACACCTGACCTATTAAGGGGAACCCTACATGACTCGACCCTATGGCGAAGATCGAGGAATCTGCAGCCAATACTACTGACATATACAGCAAAAACAGTCACATTTATAGATTCAGAATTTCTCAAAGTTTCTGTTTATAATAGGCGCCTTGGCGTATTACCTGATTTAGCCTCTACAGTGCATTCAAAACAACATGACGTTTAATGGTTAACAGAAATCGTCCTGCATCTTAAAATGCTCTAAATGTTAGCTGTGACGGTGCAACGGAAATTTCTTTCGAAAAATGAAACAGATCTGCTATTGGTACACCAAGTTTAAGGAAACTGAGATGTTTGAACATGTGTAGCAGGAACTTCAATACAGGATCGATGTCTACTGTGTCATCAAAGGCGTACATATAGAGTACATCGGTTACATCAGAAGCTTGGAGAGATTCTATACCTATATATACGATATGTGTGTGTCATAGCCACATCACAATAAATGTCTGAAATCTCGGAGAGACTTATGAATCACGCTGTGTGATTAGTAGGGTTCTGATCTTTAGGACAAGTCTTGCCTTCTTCTTGAGCTGAAATTCTGAATTAAACACTGACTCAACGTTTCTGATTGTATTTAAATGTATTTTATATAGCATATAAATGCATATTCAGACCATTTTCCTAGTTTTGGTCATATTTCGATAATATTTATGGTCATATGGTCATATTTTGAGGAAAAATCTGGCAGTTTTTTAATAGTACCAGGAATTCACTATATATAGATAAGAAGAAATTAAGATAATTATTCACAGAACTGTACAGGTGCGGAAAAGAAACTAATTTTCACTGTGGTCAGAATTCACCGGCGAAGAATTGAAGTTATACATTATTGTCACTCTCTAAACGTAATGTTCCGCCCGCCTTTAAATCTCGACAATGCAGCTGAAGCATGCATTTGTCGATCCACGTCAATCAATATCTCAATGAAATATCCTCAGTCATTGTTAAACCTGCAGTGGATCAGTGAGTAGACCTACCACCATGCCGAAACTATAGTTTTTTGAAAGTGCGAAGTTATGTAAGAGAATTAAGAGAGGAGTATTTTAGTACAGATGAAAGAGTTAAATTATGTAAATTATCTGAAATTAAAGTGACATCAACAAAACTATTTAAAATTTAATTTATCAATGGTGCAGCGAGTGCACGGAAGCAAATTATGCTGTAAATTTAAATGTTTGGTCATATTTTGTTATTTTTAGGTAATTTTTACCCATTTTTAAGGTCATATTTGCCTGCATATTTCTCTATTTTTTGGTCATAAATATCCGAACCCTAATGATCAGCAATCATTGTGGTCCAATGGTAACTGTAGCCACACAATGCGAGGTCCCAGACATGAAGAAACCATGCAGTGGTTGTTTACACAAACAAGACAATCAGGGAAGCAAACGTGAGTGTAGCGCGAAGCTTTCCCACAAGAAATATGTAGTATCGAGTGACTGGATGCCCTTGTTGGCCGGTAGCCAAAGACCTGTCGTATACGGTAATAATGAATATCCGTGATTCATACGTCAATTTGACTGTCAACAAAATCTTTACTACAGTTTTAGATGGCTCAGTTAGTGAAAATACTAAGGTTTTCCAAAAATTTTACTGTGAAACTCAGCTTATGCACGAAATACTTAAAATTAGTAATTCTTGATGAAAGGAAGCAGTCTACAGAAATTCACAAACATCTTCTAAATGAATGTTACAAAAATTACTTCCTGTTCCAAGTATTGCTATCGTAATTTTTCCACCTTACGGGGGGGGGGGGGGGATATTGTAGATCCTAATTCTAAATACCGTATTACGCATTTTTAGAGTTTCAGATCGTGTACGATATATTCTTATTGGTCTTGACCTCAAATCTTAAAAAAAAAAAAAGACCAGGTGGTTTGGACGTGTATATCGTCTCCAGCTTTCCTTGCATTATTATTGTTTCTCTCGACAGAATTTGAAAATTACCATCAAAGCATTAATTTTAGAGCCAACAAACTGTGTAGTGAAATATGCTCTAGATTTTCAGACTGTACATGTGGTTGTTGTTTTATGGGGAAGAATGATCTCTCGTCTTGATGTTTTCTTTTTAGGCACAGATTCCCGGGCGCGGCTTATGCCACAAAATTAAACTTAAAGGAAAGCAACTGCCCAGCATAAAACGTAGGTGTTAATATTTCGGCAGCTTCTGGATTTCGCATCACCTACACATTAAAATATCAGTATTTTTATGTTTTACGTACTAAATGATACATTTCTTTCTATGAAATATTAATAATTCTATGTTATCGTTAAACTTGTCTTCTAGTAATTGCGAATAGGTTCAGTAACCAACATGCTTAATCCAAGACGACAAGGAGGTCAATGTTGCAGTACTTTTAGCCTTATCATAATTATTTTATCTGGTTGTATGTTAATTCCGCTTATGCTGCTCCACTTCTGCGCATATCGCCTGTTACTGTCGTAGTTTTTAGTTTAGAGCCCAATATATGGGATGTGACTCCTTGAATTAAAAAAGAGACAATGGATTGTTTAAAACCCCAGAAATAATCGTTTCATGTCGCGCTTCTTGTTGACTACAGTGTTTTCAAAAAAAATCGAAGTACTGTCTAATTGACTGGAATTTTAGGAAGCTTATTCATTAGCTGTGCTTAGGAGACCTGAATATGGAAGATGGTTCTGAAAATTAGAGGCCATTCTTAGTTGTTTTGTCTCATGTAGACTGGTTACATGGTTTCCAGAAATCAGGCGAATGCCGGGATGGTTCCTTCAAAAGGCCATGGCCAATTTCATTCCCGTTCCTTGCTCTCAGCCTTCAATGACCATGAAATCGACAAGGCGAAAAGTTCACAGTTTTGCACTGAGTGATGTAGCAAGCGCGCTGGTGACGCACTTTCCTGTTGAATTTGTTATCTCTATGACGGAACGTCTCTTGGAATCCAGTCAACAGGCGTCTATATTTTTCATGGGATGTAGTAAATTTACGTATTTTCCCTTTTTTTTCAAAACAGGTGTTGAGTTTGATAGGACAAGGTTCTCCAGTGAGTAAAACCGGATTTTTGCTTTTCAAACTGCAGTTTCGTTGCCATGAATCCACACTACTTCCCAGTGTATCGCCAAGAACCAAAGGGCCGGCCTCGGTAGCGTAGGGGCTAGAGCACTAGCTCCGCGTGCCGAAGGTCGCCGGTTCGAATCCGGCCGCGGGCATGGATGTTGTGTGTCTGTGTGAATGTCCTGTCCGTCCTGTGGTGTCTACACTTAGTAATCATAACATACTGCAGAAACTATATCACTGGATGAGATATCATAAACACATCGAGCTTTCTGAATGGCTTAGTTGCCGAAAGCCATTTAAAAAAAAAAAAAAAGAACCAAAGGGGACGTCAACTATAAAATTGCCGAAATTAGTTAGTAATAAAAGTCGTAGAATTACAAGTTTGAACTTGTGCTGGAGAACACCACAAGACAAAGGAGTAAAAAATAAAGATTATTTATAAATTTCACGGTGATCCGATAATTACTTCAGTCGTATAACGCAACATTTTCTGTTGTAGATCACGATGAATTTCAAGCAGTATAGTAGTTTCGCTATCCATAATGTTAACCAG
This sequence comes from Vandiemenella viatica, assembly GCA_031002005.1. NCBI lineage: Eukaryota > Metazoa > Arthropoda > Insecta > Orthoptera > Morabidae > Vandiemenella > Vandiemenella viatica. The sequence goes on from CM061921.1 coordinate 383,443,406, forward strand.
CGACCGAGCTTCGTGGGTGAACGGTTAACGTTCTAGCCTCGCATTCGGGAGGACGCTGGTTCGAATCCCCGTCCTGACATCCAGATTTTGGTTTTCCATGGCTTCCCCAAATCACTTCAGGCGAATGCCGGGATGCTTCATTCAAAAGGTGATGGCCGAATTCCTTCCCGTTCCTTGTTCTCAATCCCATCCCGCCACTAATGACCTCGAAGTCGACGAGGCGTAAAGCCATAAGTAAATAAAAAGTGTTACGAGCACAGTGTTTGAAAATTCAGCGAAGCCAGCCGCAAAATTGCACGCGTGGGACATATTCATCAACTTTCCCACTGAGGACAATAAATGCTATTCTCAGATCATTTTTCAGTTGATTTCTTGCAACGCAGCTGATGTGACGATAGTGAAGTGTTTTTAGTATCGCGGAAAGACAATGATCGTCGTGATGACACGAATTCCTAACGCTCAACTGTGACAATATTCTTCACTGACACATATAGTTTGATAATACAAAATTTCTTGTAGAATCGTTGCTCGGTGGAGTGACTGTGATGCTGTAAAAATTACCTTTTTAAATTATGTATGAAATATACCAGTTTTTGAGTGTTACTCTTTCATTGATATATCTGTAACGAGCGTATTAATTTATCAGCTATACCAGTGTGGTCTGTACTGGAAATTGTTCTTTGCTTGTTAATTATCCGGTAGCATTGCCATATGTCATATGACCGTATGCTAAGTACTTTCGTTCCTGGAAACAAACTTCGCGATATTCTCCCAAGTGCCACCGACGGGCCACGCTTTTATTCGACAGCTACATTGTCAAGAGGAAATGCAGCCTTGAGTGATATTATGAAATGGACACTGCTGAGGTATAGGAAAACGTTATCGATATTAGAGTTCACTACAAGGTAATAACTAGCAACCCAAAAATTATGTGTCTAATAAAATCATAGAGTGCTAGAGCGCGTCTCTCGTTCAAATATGGTGTAATTTCTTTCTCGTAAACAATTTTTTTTTTTTTTTTTTTTTTTTTTGGTTAGCACTATGTATGCCTGATTGAGGGGGGAGAGTCACAGAATCATTGTTGTTCAGGACTTCAAAAAAGTCATTGGAATTTACTTGCGTATGCCAAATCGGAGCAAAATTATTCTGTATTTAATATTTTAATATATTGGTGGCTAATAGACATTGAAGCGTCTTCTAAATGTTAAATGACGTTTGGTAAGCTGGGAACTGGGAACTAGGTTTGTGGTGCAAGCTTACGTAGTTTTTATTTTTTATGGCAGCTTACTGCAAGATGAAAACATTGATGGGTAAAGAATTCAACGAAATGTGATAGAATTGTGTATATGTGGTATGAGTATTGGCAACATGAATAACATCTCAGAAAATGTAAAATAATTCAAATCACTAAAAAATAGTAATCCATTGAAATATCTGTGAATTACGTTAGAGAATCATATGAAACAGTTGGAACATCAACGTAGTTATCAAGGAAAGTCGACATTGGATCAAGTTTTGTGAAGCTCAAAACATAAATATCTTTTTTATTAGAATATTGGTAGCAGCATGTGTCATTCGCATTTCTTTGATTATTTTCTTAACAGGTGTTGCCCCTCTGATGTACCTGGCAGATTAACTACAAATAATGTGATCATTTCGCATTTCATGTTGAAATATAACGAAATACTGACGTTACCTATCACATGGCGAATTCAGTCAGGGAAACACAATGTAAAGAGACACAAGATTGCAGAGAACATATACATGTTTTAGTGGCTGTGTCAGATAAGCAGAAGTCAGTGTTTGTAATGCAAGCGACCAGTTAGTGCAGAAAAGCAAATTCAAGCTTTTGTTTGGGTTATCTGTTGCCTATTTGTGTGGAAGCATGCTTTTGTTTTGGATAGTTCTTGGGTTTCTCACCTCCGACCCCAGCCTGTACGTTTTTGAAGTGACTAATCCGTATTCAGAAATAAAGAAACTATGCAAAAAGTCTTCGATTGTTTATAAGTTACCAGGAAAGAACGAATGTTTTTTTTTTTTTTTTTTACATGACACGGGTATTGTGAGTACATCGATCATTTGTGTCACTCGAAATTTTGTGTTATTATTTTTGTTACAATGTATCTGTCTTATATGATCAGAGTATTCGAAATTACGAAGCTAGTATTTGTTTGAAAATTTACATTACTTTCTTAATGCGGCTACTTCCATGTTCTATTTGTTCACGATAACTTATGCAAGACGTGTATATTTGCGTAGTGATTTTTATGAAATGGCTATTTCTTAATACCGAATTGCAATTGTTAAAAAACCCTCTGTCAGGCCATACGAGTATTAATTTGATTGACAGTTGATTCGAAATAGTTCATGAAGAATATTGAAAGTGTGAGTAATTGGTTATTTTTTCAGTTTTCGTTCTTCTCCCTACTTTTCACTTATTAATTCTAACGTTTGTCAGGAATATAATTCATGTTTACTTTTGTTACTGTATATTGTAATTTTGAGTGGATTTATCAGGCTTAACTAAAATTATGTGAGAATGCTATTGCATGGTTTGAGGCCATCCATAAATTACGTCACACGTTAAGGGGGAAGGAGGGGGTCAACAAGGCAAGAGTAGGAATCATAAGCTTCGTGACGTCATATGTATAATTTGTATCACTTGTTGTGACGTGGTGGCCGCGCGAGTTCTCGCTCGCTGTACTACGGTGTCGCACGTCGAATAGTCAATACCGCATGTAACTTCTGCATAGTTATTCAAACGATCGTGTGATATCTGTGCTCTCTATTTTTCATCATACAAAGCCATTAACCAACACAAGCAATCATACAAGATCAGTGGCAGATCCAGGATTTTGGTTTTGGAGGGGCTTGAGCGGATTTTGGATTTGAAGGGGGTGGGCTTGAGCGGATTTTGGTTTGGGGGGGGGGCTTGAGCGGATTTTGGTTTGGGGGAAGGGCTTGATCCAGGTGAGGGTAGCCTTTATAATCGTGCCGCCCTTAAAAGATCAGTACAGCTAAAAAAAACAATCTCCAAAATTACGATGTCGGAGGTGGACCTAGATACTTTTTTGGGGGGGCCTTGAGCCCCCTAGCAGCCCCCCCCCCGCCCCCCGCTGGATCCGCCACTGCACAAGAGGCAACAAGAGTTTTTGCCCACCACGAAGATTCGTCCTCAAAGAATTGCAGGGAAGTTCTTTGTTTGATAAACGATGTTGTGCTATATGGTTGGATGAAGATGATGTAGACACATCGAATGTTCCTAACATTATCCAAATCGAGAACGAAGTTACTGACTGCTGTACGAGTCATAAATAATATAAAGGAATGGGCTCAAAGTCCATGGACACAAAATGATTAAATTGTGTATCGTTTATTTGATTTGTTTTGTCAGTTTTCTAAAGTGTTTGATTTAGTGTTGATTTTATGAAAAAAATATTTTAAATGGAAATATATAAATAATTTTGGAAGTGCGGTTTTAATTTAATAATTTCTAAAGTTAAAATTGCAAAATATGTGACCACCTGTGACAAGGAGGGGAGTGACGTAATTTATGGATAGTCCCTTTCCAGTTCTTTTACTCTCGGTTTCAGGCGTTGAATGTAATTCCAATTAGACTCATTGTAGTGTGAATTAGCCTTTTGAGGTTATACATGTATAAAGGAGTCTTAATAAAGAGAAAGCTGTTAGCATAAGCATCACTGGATGTAAAAAGTTCATTTAGACAGAACATGCAGTTAAAGTGAGATCATTATGTTTACAGTGATTTAAGGGAGGTTCCTTCAAAAATTAGAAAATACGACATATTATAATTTCTATTCGATGTATTATAATTAATCTAATTTTACCTTGAGATGGTCCATTTATGAGCGTAGTATGTAAATTGCCTAAAAGACTTAGGAGCCAAGGGTTATGAAATGTAGTTTTGAAACTTTGCTACACGCATTCAACAGTATTCGACAACGAGGAAGTTTTACGACCAGCTTCTAGATGCCGGTTTCTCAGCATGGCTCATTTTCACGTGCCATCGAGGGGAAGGATTGTACTTGACACTTATGCTCTACGGCTTCCTTCGCTCTTCTCTCCTTTCCTTGGCTTTCGCAGATACAAAATATACCTCGTCCATCAACTGACAGTTCGGAAGATGAGCTGGATGCTGCAGAGGCAAGACAATTTGTTCTTCAAATTATATTAAAAACAGAACTGAGTTGTTTCTTGTGAATGATTTATTAACGGGATTTAGCCACGACTAAAGTCTCGTCTTGCTTTTCCTTAGATATCTCACTTTTCTTTACAAATCTTCTACATAACATGGCAGACCTTCCTGTACTGTTATTCCAGTAACGCCTAAACATTATTCTAATTGCCTTTAGGATTTTAAATAATAGAAAAATATGACGTCATTTCGAAAGCTATTTTCTAAGTACTTAAGCCATATTGTATTATCTGTTCGTTGGATAGGCAGTAGTAAATCGCTATCCTTGTCATTTTTATTAACATAATATGTCAACACTCGTCTGATGGCGGAAACTAATCTTCATGTATAAAACAGACGTAAAAATTTCTTGGCAAAACTAATTTTTTTGACACACCTTTCAGATTGTATACATCTCCTCATACATTCATTTGCATATCTCACTGGTCGACCACCAGTATTTTTTGGAGATGAAGTCATAATATAACTGAATGAGTGGCTAATATGAACCACGTGCTTTTTTGCCCTTATGACTTAACCCCTCGTCAATGTCGAGGTCATCATAGGCAGGAAAGGAATTCGGCCATTATGTTTTGAAGGAATCATCCCGTCATTCACCTGGAGTGATATGGGGTAACCATGGAAAACCGAAATCTGAATGGCCGGACGGGGATTCGCACGGCGTCCTCCAGAATGCGATTCTATAGTTGCGCTTAGTAATACAACTGTGTTCATTATAGAAAAAGTAGCTTTTGTTTAAACTACATAACATGCAGCTTCCCGTACCTAACGAAGACACTGCTTAGTCACTAGGTTTATAGATCTACACTGTGACACAACAGTGGATTTCATTGCATATATACGACTGTGGAACTGGCAACGCAATCAGCTAATTGACGTCAGTATATTGTCTGCACAAAACATAATGTCGAGTGATTGAAATAATTATCGAAGGGCAACCGAATCTGTTGAGTCACATATGTTGTGTGCAAAACTTAATACCCAGTGATGTTGGACTCCTGTCCGAACGACCAAATATTACGCTTGAAATTTGTGTGAGAAAATTCTGAAGTTCCCGAAGAGATGTTCACATTAGATAGTTTATATAAGTTATTGTAAGTGTACCAAGGGAAAGGAAGCCAGCTCTATGCAAAGAATAACACCCACGTCAAATGATACACTTATGAGAACTCGCTATTGCAGGCAAGGTTAATGAACACTAACAAAAGAAATTTATACCGCGTATTATTGATTGTTATGCAAAAATGGTTAAAGATTCAGATCAATGTAACAGTTGTAAACTGAAAAATCAATCTGAAAGAACTGCGTTAAGAGCTACTATACGCCTTGGCATTGATCCGAAAAAGATTTCAATCTTGTCGCTGGTTATTGCTCGCTTTGATTTTTGTATGCAAATTCTTTGGTATAGACTACAGGACGAATTTAACGAGCCATTTGCAGAATGTCTTGAGCCAGTACTTTCTGCCTCTACAATTTTACTCTGCTCCCGTAAAAAAAAAGATCAATTGAGCCTCAATTCCTGTACTGAATGATTCTTTATAGAACAATTTTACATTTATTTTCTGTTGTTTTGCTCTTCATTTTTAAGGGTCTCGGGCATCACGCTGTGTAATATGGGATGCGGCCACGTATGCACAGAAACGCAACCCCTTGACAATCTCGTATGATACGTATGTAAATTCAGTAAAGCAAAATTGCTGAACGAGCAATAAACATATTTACGCAAAAAAAAAAAAAAAAAAAACCGCATGTGAAAGGTCCGAACAGATGTGTGGGCTTGGTTCTTCCTGATTTTGTTCCTCCACTTCCGTTGCTGACCGCCGTATCTCAGTTTTGGCTTGCTCGAGCAGCTGGTCTGCAGAACAACAATGCCTCCGCTCCTGGAAACGACCTCATTATTGCCATCTCCTACGACCACCTCCGTGACACGTAACAGCCGGTGTTACGAGGCGCTGTTTTGCGAGGGTCGTGTTTTCCTTATATGAAGACACTTGACTTTGCTCAAGGTAGGGAGGAAACTGATCAGCCTTCATTTCAACGGGATCGTCATGGCTTTCTTCGGTTTGGGTGCAATGTAAATCTTCGCACTGACGCTCGTGAATAGGTTGTTGTATACAATCTATAACTCATAAAAATTCCTAGCACTAAATCTGCATATCCTGTGATGTCAACATTTCTTCATTGTTTCCGTTTTTCATAAACACTCGGTAATTTCTGACGGAATGTGCGCTGCGCAGATATTAAAACATGGTCCTTAAATTCGACACCCTAAAAAACTACAAAGTGTATTTAAAGGCGTCAGTGCAGTATCTGATTTCTGCAGTCTTGGGGAGCATCCATAAACTAAGTGGCTCAATCAAGGGGGGGAGGGGTTGGCTGGAAGGCTACGCTGCGCTACGTGGGGGCGGGGGGGGGGAGATTCTGAGCCAGGCCACGTAGCTTTCCATTCGTATAATTTTTCACAGTTAAAATGAGGTACAGAATATACACCAGCATGTGAATATTTATTTCCTTCATTTAATTATCTTCCTATGTAATTTACAACAGACTGACAAAAGAAAACTGTTCAAAATCGTTTTTGTGGAATCAAAAAGGAAAAAAAGCTACATGGGGAGGGGGGGTTCACAGGAGGCCAAAATGGAGCTACGTGGATTATCTCTGTAATGGATTCCTCCACCTCTCCCATTGATTGCTAATCTGTTATTCACAAAACTCTTACATCGTGGTTTATCAATTATTTGCTTTAGATACTCTGTCTTTCTCTCTAGTTGTCCCCTTAACCAATTCCGTATTTCTCTAAATCTTATCAGCTGCCCGTTCCATTCTTCAGCCTTCTGATACCAGTTTTGATACAGCTATTTATTTAAGGTGTCTGTTGATCGAGAAGTCTTCGGCCCGAATTCCGGTGTCTGCTGGAAATTTAATGGTTCCTTAAACGCATCTTTGAAAAAATTAACTTCGTATATAGGATGTACATGGTTAATACCTTCAGGTTCCCCCTAAAACTATATCCGAATTACTCTCGGCGGTAGCCATCCAGTAATTACATCGCGTTTACTTTAAGCTTTTATCAGTTTTAAAAATACCGTACTTCTAGAGAGTTTAGCAGACCTGAGAGAACCTACTCGTACTGTCGTGTGTGAGTGTGAATTTTTGTGCGACCTGTCAAATTATTTCGGGAATCTGGTTTTCCTATGTTCCGAGATACCATTCTCTTTCCGTTTTCAATTGCATTACGGTTGAAGTTAACCCCAACAGTTTCTCTTTGCGTTCTGTGTGCTTTTATCTGAGCTTAATAGAGATTTCACGTTAATATGTGTAACTTAAAGCGATCAGGCCTTCAGAGAATGCCTCCGCTGTTGTCTACCTTATACTCTTTTTTTTTATGTACACAGCTGGGCTACTCGTTGAGGATCTTTAAATAAGCAGATCTCGTGCCAGTCATTTTGGCGCTGAGCGCTATTTTTGGCCATTGGATGTCTTGCATTCGAACTACGTGCCCTGCTCATAATAGTCACCGTACCTTCATTATAGCCACGACGTTCGGCTGGATGAGTGGTAACGCTCTGGGCTCGCATTCTGGATGACGCAGGTTCGAATCCCCCGCCCGATCATTCAGATTTAGGTTTATCATGGTTTCCCGAAATCACTCCAGGCGAATGCTGGCATGGTTCCTTCAAAACGCCATAGCCGAACGCCTTCCCTTTCCTTGCAACGCCGTCCATTTACGCTTCTAAGAACCTCGACGTCGACGAGGCGTAAAGCCATAAGATGAAAATAAAAAAAAATGAGCTCTTTGCACAGATCAAATTTTCTTTTATGCCGCATTATCCATTTTCCGCTTTCGTCACCAAGCACCTTAGTTCGTCGTTACCAAAATATTCCATTGGTATTGCTGTAAGACGCATATACCGTATCTACAGCGATTTGCTTTATTCCTTTTTCGTACTTCAATTGTAATCACTTTTCTTAGCTTACTCTTTCATTGTCTGTATGCTTCATTCCGTCTTGTGTCTTCTATTTTATGGAAAATTTTTGTTTCTTTCTCGTCCGATCCATTAATTTCAGTATATCGAATGTGAGTTACCATTTGTTTTTAGTTGCTGTATTTATTGTTTGTGCATATTTTCATTTCATGTGAGGTTCTCTTAGTTTATTCTGTTTGGTCTGTATCTTTTATATTTTTCACCTGCAACCTGTTCATTTTGGGCTGTGGTAACAGACCAGAATTTGTTTTAAGAATCTTTAATTGAGCTATAGCCTCGCTGATATTTTCCTGCTGCATCCCTTGGAGTTTCTGTTTGTAAATTTTTCTCGGGCGATTCTGTGTCTGTTACAGACGGTTTATATCTTCCAGAAAATTGTAACTGCCTAATTTCTCGCTGATTTACTTCTTTTTCTTATGTTGCTGTAGATATGTCTCTCTTTTTAAAAACATTATTAGCTTTTTAACGAGGCATATCTTTTATCTATTTCGCCTTTTTTTTGTTGAAAAACTGGCCTGTATATTTAACAGTGTACTTGTATTTTAGAGCTTCACAACATAATTTTGTTCATAGTAGTTCACATGGTCTCCTACTTTCTTATCTAATCTGTTTTTCCCGGTGTCATGCAAAAACTAATGAATTAACACATGATGATAGAGTCTGTGACACCGAAACAGGAAACTGAAATCTGTTCTGAACTTTGTTTTTTATCTCTGATCTAGCGTAACTTGGAAACTTGTGAACCGATGTTTTCATGGTTTGGAACCTTAGATTCTGACTTCATGGAATGAATGTCTCATTAAGCTGTGGAACTTGGTTAACAACACGGTCCGTCAGATGTAAAGAAAACACGCTTTCGGGTATATACGTATACTGGGTTGGTTGGCCTGCTGATAATTATACATTGATCTGAAGACTTTAGATCGCGGGTTGTTCGTGTTTACTGTCTGCATTCCGGTCGCCACTGAACCTTTGGATTCAAAACACAAATAAAACCACTTTAGGTTAGTACACACAAAAGACTTTGGTATTACGAATGTTCAGCCAACACAATAATACAATGCTACGCGAGGATATTTATCTACACCGATAGATTTAAACCAAAAAAAATCCTTTTCGGCTAACCCTCTTCAAATCCGCTATGCTTTGAAACAAGAATATCATGACCGCGTTCCGCACTATTTGTAAAACAAACTTTGTATAAATGGCGTATTTGAGAGAGTGTTTATGTGCAACTGCTCTTATTGGCTTGTAGACTCGTTGCCGGTGAGAAAGAGCCCTTACTGTTGTTGGTGACGCGAAACAATCCCGTCTTGTGTCAGAGGCAGGGAAGCCAGTTCCTTTCCTTAGTGGCCTACCACGGAACGTCCCGGAGTAACTCATAATTATAATCAAATACAACTCCTAAAAATTCCTGCTCACCCCCGGCCGCTGAGCTACCGGACGACCTTGCTTTGAAGTCTACGTGTGCTAAGTACTGTGCGGAAAGGAGGAGACGATTTAGGTTTTTTGGCAAATCAAACGTAAACAGTATTTTTGTTTTGAAGTATACGTAACGGATAAAAACTGTGTTTGTATGAAGAAAATTGGCATTGATTTTTATATATTAGATACTTCACTGCTGTCCAAGCGCAACACGCCATACTGTTAACATCATAGTATGTCGGTGACGGGAAGTCGCGAACTCGTAGATTCGCCTATAGAAGTTTCCTGCTTGGACTAACAATAACAAAAATTTTATATGATTAATAATTCAGTAAACTAACTATTATTCACGTGATGCATCACTGCCTTTATGCCATAAAATTTCACAGTAAAAGTAATTTTACACATTTCACAATATGCCGTGCAATAATTTTCCTTATGCAGTAATGTTTTAAACCTGTGATTTGAAAACTACTGAAATTAAAATAACGTGTCGGTATTTTCTTTGGTAACTCACTCAAAATGTATTTATAACGTACGAATTAATAACACTATTCAGTCTTTAATTGTCCACGAACACAACAAACATGACTTTCCGTCGCTGACGTAGGGTAGGAAACTATAACAATAAACCAATCGCTTCACGATAACCAGACATGCTACTATAACGGAGAGTGGTGACGTAACGGTTAGCGTTCTGGCCTCGCATTCGGGAGGACGGCGGTTCGAAACCCCGTCCGGGCATCCAGATTTCGATTTTTCACGGTTTTCCCAAATCACTCCAGGCGAATGCTGGTATAGTTCCTTCAAAAGGCCATGACTAAATTCCTTCCGGTTGCTTGCCCCTAATCCTTTCCAGGCTCTAATGATCTCGACGTCGACGATGTGGATCATAAGCATTAAATGAAATTATGGCCATGAAAAATTCTGATAGGCGTTTTGAAACCCAAACTAATAAATATTATGACGCAGCTCCTCCGCACAGAACACGAAATTAAAATCTTTTGCGATCAATAAACCTTTCATATGGCGTACTGAAAACTACTTAACAGATTTTAAAGGTTTCTTACATTTTGAAACCTTAGGATCAGGCTTGAAATCTGTGATGTTTATACCATCACGCCTCATTAACTGGGGACTGATCAGAACATTAACAAAAAATATACATGTGACACTATTTGACGTCATCTGTCCGTACTCTGGTAGAGGACTGGGACAAGATACAAGAACCATCTTGGCCTGAAAACGAAATCTGGGTGGCTGGGCTGCGAATCTAATATAGGTCTTCCGTGCTTACTATTTATCGTCTCTACATGTCTTCAAAATTCGTCGCAGTATTTGAAAAAAAAAAAAAAAATCAATCCACTAATAAAGTTATATGGGGTAGGAGCTCACACGGTCAGTTAACGTTTAGAGAAGGGGGAGATGACATTTGATTGTGATTCTATCAGTGAATGACTTGATTTGAGCATATCTAAGGAAGAATTGCAGATAAAGAATATAGAACAAAGAACGTTAGGCTTGAATTATCACTCGCACCATATATCAACCACACTGCAGGGATAGCTTAGGTGTAGTTTGCAGTCGTTGGCGTGGCTAGCTTATTCTGTCTTACGAATGAAATCGTTTCCTTCCACAAATGAACTCAAAGTTATTCTGTCGTAAAAGTCTACTAATTTTCAGTACTAATAAGGAAGGGCAAGAAAAGGCTTGACTGCTGTCGCCTGAAACATGAGTGAAGTGGCAGTTATTTTCATTCGTTTATTTTTTTACGGTGATGTAAGAGCGAGACGCCTTAAAACTGTGCAGACAGTTAAAATTGGGACTTATTACCACAATCTCCCAGTTGCTTCAGGGACGTTAAATTAAATTTTAACCAATAACGATGTATTTCCATCAGTTAATTTTAACACACACAGAGATCTATTTCTTATGAATAACCAAATTTCGTTCTTATCACTCACTGTCGTGAAGGAAATAGTTTCGTCACACATGGTTTTTTTCTTTAGGACGTTTCTTTAAGCTGTTAAACCTGTGGAATAAATGGATCAGTGATTTTAACGTTATAACCGTATGCGCAATGATACCCTGTCAGCGAAAACCATTTACTTGCTTGTGATCCTGAGTTGCGGATACTAAAGTCATGATTCATGCATTGCATACTGCATTCCATGCTTTATATGAGCTGCTTTCTTGTACTCAGCGTTACGTTCAGCAGTAATACGTGTTTTTTTTTTTTTTTTTTGCTCTCTCTACTTTTGTGTCGTGACTGTTATATATACAGTAAAACATTATAAATAGCTGCATAGCGTATAGAAATTGTGATTTAGTGATTGTAGGGGCTTCTTTGTTGAGAGAGAGGTGCATCAGCGAGCGACGATAGTAGTAGTCTCAGAAATACAGAAGTGGAGAGAAAAGGAATCACATCATCACTAATTTCTTCTGGAGACAACAGTAAGTTAGTAAACTTTTGGAAGGGTCGTATTATGATTGGCACTCCTTCCTATCCTCTAAGCACCAGATTTCCGTAATTACGAAGAAAGAAAAACAGAGTGGCGATACTGTGAATACAGTAGAAGCAACAATAATGCTCATCACCATTACGACATCTACGACTTATTTGAGCGTCCTTTTAAGTTGTTTGCTAATAGCCTTACGTCGATGTCCGGAAAAGACTGGGGGGGCAAGGAACGGGAAGGAATTTGGCCATGGTCTTTTGAAGGAACCATCCTGCCATTCGCGTGGAGTAATTTCTGGAAATCATGGAAAACGGGAATCTGGATGGCCGGACGGCCGTTTAGGAGATTGTACGTGTGTATTCGCAAGAAAACTTGAATATTTCAAATGCTTATGTCTTCCTTACGATGCAGTTGTATAGAATGCCTTCTAGAAAGCCTGTAGTATGACCGTCTACCTTCATACTGTGTTTGTGGTACAAATCAATAAGGAACGACCCGATTTCTGTTGTGTATTTTAATATAATTGAAATACCAAATAGACATGGAGCCTTACCCCTCTTCAGTGCCGCAAATTTTGCGTACATGTCCCCAGAACTCTATTAATGGTCGCATTACATTTCTTTCCTTCAGCTTTAGTCACTACGAACAAATTAACTAGTCGTGAAAGTTTCATGTTACTCACCGTTTTCTCTCTCTCTTTTTTTTAAAATAAAATTCTCTCTAATTCCATTCTTCCTCTTTAATTTCTAAAAGCGTTCATAAACTCTTTAAGTTTTTACTTTCCGGCCTCACTAATGTCTAAAAAGAGGTTCAGAATGGGCTACCGAAAATCAACTTTATTTGTTGTGTAAGAGTTAAAAGCATATTATTTTTGATACGAAGTCTTCACGGGTTCTCCGCCGTATGGTGTTGAAGAAAAACAACAACGAGCTTTCGGCGGATTGCTCTGCCGCCATCTTCAGGTCTGATGTTATGCAAGGAGCACCAGAGCTGCACTGGCGATCTCTCTCTCTCTCTCTCTGGAGGTTCTTGCCATGGCGAGCGTGCCCGCTACGACACTGGGCTCTTTAGGCCCGGTGCACACGAGCGTCATTTCACGTCGCGTGCACGCCGCGTGCACGCGACATCCGGTGCACACGTAGCAGGCGGCAGTAGGCGTCCCACTAACAACGATGGACGTGTATAATAAGAAGCGGGTAATTTTTGCGTACTTTATGTTTAAAAATCATTTATTAAGGACACAGGATACACGTTATTGGCAGTATAGGACTATTCCAAAGAACTTATTTTTATAAGAAGCTAGAAAACAATTAAATAAACATTCCAAGAGGACAACCTCTGCCGGCACTGCAGGTCCAAAAATGCCCTTCTATTTTGTTGGTGATGAAGCATTTTCCCTTTCACCAAATATATGAGGCCTAACAGTGGTAAAGTGAATCAGAAAAAAAACCAAGGATTTTCAGCTATAGATTGTCACGCGCCAGGAGAAAAGTAGAAAGTACATTTGGCATTCTGTACAAAAAATTTTCATAAAAACAATTAATGTAAATTTGGATTTATCTATCCTATTGATAAAGACGTGTTGTTCACTTCATAATTTTGTAAGAAGGAGATATGGGTTCAACATTCAAGACGAATTGAGTATAGAAGGTTTCGTCTATATCGGAAAGGACGCCTCAGTTCCAACAAGAGGAGCTACTTAGCAGTCTGTCCAAGTAGGGAACATGATAGCAGCATATTTTGTTTCTGATGTTGCCACCTTACCCCCGTAAAGGAATTTTATTTAAGAACTTTTGTGTTTGCAACAGCAATTTACTATACATTTTATAGGTATGATACATAAAATCTAGATTGTAAATACTTTACGTAAAACTGGAATTATAATAAACATGAAATATTTTGCTTAAATATTTCATTTTCACCCTTGTCGTCCTTCTCCTCGAATCCCACAAAGAATATCCGACATATACTGATCCGAGCTCTTCTCTTGATTCGATCATGATACTTTTCTGACTGATGTCCCAAGTTTCTGGATAAGTTTTAACTACACCAATAAAATGTTCGATGTCAATATTATTAAAACTAATAACTCGTCTGCCAAGCTTGCCGTGCTAGCGTGTTCTGCCGCCCGTGTGCACCGCTCCATTGGACACAATGTATCAGGAGACCGCAGTAGCGTGCGCGGCGACCCTGCGGCGTGGTGGGCGAGAACAGGGAAAAACGACCGCTGGGTCGCCGCGGCGTGACCGCGGCGTTGTCGCTGGTGCGTGTGCACTGCCCCATCTGTTCCTGTGTACTCCAAGCCGCTAGCACGGTTTCTCGGCGTGCACGCGACGTGAAATGACGCTCGTGTGCACCGGGCCTTAGGGGTCATGTGCGCCTCTACACCATGCTTTATTTTAATTTGAAGTTCTTCTGCTTCATTTTGTTGGTGCTTTCTCTCCGATCGGACGGTCGGCTGGGTGGTACGTCACGGAAGTGGTCAGCGTCAGCGTCATCTGATAATGCAGTTCCAGGGTAAAACCCTACTACTGCTGTCTGATATACTTTTTGTCAAAGTCGTCAGTTGTTAGGGTTGTCTTGACGTGGCATAGCTGGTCGCTGGGTTCCGGTACGGCAGCGGCAGTGGTCAAGTGGTCCATCCATCCTAATTGTCGCAGACAACAGTCTGCAGTTTCATCCTTAGCGCCAGGATTTAGTCCTCTGGCTAATGTCGGGATGTAGGTTTTGAAACTAGCTTTTTGTCTTTATCATAAATTTTTAGTTTCATCTGACTGGTGAAGTAGGTATGAAAAGTAGTTCATGAGGGGAAAAGATGACCATGACCACAAGCTGGCACTCGATTTCAGGCACAAGGGAGTGGGAAGATTTTCTTTTTTAGGTAAGGGTGTCAGGGATTGGAATAAGTTACCGAGGGGAATGATTAATAACTTACCGAAAACGTTAAAAGAATTTAAAGTTGAAATTTGTAGAGGGCAAATGTAGGTGGGTGCAGGATAGGTGGGAGTGTAGGGAAATTGCCACCGGAGCGTGTGCTCCATTGCAATTAAATTAAAAAATTAAAATTCCGAGTTGATATCTAGTAGCGAACGGACATGTTTATCGAGCGCTCTAGATAGAATAACAACTTGGCTTACGTGTGACGGACTTGGTTCAGGAAATTTGGTATAGGAAACTATACGTGGCATTAACATACATCTAACTGCCCTCCTAGTTGTTAGGGAAATTTGCGTCTCGGGGACTATCCACTGGGTAGTATTCCGCGGGCGCTGAGGTTTAGGGTTGCTCTCGTCGCCGGTAATCCTAACGGTGACAACGAGGCACAAGAGCAACACTCCCACCGTAGGCATGTCAGGGGTAAGGAGAGAAGAAAAATCTGACTACGAAGAACAAAACAGTGAGGTAACGGAGGAAGAGAACGCCCGGGATTCTCAACTGACAACACAAGAACCGAACGCACAGTCAAATAGACAAGCATTTATATTTACTGGGAAACATTTTAACATAGGACAAGAAGGCGAAGTGCCACAAGATGGATTCAATTTCACAACAGTGTATGACAGAAGACGACGAGCACAAAATAAACAAACATAGGTACAGGAAATCCGACAAAACTCTCTAGAGAATATGAAGTTGGACAACAGATATGCAGTTTTATCAGACCACTCCGAAGAAAGTGATGGAGACCAAGAGGAGCATATGATGATGCGTCACAATCAGCACAAGAAGAAGAAACAGAAGAAAAAAGACCCCCATCTCTAAGGATACACCGATTGTAACGTACCAAATAGGGAACTTCCTAGCACTAAACCAGAAGATAAAATGTTTCATAAAAGGAGAACTTATAGTGATCTTCCGCGAAGACAGCTTCAAGTACCATCTAGAGACCATGGAAGATTACGAAAAAGTTAGAAGCTTCTTCTTCAGGGAAAAGATAAATTTCTTGACTCACCAAAACCCTGAGGAAAGGAAGTTAAGATAGGTGATAAAGGGATTACCACCCACAATTCCAGTTTATATAATTAAAGACGAATTAGTCGCTTACGGTTTCGACGTACAAATGGTACATCAATTTAAGAAAAGGGACTAATACCACTCTCAACTTACTGTGTGACGCTAAATCCCGGAGAAAAAAAATCTGAGGAAATTTTTCATATGACAGGACTACTGTATACTAGAGGAGACGGGGAAATCAGAGTCAAAAAGAAAACAAATTTCTAAAAGAACTTAATGAAATGGAAAACATCTTTGGAAATTTGACCCTGAAAAAGGTAATATCCAACCTTATGACAACAATTAAGACAGTAAAAGAAGCAAAAAGTGTTTGTGGGCAAAATTATTGCACTGATCAAAGGCCTAAGCGAAATGATGGAGTAATGGCTCCACAACACGGGAAAAACACAAGACATCATTGTATATATTTTTAAGGCGAATGGAATAAGAAACAAGAAACAGGAAATCATTGAATTCATAAAGAGGAAAAAAGTAGATCTGATGTTGATAACAGAATTGCACCTAAAACTGGCAGATAAATTACGCATACCTAACATGACAACATAAATTATCAGCAACATTACAACTGTACAGAATGGCCGAATTAATAAGCAAAGGTTTCAACACTTTCAAGTCAACAGCTGTGGTCTTCCTGCATATCCAGTAAACATACGATAAAGTTTGGCACGATATGCTTTTAAAAAGAAGCTCCAACAAGAGACACAGATAGACCAGTGCTACATACGAATAATAGCAGACTACCTTACAAATCGAACCTTTTATGTGTCACGTAGAGGACAGAGATCGACTAAACGACTAATGACAGCGGGAGTACCACAGGGATCAGTCATATCACCACCATGTTTTAAAGTCTATGTAAACAAATTCCCTGCAGTTCCGGGCATCACCTTAGCTCAGTTCGCTGGTGATACAGCAGCTACGTGTTCAGGACGTCAACTCAATGCTGTAATCAATAGAATGCAGAGACAACTGCAAGAAGTAGAGAAATGGTGCACAACGAATGAAGTATGTATCAACGCCAACGAGAGCGCGGCCGTATTCTTCACAAAAAGAATTTTTTTTTTTTTTTTTTTTTTTTTTTTGTAACAGTTTAACGTCCCTTTTTAACAACGTGGTCTTTTAGAGACGGGAAAGGATGGGGGCAAGGAATGGGAAGGAATTCGGCCATGGCCTTTTTTGAAGGAAGCATCCCGGCATTCACCTGGAGTGATTTGGGGAAACCATGGAAAACCCAAATCTGGATGCCCGGACGGGGATTCGAACCGCCGTCCTCCCGAATGCGAGGCCAGAACGCTATCCGTTACACCACCACGCTCGGTCACAAAAAGAAGAAGGAAACCGGACACAATTACAACTCGCAGGACATGGAATCCACTGAAAAGAAAAACACAAATACCTAGGAGTAATATTAGATTCAAAACTCCTGTACAATCACCACATCAAGGACAAATGCCAAAAAACCCTAGGTATTCTAATGAACCTATATCCGATTCTGTACAGTAAGGAACTATCATTAGATACAAAAATACGCCTATACAAAACCATAATTCGACCGACCTTGCTCTATGGATGTGAAGTATGGGGAACGGCAAGTAACGTCCACATACAGAAAATTCAAATAATACAGAATAGAAGCCTACATATAATACTAAAGGCAAATAGATATACACGAATAGACGATCTCCACGATTGGACAAATATTCCAAGGATACATGCGGCTATTTTCCAACAAACTGAAAGATTCCACGAAAATATGACCAGAACAAGGCAGTCAGTAGAAAACTAAAAGAGACGTTGGGAACTACAAACCAAAGCGATGGCACAAGTATAAAGTCGTCCTAAGTATACTTTACCAACCAAAATAATGCAATAAAATAAAATTAAACCTAACCACAGATCCTGTCTTGTACATACAACAAGGTTGTTTTCCCCCTGATAAGGGTTTTTTCCCTCCAAAGTTCACACCACAAAAAAAGATAACAAATACAAACTTGACACAAGAAGCAGAGCTACCAAAGGTGCCGGGGCTTGCAGAAAATACAATATGACAAAAAAATAACAGAAGGGACACAGCCGGTTTCCACGCGTCACTAAGCCAGAGACCCGTGTATTTCCAACGCTTCTTTGATGACTGACTCCCAGTAGCCAGCACCTTCACATTACCAAAGTCCATTTTGTGACCGTTTTCACTCACATGCTGGTCGACTGCAGATTTCTCCATCTAGCACAAGCGGATGTTGCGCTCATGCTCTGCCACACGAGCCTTGATGGTATAGGACTTGCCACATTGGCATGGTATGCTGTAAACACCAGGAGTCATCAATCCCAAACCATCCTTCACGTGCCTGAGCCAGTCACGGATCTTGGCAGGAGGACGGAATATGCTCTTAATTCCATTCCGAGCCAATATCCTGACTATTTTCCCCGAGATGTTTCCTGCATATGGGTCACTGGGTCTACTGGGCGATTCTTTGTCTTTTTCCTAATTGCTCGCCCTATTACTCGGTCGGAATAGCCATTCCTGTTGAAAGTATTGCGGAGATGTTCAAGCTCGGATGGCAAGGCAAATAGCTCGAATTTGCTCAAAATTGATGTGATGATGCTGGGAATGTTTTTTTGCATCCAACAGCGATTTCTGTCAAAACATCCAAGTTCTTCTATTCCGTTAGTCATATTATATTACGACAAAACGTTATAATATAAGGTATTTTAAAAGCGTGTGTGTTAGTGATGCACTTTACTTTTTTTTTTGCTGTCATCAGTCTTTTGACTGATTTGATGCAATCCTCGATCCCTTCCCATCTTGTGCTAACCTCTTCATCTCTACACATCCTTTACAACCCACGCCCTCAATTATCTGCTTCATATATTCTAATCTCTGTCTTCCTCTATAGTTCTTACCTTTGACTGTTCCCTCCACTAACAAATTAACCAATCCGGCATGTCTCAAAATATGACCTACCAACCTGTCTCTTCTTTCTGTAAGCTTCTTCCACAAACTTCTTTCCTCACCCATAATTTCCAAAACTCGTTCATTTCGTACTTTGTTTGTCCATTTAATTTTCAGCATTCTTTTGTACCAGCAAATTTCAAATGATTCAATTTTCGTTCTTTCTGGTATTCCTAAAGTATATGTTCCGCTATCATAAAGTGCTGTGCTCCACACGTTGAGTTTTAAAAATTTCTTTCTAATTCCTAGATCAATATTTGAAACTAAAAGATTTGTCTTTTTCATGAAGGCTCTTTTTGATAGTGCTATTTTGCTTTTAGCATCATTTTTTGCTTCGGCCATCGGTTGTAATTTTGCTTCCCAAGTAACAATACAAATATGTAATTTGCGATTTCAGTCAGCGGGTCTACACTTTGAGTGGTAATTTCGAATACTTTATTTTAATATTTTTTAAAAAGTTTTTAATATGTTTGTTGCTGTATAGAATATTGTGTAGATGCTAAGCGTTAATGTAATTACTACTTAAAATCCTTGAGTGATTTCTTTAAGTTTTTATTAGCACGGCTTGAAAAGTTTAAAAGCTCGACGTTATATTTCCGACAGAGATGTTGTGAATGTAAGGTATAAAACTTTTCCCATCTGGAATATTAGCCGTCATTCTGGTCAGGTTGCATTTCAATCTAATAACATCGTCAACAACATGTGTACCGCATGCGGAAATTGCACATTCACGATCATGATGGCTGCTACATATTGGCTAATACTACACGTAACCCAACGATTGGCATTGTTTTACTGTCCTACCTGTTCATCCGCTTCGCGTACACTTTTTCTTGAATAGTAATGCCTAAAGAATGTGTTAATCATATTTTTATCCAATTTTTTTTTTTTTCTACTGGCCGTACTTTGCACAGCAGCCCTTCTGTATGAGTAGTTTGTTTTGTCGCTAGAAATTTATTTTGTGAATATTTTAAAAAAAAAACGCAAATTCAGGTTGAACTACATGTATGTTTTGGTATTCGTTGAAGTTTCAGTACGAAAACGTAAAATAAACCTCTTGTAGAATTCGTTCGTTCGCTGTACATTTTTTTCATTCCTCTGGCTGAGGCTTTTCAGCTTTTCAGCCATTTAGGTTTAACTTTTTTATTTCTCATTTTATTATATTTGACACATTTTGAATTTTACATTTTATTTGCTTATTTGGTAACTTATATTTATAATTATTATAACATATTTTCCATTTTATTACATTTTACATTTTATTAGGTTATTTAGTAACCTTATATTTACTTATAATTAAACATAACATTTGTTTTTACAATTACATTTATTTTTAGATTTATCTACAATTAAAGAGAGAACATTTTTACATATGTTATTCTGCTTAGATCGTTTAATGTTTTTATTTATTAACAATTAAATAATTTTCTTTCTATTTACATGTGTACCGCAGTACCGCAATTGGGTTTGTTGGCTGTTTAGATATTTATGTTTATGTACATTTGTGTTGCATGTAACCAAAGCTGGGTTGATTGAAGGATTGCTGGGTGTTCGGCAGGTGTACTCGTTATTTTGTCATCTTATTTGTCTGTGTCTAGTATGCTAGTCTGGTTCTACCCGCCTTGGTCTTTCGTCTAGGTGTGGCGGTAACTGCTCATTGTGGGTTAGGTCATTTTGTAATCCGTCGTTTATGTTCAGCTTCGTTGTATGTCTTTTCTCTGTTTAGTGCTATTATTTTTGGCGGGTAGATATATTTGAATTTTCGGTTTTCTTGTCATGGCTGGCTTTTCTGTTAATAGGCTTTGCATGTCTGGTCTGTGCGTCATGAGTCTCTGTCCGTATCGCGCTCTGTGCATAGCCAGTCTTGTCTGTAGGGGCGTAATCCTTGCCAAGTCGTACACCAGTTCTGACGGAGCTCTGTAGTCTAGTCTCATAATACTCCGCAGTATTCGTCTTTCTGTCCTGTGTAGTCTTGTTTCGCCGCTGTCTTTGTCATTCCGGCTAATGGGAACTGCTGCATATTCTATTATCGGTCTTATGTATGTCTTGTACGTGTGAATTGCTGTCTGGTCTCTGCATCCGAAAAAACGTCCTTGTACCAGTCTGATGAGATTTTGTCTTTTTCTGATTTTGTTTAATGTCTCTCTGATGTGTGAGTCTTCCAGTTAAGGTATTTGTCTAAGTGGATCCCCTAAATATTTTGCATTGTCCGTCAGTCTTAGTTGTTGGTTCCACAGAGTCAGTTGTATGTCTTCATGTTTTTGTTGTCTTTTCTTTGTTAAATTCCTGTGTCTAAACAGTATTGTCTGAGTCTTGGCTGGATTTGGCTTAATCCTCCACTTACTCATCCAGTCCTGAAGTCTGGTCAAGTACTGTGTCGCTCTTCTGTTAACAGTTTCGGTGCTATACGCCGAGCACCAGTAGGCGGTATCATCAGCGTATTGCGCTGCTTCCTCGTCTGTTCTGTCTGTCTACTGTCGGACCGTCTGACCCATATAGGATGAAAAGTATGGGGGAAGGGATTGCTCCCTGGGCTACTCCTGCCTCAGGTGTGAATTCGTCAGATGTCGCGTCATTGCAGTGTATTGCACATTGTCTTGTCCGTATTTGGAAGTTTAGAAGTCTGACAAGTTTACTTGGTATTCCTAGTTTGTTTAGTTTGAAAATTAGTCCGTCATGCCATATCTTGTCAAAAGCGCGCTCTATGTCCAGGAACACTGCTAGCGTGCATTTGCCTTTGTTAAAGCTTTGGGTCACATGTGACGTCAGTCGGAGCAGTGGGTCGTTCGTCGAATGGTTTTGTCTAAAGCCCGCCTGGGTGCTGGGAATTATATTTTTCTGCTCCACAAAGGATTTTTAGTCGGTCGGTAATTATTCTGTCGAATGTCTTCCCAATCACATTTAGGAGTGATATTGGTCGGTATGAGTTTGGGTCAGTAGTCGGTTTGTTTGGTTTAGGAATCATTATTGTCTTGGATTTCCTCCACGAGGATGGTGTGGTCTCTTTTGTCAGGCAGTATTGAAAAGCATTGTCATTATTGACTATTACTGTCATTGGCGCTTTCCGAATGCAAGCCCTGTTGATTCCGTCTGGTCCTGGTGCTGAGTTCCTACCTGTGTGAATTGCTGTCAGTACTTCCGTGTCTGTTATTTCTCTGGTGGTGTTGGATTCTTCTTCTGTCATTACTGTTGGGGTTGTAAGTATAACTGGTAATTGAGTCTCTACTTCCTGTCGGAAGGTTTCGTCAAATAAGTCGTTTTCTGGGAACGAGTGGATGTCTTGTAGTGTTAGTCTGAAGGCCTCTGCTTTTTGTCTGTTGTTGTCTGTGGTCGGTGTGTGGTCAATAATTAATGTAGTAGGTCTGTCTTGTTTCTGTCCAGTGAGAGTCTTGAATTTGCTCCAGAATTTTTTGCCTTCTTTGTACTGCATGTCTCATCCCATTCTGTCTGCTTGTGCTCTGATATGATTCTTTTTATTTGATTGGTTAGTCTGTTCCACACTGGTCTTAATGTCTGGTTGTTCGTCCGTTTTATTTCTCTGTATATTCGTCTTTTTTGCTTGATTAGCTTCCGCCGGAATTGTCGGTTTCCATTTGTCTATTGTTTTTGTCGGTATTGCTTGGTTAATTGCCGTCTGCAGGGTCTGTTCGATTAGTGAGTTGACATTTTCCATGTCCTGGTTGTCCGTGATTGTCAGTGGGGCTTTTAGCGCCTTAGTAATTATGTCACTGTATTTCGTCCAGTCTGCGTTTTTTATTACTTTTATGGTTCTTGTTTCTGGCATTGGTGGAGGTCCAGGAGGCAGCTGTAGTCGTAAAAGTTATAGGAATATGGTCGCTTGTGATGTCGTCTTCTAGTCTTTGGAATTGTATTCTGTCCGTCATGTTACTGCTGTATACAGAATGTGATCCGGTGTTGAGTGTCCTTGATGTCCTATAAATGTCGGTCCGCCTGTCTGTAGCCTGCATATGTTTTCGGTGGTTAACAAGTTGAAACAATTGTTGTCCATTGTTATTTTCTTGTGAGTCGTCTAGGTATTGGTGTCTTGCATTTAAGTCTCCCATCAGTATGAAGTCTTTAAAGGTCATTAAGTAACGGAGGAAGTTTTCGGGTAGATTGTTCCTTGGTGGGTTATATATACAGGCTACCAGTAAGTCACTGTCACCTCTCCTTGGTATTACTATCATAACAGCTTCTAGGTTGTTGTACTGTATTGGAGTGGCGCTTTTCTCGCCGGTATGTCATTGCGAATGGCTATTGCAACCCCTCCTCTGCCGTCCTGTCTGTGCTTCGTATAAGTCATGTAACCCGGTAGTCTAGTTTGGTTGTCTGTCGTTGTCCATGTCTCTGCTAGTCCTGCGACGTGGATGTTGTTTTTTCGGATGCAGTTTATTAGAGTGGTCTTACAGTTTCTGAGTCCGCGTGTGTTGACAAATAGAAAGTTACTGTTCTGTCTTTCGTCCATTGTGTCTATTACTTGCTTAGTTGAGTCTGTGTCGTTTTTTGGTGGCTTTAATTTTTATAAGCTTTTCGGTATTTGTTTACTGTAATGAGGAAGTTATTCCCTGTCTGATTGACTTGGAAGTCCTTCCTGTACACCTGCCTGAACACTTGTTTGAGAATGTATTCTATTTCTTTTCTTCTGTCTTGAAACAGGTTGATTAGGATTGCAGTTGTGGCTCTGATGTAGTCTTCCTGGTTGTTATGTTGTTCAACCACCTCTTCGAAGGTTTCAGGGACTGGGGGTTGGCTCATTGATTTTTGGATTTTTTGTATTGGTCTGTTGGGTTGAATCTCTTTGGGGCGCATTGGGCATTTGAATGAGAGGCCCGAGTGCTCTCCGCGGCAGTTGCTGCATGAGGGGCTTGCCTCTGCTGCACTTGCTGATGTGGTGGTCAGCACCACAGCGAGAGCACTTGGACGCCTGTGTGCAGTGTTCAACTGTGTGGTCGAAGGAGTGGCATTTTTTGCACTGTCCTGGTTGGGGTGGTGGGGGGCGCGACTCCTCTACTGTGTGTATTTTTCCAAATATTCTCAACCCATCCGCATGCAACCTGTCTAGTGTTTGCTGATCGTGAGTAGTATCGGAAAGCTTGGTTTCTTTTTGGAGTGCTCTTGAAGAGATCCTTCCAGGCATTGAACGGGATCATGTCCTGTAACTTCATTTCATTCATGATGTCTTCTGCAGTAACATCATAGTCAACACCCTTGGCTACTACGCTGAAGGCTAGTTTTTTTACTGGGTGGGGGTTGATGGGGTTTGGCCTGTCTCTTAGCAGTCTGGCTGTTACTGTTTTACCATGGCATGAGTCTATTAGTTTGATTAGAAGTCTGCCCATGTCCTGCCTTGTTGTTTTTACTATTAGTTCCCTGTTGCGGGTGAGAACATATTGTCAATGGATTGTTCCGCACCTTTGTTGTGTCCTCGCAGGTTAGTGTAAATGTCTTTAGTAGTTACTTCCTTAGGGATCCCTTTAATCATAAAGGTGAATATTTCCATTGAGTCTTCCAGTTCTGTATTTTGTGTAACATTGTGGTCTGTGCTACTCGCAGACGAGCAGCTTCTCCTGCGGCCGTTTGACATCGTTCGCTGTTGTCAGTAAGTCAGTCAGTCAAGTGATTACTACCTGTCAAGCTTTCTCGTAGTTCTCCGCTGGGAGTAGTAGTATTGTCGCCTTTCGTTTTCACCGTTAGGTATCAGGGCGACTCCACACCTAATCTACACACCCGCGGGATTCCGAGTTAATAACTCGGGCCCTGAGGTGGAATATTCCCTAGTCTAGGAGGGGCAGAGAGGATGCTCTGCACGGAGTAACTGGATAAGCTGTCGTTACGGTTTACCTTCGCGTTGTAACTTGCGTCAGTTCCGGCGGTCACCACCTTCGTTTGTTTCAGCTCCAAGTTGCACGCTGGGGTTGTCTGCTCCAGTGGTGTCCCAGTTGCTGAATATCTCGTTGTCTTCCGCCGGGCGCACACGTCACACAAATAGTCTGACTTTGCTTTTTTTTTTCAGTGTGTGGACAGTGTGCGCTATCAGTCGCCGGGATCTAGATGTGTTGGTATCGCTGGGTGCGAGCCTCCTATGTCTGGTGGAAGACGATCTCGTATCGATGGGTGCGGGCCTCATATGTAGCCCTCAGTCGTTTTTTGTGTCACTGCCTCAGCGGCATGTTTGTGTGGCCCCGCTACCTGAAGTAGCTCTACCAAGTGTGTCTGTGTTTTGGATGGGTTAATTTGGGGACGCTTTTATTTACTCGTTTGGGGGGAAAATGGCTGTGGGTGCCTAAGGCGCCCTTAGCTTAAAACCCCCATAGGGTTCGTATTTCGGCTGGGGATCATTGTCGTTATCAGCTGCGTTAGCAGCTGGACAATCATCCTCAGCTGGTTTTCATGTTGATCGGCGTGGTTGCAGCGCCAGGGCTGCGGGTGGCTCGTAGCTCCTGGTGGCGGCTGCAAAGGGAACCAGCTGTTGGCGCGGGTTGCTAGTTCCCTCTGGTGTGTGGGCTGCTCGCTTGATGAGCTGTCCTTCCCGTTGCTGGTCTGGTGTCGGTGGGTTGAGTTGCTCCTCTCGCTCCCTCGGCGCGAAGTCCCTTCCTCGCGGGACAGCCTCCATAGCAGGCGGGCGTGGTCAGCACCACAGTTTGCACACATTGGCGTGGCCTCACGCGGTCGTGTGCAAAACCGTAGAGCTGTGGTTTCCGCGCACCGCACACAGCGCTCCTGGCTCCGGCATTCCTTAGCCAGGTGCCGGTAACGCTGGCAGCGGAAACACTGGATGATCCCAGCTGGTTTCTTGGAGGGCCGCCCTGCCCGCTTCCTGGTGGCCCGACTCGCTGGTTCGTTGGTGACGGCCTTCGGGTTGGGGGCCTGCTCGGCGACTGGGTGTGTTATGGTATCGGTCACATCAAGTTCCTGGGTCGTGGTGGTGGCAGGCTCCTGGCTGCCAAGGCGTTCCGCGGCTGCCTTGATGACGTCTTGGCTGGGGCTGTTAGCCAGAAAGCCAGCGAGTGCCAACCGTGTGTTGGTCGGGATGGTGGCCAGATGGCGGAACACATCCCTCATGGCGCTGTGGTGTGAGGGTGGGACCGCTTGCAGGAGCTGGTCCAGTGCCCCTTCGTGGCTGGTTGGCTGGTCCGTGGTCCCCTCGTTGGTTGAGTGGTGGGCGACGGTCCCACTCTCCTGCTTGGTGCCGGCGACGCGAAGAGCCTGTAGTACAGCTCCTCGAATTACTGGTCGCAGTCGAAATCTTCGGCGAAGATGCAGGGGAAGGGTACTCGCTGCGACCAGTCCTTCCCTTCATCGATGACAGGCTTGGCGAGGCGCCAGTACTTCTGGATGCAGAGTGTACGACGCAGTTGCTTGGCCGAGCTGGGAAGTTCCCAGACGTACACTCTGCTCCAGACTCGCACCCTTAGCTCGATGGTCCATGGCCCTCCTTTCTCGGCGAGGAAGTCTTCGAGCTCCTGGAAGGTGGACCGCAGTGCCTTGATGCGGTACCGCTGACTCTGGTTGATGCACTGGAGGTAGAGCGGGTACCCGACTTCGAACTTGTGGTCGCTCTAGTGGGAGTCGGTCGTTGATGGGTGCGGGCCTCGTATGTTGCCTCACGCTTGCCTCGTTGCTGCCCTGTGTGTGGTTCGCTGTACATAATGTGGTGCAAACACTTTATTGATGAAACGCAGGTTTACAACGTTGGTAAAGTTATCTAAAAAACACCACAGGATGTGCAAAAAGTTAGTAAACAGAAATAATTTATAATCAAATTCACAACATAGGTTGTTGGAATACAACTTTGTTTCATGCGTACTTGTGACAGAGACCCCATTATACAAACCTCCATGTAATATTCCATATAGTTTGGCAACTGTACCAATAAAAAATGTCCACACACTTACAACGAAAGTTGTAATTTATTTACCGATAAAAATTTAAGTTTTGAGATACATAGCTTATTAAACATAATAAAGCATTACTTTAAAGTTGTCTTCTCATAAATATATTGAAGACCTTGTAGACAAATATATCGAGACGCTCGTGCAAGTTTAGCCACTTTTACCGCATACCTTTCTTGTGTGGAACATAAACACACAATTTGTTTGGTGTTTTAAATGTTGAGTTTACACGCTGAGGCACTACACACCACCTGTAAACTGTAGAGTTCATTTTATTTATGAAATAAGCAAACTGCCCATTTGTTTACACCGGCACGAGCAGAGATTGACGTCACAAGAGACGACATGATAGGTGCAAGCGTTTTGGCGCCAATATTCAAATCAACATCGAAAACTGCAAAATTTTGCCGTTTGTTTTTTCAAGAAATAATATTTTTTTGTTATAGTAGACGCACAGCTACAGTATTTACTACTTTGACAAAATTAGTCAAGTACCCCATTACTGTACTGCATGGATGTTCGCAGGTCAGCGTTTACAACTAAAATGTTTCTTCTTTTCAGAAAAACTGTTTTGTCAGTGCTAATCTCCTTTGGTATAACTGTTTCTTTGGGGATCTATTGTAAAGATATAAATATCTCTGGTAACAAGCCGAGTGAACGCTTGGTTTCCACATAGTTTGGCGATCCAGTCCTTTTTGCTATCTTCACTAGAAGATGGCGATGGAGTATTTAGATCGCCGAAATATTGTGAAGAAACACCGTACTTTTCTTGTTACCAGAGAGCATTAAATTAATACTCAACGCCGGGAAAGATTTCATTCTTAAGTATTATAATATTTTTTCGTAAATGTTATATTTCGACTGAATCTGTTTCATTTATGATATCTCTCACATTGTTATTTTTGAAATATATGTTGTTGTTTGCAGTTTTTTGTCTTTGTGTGTTGAAATTACTATTCAAATGTTTTGTTCTTGTCTTTTAGTCAATTCTTGATAGCTTCTACACAGACGGAAAAAAAAATCCCAACACCAAGAAAAATTATTGTAGAGTAATGAAATTTGGACAATGCATTTGTCAAGTTAACATGTTTAATTGATTAAATTTTCAAGATCACAGGTTAATTTAAGCTCAAGAAAATGAATTTCAAATGTGAAATACTGTTAAATTAATAGCCGGTGTAACCTCCAGAATTTTGAATGCAAGCCTGCAAACGTGAATGCATTGTGTCATACAGGTTTCGAATGTCACTTTGTGGTATGGAGTTCCATGCTTGTTGTACTTGTGCTGTCAATACTGGGACGGTCAGTGCTGGCTGTGGATGATGCTGGAGTTGTCGTCCAATGATATCCCATACGTGTTCAATTGGAGACAGATCTGGTGATCTCGCAGGCCAAGGTAACATGTCGACACTCTGTAGAGCACGTTGCGAGACAACAGCGGTATGAGGGCGAGCGTTATCCTGTTGAAAAACTCCCCCTTGAATGCTGTTCATGAATGGCAGCACTACAGGTTGAATTACCAGACTGACGTACAAATTTGCAGTCAGTGTGTTTGGTATAACCACAAGAGTGCTCCTGCTGTCATAGGAAATTGCTCCCCAGACCATGACTCCAGGTGTAGGTCCAGTGTGTCTAGGCCGCAGACAGTTTGGTTGCAGGCGTTCCCCTGGCCTCCTTCTGACCAACACTCGGCCATCACTGGCACCAAGGCAGAACCTGCTTTCATCAGAAAACACAACAGATCTCCACTCCGTCCTCCAATGAGCTCTGGCTTGACACCACTGGAGTCGCAAACGGCGATGGCTTGTAGTCAGTGGAATGCACGCTACAGGGCTGGAGTCATGGTCTGGGGAGCAATTTCCTATGACAGCAGGAGCACTCTTGTGGTTATACCAAACACACTGACTGCAAATTTGTACGTCAGTCTGGTAATTCAACCTGTAGTGCTGCCATTCATGAACAGCATTCAAGGGGGAGTTTTTCAACAGGATAACGCTCGCCCTCATACCGCTGTTGTCTCGCAACGTGCTCTACAGAGTGTCGACATGTTACCTTGGCCTGCGAGATCACCAGATCTGTCTCCAATTGAACACGTATGGGATATCATTGGACGACAACTCCAGCATCATCCACAGCCAGCACTGACCGTCCCAGTATTGACAGCACAAGTACAACAAGCATGGAACTCCATACCACAAAGTGACATTCGAAACCTGTATGACACAATGCATTCACGTTTGCAGGCTTGCATTCAAAATTCTGGAGGTTACACCGGCTATTAATTTAACAGTATTTCACATTTGAAATGCATTTTCTTGAGCTTAAATTAACCTGTGATCTTGAAAATTTAATCAATTAAACATGTTAACTTGACAAATGCATTGTCCAAATTTCATTACTCTACAATAATTTTTTCTTGGTGTTGGGATTTTTTTTTCCGTCTGTGTACAATCAGTTAAGAGGACAGGGGTTGGCTTGGGCTGAGATTGTCTGGCAGACTAACATTTACATTCTTTTACGATTATAGTGAATTACTTCTCCAACTTATTTGGGTTGCTATGATGAGAGAGAGAATAGCGAAGAATAAGGTGCCATAGTGATGCCCGTTTATATTTTCTCGTTCCCTTAGGGATAGAAATGCGCGTGGGTGGAAAACACACGTTGCCTCACAGTTTTGTTGATGCAGAGTATACAACTTTAATGTAGGTCAGCAGCATATCAAATCGTGCTGATCTGACTTTCGGACCATTCTGAAATTTTTCCTTCACTCCATAATTGCTTCCTCCACATACTATTCAGTAATGGCTTACAGCTTTGCCTCACATCCTTCTTTGCTGTTACTTTCACCCTATTTATCGTGGCCACCTGTTGCTTATTTAGATTATAATCCATTCTAGTTCTGTATTTTGGCAATTTAGACTATTTTAAGTTTTTAATAATCATAATCGGTTTGAAATTATCAATATTAATCTTTTTTTACTACTTTTATACAATTATTTTGCAAAATCAAAGTTTATTTTTCGTCTATTACAGCCTTTACGTTTCTAGCTGTTTTACTCATTATTCTATTAGTAAATTTGAAGCTTGTTGTACCTGACTGAGTCTTTGCACTTACCAGCTTATGCATCTTGACGAATTATGAAGATCTTCATCTCATGTTTTATAATCTTTCTTTTACTCGTGTCATTATTTCGTATCGTGGAGAGAAGTATTTGCTGCTGCCTAAATCAGTTTTTCAAAGCCGTATCAGATTTTGCGCTTAAAACTGGGACTATTCTTTAATTTATATGTTTCCCATTTTCCAACCCACTACACTCCAAATTTATATATTATTAATCTCCATCTTGAGTGCATGTCTCATATGAGGATCGTTTAGTTTTTCTACTTTCTGTATTACTTTCATCATCTTCTTGATTTTCAATTAGCACTAAGTAGTCATTTAAGTGTGCTGACTCTGTTTGAAACCATACTATTGAAGTTATCTTCCAGTTTCCTGGTAGTTTTCACCTGTGTATTGTTCTTGCATGTTTCTTAATTTCTGTTTTTGTTGTAACTGCTTTGTATTGTTTGCATTTTTTTAAACCATTCAGCCAGCACTCCTAAATGTATGTGTATTAATGCGTCTTTTCTGATTATTCAGGTGTGGGACAGCACAAAACACCCATGCCCTCGGCTGGACTTAGCTGCTCGCTGATTTCTCGCCTCGTCCTACTTAGAATAAAAATTACACGTGATTGTTACACTTTGCTTACCCTTTACGTCATTAATACTGTCGTCAATTTCACAATATATTTAACATATATTTCGTCATCATTACCAGCTGTAGTATTTGTCACTATATTGTTCGGAATAACACTCATATTTTCCTTATTTTTTATTCATGATAAGTTTGTACATCTGGAAGGAATGGATGTCGTTGTGTCTCCCACTGGGGGAGTACGTCAGTTTAATAATGCGACGTTTCGAAGCCACTCTCCGTAAGATAAAGTCTGAGACCAGCATGACAGGGGTAGGGCCGAGAACATTTATACAAAATGTACGTCTAATATAAATATCTAATCAAATTGTGATAGTACACTTTGACTATTTTATTAGCAGATCAGACACGGACATATATTTAGGGTACTGCTTTACGTCAGGATTATTTACACAGGATGAAGTCGTCAGAGAATTTAGTTTCCTTGCATAATTATTGCAGTGCATTTCCAGTTGATGATTTCTGAATCATTCGCTTTAATGAACCGTTTGCAATCCCAGGATTGCTCTGGACCACTACTCTACTCTCTTATTATGCCACTGCTGGAGAGCATAGCGCTCGGATCTCTAGAGAAAAATGACCTTAAAAACAGGTGAATATTACCTAAGAATAACAAAATAAAACATTTATATTTACTATACATCAAAACGTACTCAATTATGCATCATTTACTTTATGTAGTAGTTTCGCTTTCATATAGACATTATAATTTCCTTCCGTGCACTCACTGCACCATTGGGAAATTAATTTCTAAATCTTTTTGTTGAAGTCATTTTAATTTCACATAATTTACAGAAAAGAACTCTTTCATCTGTACTAAAATACTCCTCACCACATTCTATTAGGTAACTCCATAACTTCGCACTTGCAGAAAATCTTTTCGGCATAACGGTAGGCCTACTCACTGATCCACTGCAGATTTAAAGATGACTGAGGATTACTTTCAAGATATTTCACTGAGGCATTGACCGGAACATGCATGCTGCTGCTTCATTGTCGAGATTAAAAGGGGCGGAACATGGTTAGACAATTAGATGTATACCTTTAATTCTTGACTGGTGAATTCTGACAATTAGTTTTGTGTTTTCCTCCGATGTCAAATAGGAGTACAGTTCTGTGAATAATTATCTTAATTTCTTGTCATGTATATCTACTGAATTCCCGGTACTATTAAAAAAATTACCAGATTTTCCTCAAAATATCACCATATGACCATAAATACTATCGTAATATGACCAAAATAGGAAAATCGTCTGAATACGCATTTATATGCTATATAAAAGACATTTAAATACAGTCAGAAACGTGATTAATTCGGCATTACAGATTTTAAAAAGGCAGAAAAAAAATTTGAATTGTCATAAAGTTCCGAACCCTACTGATAATATATTGAAACACTGTATTGGCATATTTTCTGTATTAAATGATCGAAGTAATCATCCAAGCTTAATTTTGCAAAATTAACTTTTCAATAGTTTTCCAAGTACTGTTGGTAATTTTTTACATATGAGAAAAAATACTTTTTAATTAGGTTCCTGGAAAGTGCGATTGAATTATTAAATACTTCGCCCTGTTTTTACACTTCATTTAAAGTTCGCAGTCCAAATCGCTTTCGGTTTTCCCGAATCGTGCGTGAACGCTGACTTTTCAACATTTTTAAAAAAGATATTGCGTTTTGGTTTGTACTTTTAACGATTTTTCTAATTTTTTCCCCTCTGTTCGACGGTTCGTGGATTTTATCTCTTGATGACAGAGTCCTATGATGCTTTAGAAAACTTTGGCCCTTGTTTGTACTGAGAGATATAACATATTATCACACAGATAACATCTCGGAGGAATGCGCGGTTGGCGAATGAAATAACCTCATACATTGTCATAACAGAAGCTTGGCGACTCTTCCTACCTTTCAAGTTAGAAAAACGGTGACTGATGTCGTTACACCTGAACGCGTAGTAAAATAAAATAAGAAAATCGAGCATGCTCTGGCCTGGCATTCCTGTCCGAACATACTGATTTCGGTTTTCCTTGGTTTACCGAAATCACTCCAGGCGAATGCCCGAACGGTTCCTTCAAAAAAGTCATGGCCGAATTCCTTCCCGTTCCTTTGCGCCAGTCCTTTTCCGCCTCTAATGACCGCTTCGTCGACGAGGTATAAAGCCACAAGCAAGAAAAAAAAGGGGGGGCGACACTTGTGAGAAGCGAATTGCAACAGTAATTGTTAAATGCCTTGGACATAGTGTGCCTCTTATTTCAGTTAATATCGTCCCTACCATCCCTTGTTCTTATTGATCGTACACGTGTTTGATCTTCTTTTTTAATAATCTTTTCATCTCGCGCGTCTACCACGATGGATTTTTTTCTCATATGAGTGCTCACTTTGGTATGTATCTATTTCTTTCCTAATTATACGTTTGAAACATTGCCACATCTCTCCAACGGCCCCTCCGCTTATTTTAAATGTGTGATATCCTTTAGGTATGTTCTAAAGGTACAAAGGTTTTTCAAGTCTGTAAACTAGCTTTTCATTGTTTCTTTTACGCACAGCTATTGATTTTACACGTGAAATTTCGGCTTTATGACGGCTTATTTCTTGAAATCTCTTCGTATAAGTCTGGCCTATTCATTATACTAAGGTCTAACATGTTTTCGTTGCCTTTAAGACACCATGTTAGTTCAGTGACCGTCTGTTGAAGATGATACTCAGAGAAAAATTTCGCAAGATGTTTTATCCCTGCTGCTAATTTTGTGGACGTAATTAAGGCTGGAAGAGACTTCTCCTAGTGTTATTGCATAATCCGGAAATCATCGGACTGTATCATTTACATTGTTTACATCTGCACTTGGAGGACGGCAGGAGCCTATCACCATTTTTATTTTAGCTACTTTCAATTAAATCCATAAGATTTTCCAATCCGAATTGACTTCTATTTCGTTACGTCCTCGATATTGTGGGCAAGGTTTTCCGTCGACTGTTATTTTATTCGCACTTAGTTGATTTCCACTTTTTCCTAACTATTTTTTTTTCTTTTGTGTAATTACAACAATCGGTACCTTCGCTTCACTGAATCGTCTACCCTGTTTGCTACTCCGATGCCATCTGGCGGGTTTGTTACAACTACAGATGGTGTTACTTAGGTTCAAATGTCAGTGAAACACAGTGGAATTGCTCTTGAGCGTTTCACCCACGTAAATAATGATGGGACTGGATTACTTTCAAAACTTCGTTGCTTAATGCAGTTGCTATATAAAAACAGCACAAATAATGATAATAGGAATGGACCAAATCCTATAGTCATATATTGTGGCGTTTGTATTGCTGAACAATGTACACATTGAAGAGTTTATCAAATTATACTTAGTCCGTTTATAGTTGGCGCAACTACTTTTACCCGTGAATACTCACAAAAATGTTTAAAAAAATGACATCAGCCGCATACCCATCTATATTGTGAATGTTATTTGTGGTGAACTGAAACGTTTGTTGTCTACATTGTGATTGGAACTTCTGTCTTAGGATGGTTTCCTCGTTTTACACCGTTCTAAGTAATCAACAGCTGCGGTTGTTCTCGTCGCGAGATTCCACTAGGCTGGTCAGATATTCTGTAGTGGATGCTTGGAGACTCCTAATAGTAGCGCATGGAGTGCGTTGGAGGTTTCGGATTCCGCGCAGCGCTGGATGTGTTCCAATCCGGAGGGTTATTTACGCACACTGCACTGTCACCCAGGTTCATTCGCGTTCAACATTTCATTGTTCTCGTATAGGCTTTCCGCATGTTGCCTGGTAAAACATTACGATGGTAAGGATAATACAACATACTTGATGGTAATGATACATTTTGCAGACGGTAAAACTTTGAAAAACGCGAAGACGTGAGATAAATGATACGTGAGGCCTAAATGTTATATATTGAACTCTGAGATAAAGAGGATGAATTTTATTATTTTTTCCTCTTATGGTTTTGCGCCTCGTCGACATGGAGGTCATAAGATTGTGGGGAAGGAGCTTGGCCATGAACCATACCGGAAATCTCCTGGAAGTCGGACGGGAATTTGAATCCACGTCGCCCACATGGTCTCGGTAATGTTTACTCAGGGCAGTAAATTCACTTCAATGTTTACTCGCTACAACTAACCATAGTCTTTTGCATGTGTGCCACTCCCCTCTCTTTACGAATGTGAAACTTTCCACCATTTGACCATAAACTTATCGGAGTAATGTGTGACATTGGTTATTGGAACTATTTTTGTAGAAGTGCAGAAAGGTGTGAGACGCGCATAAGTGGTGTTCCAGTACCAGAAACATCAATGCGGATTGGTTGGCCCACCACATTCCAAATGTGTTTTATAGGTGAAACATCTTGTGAAATTGCAGTTAGAAATTTCGTAGGTTCTGTTACGTTACACAAGCTGTTTGTCCACGAGAATGATCAAATCATAAAAGACACTTGATACGCTTCATAAAAAAGGCAGGAAAGTAATCCCCAAGAATATCACTGATCTTAAAGCATAATACCTATTCAGAATGTATAGCACTAGGACCTGGGTTCGAATGCCTGAATGGTTCCTTGGCCTCAACGTCGGCGAGGCGTAAAGCAAATAACGTCGACGTTAGAATAGTAGTCTGTTGGAAGAGTACACCAGCATAGATCACGAGAAAAAATAGCCTAAAGAATTTCACATGGCTTACATACTGTGTTAGTTGCAAGACTATTCAACAATACAACTCGGCTTCAATTCCTGCCATCTCATGCATTTTTTTGGCCTTTCTTAAAATAATATAACAATTAATGTTTATTTACAAATAATATTTATTACGCCAGTAATTTTGATTTTTCTTTCGAAATTACACTTTTGTAAAGTACTATTTCGTGTTAGTCTGTAGTAGTGTATTTTCAAAACTCACCTTCTGACAAATTTTCTTAGTTTCGTACTGGAATGTTTAAATCTTGGAGTGAAATCCTGTAGTTACTAGTCTTGTCAAGTACAAAAATTTCAGCGAAGATGAAATCTTCCTTTTGGGGACTGTCAGGCATAGGTGAGGATCATAATAAACTGCAAATATATGTTGAAAATGTCTTCTGATGGGTCTTTCAAACCTTCAGATGGTACTTCCAATACAGGTACATGCTTAAGAGAAACGCATCATCTGGAACAGATGAAGGAAGTTCAGCCGCATGTAAAAAATCTCTATCAGAAAGGTTGAAAGCGAATTCTGAAAAAAAAATCGGGGCAGATGGTAAGATATGAAATGGAATTTAGTACATCATTTCGTGCTTATTTTATGTCAAATATTAATTATTTTGATTATTCGTTATTAAAATTTTCATTTGATAGATATTTATTAGTCCTTTGAAATATTTCAGGATGGAACAACGTTATTTTTGAGAATATAGTCTCTTTCCATTTAATAAACCTTCGTGAAGAATTACTCCACCGTAATAATTTTGTAACAATAATTTACTAATAATTAAAATACTAATAATATGCTAATTACTAGTTTCACAAAACCTTATCGTGAGATAACAAAATAAGTTTTTTTTAACGGCTTTCGGCTTCTGATGCCATACAGCCAACTCGATAGTAATTATGTCACTCAGTGCTTTCAGTATCTCCAGTATGAAACTATTACAGTTAATTAGGCACACCATTCACAGACACAACACTCAAACAACTATGTCCGTGGCCGGACTCGAACCGGCGACCTTCGGCACGTGGAGCAACAAAATAAGTTCTGTAAATTGACTCTGATTCCGATCGCCGAGTTACCAATCCGTCAGTCTGACGGGTATTCCACGGATATAAAATCGAATCAAAATTTTCTTGAGAGGTGCTCCACAGTATTATCACTGTAGACTGCTACCTAGCCCTAAAATATTGGAAAAATCCATAACCCCTAACATCTTGTGATCTTGTTAGCCAAAACTCGCCCAGAAAAGAGCTGAAGTAGTGAACAAATTGCTTAGCGGCGCACCAAGCGCATCCAGATGGTGAACACAAATACAGCTGGTAAAATATAGATCCGGAGTAGAATTAACGTTTCCTAGACAATTAATATTCTCTTGTCATATATCTCCAAACATGAATGTTCATTTACATATTACCTCCAATTTTCCCTTACTTTCCGGTTTTTAGCTTCGACAATGTCAGTTGTCATCATTCCGACTTTCTAAAAAAATAAAGCACGGCAGATTGTTGTAGGAGACTTTATTGTGTTAGAGAAGGCAAAAACTTCTCTAGCAACGGGACAGCGAGAAACTTGTGCCCTGAAGAATGTCCTTTCTCTGCAGAGGTTAAAGTTACTGAGGAAAGCAGCATCTTGACAAATGAAAGAGACTCAAGAATCTAAGCCTGCTTTCGCTTCCGTTCTTTGCATTTCTGATTGTTAGTGCAGTTAACTTACACACTGCTTCCATTTCGAATTATCTGTGGTCACTTTAGTACCTAAGTGAACAGTGTCCACGTTGGGGAAAGCTGAAGAGGATGAACTGCGAGTTTCTAGCGTAAACAGGCAGGTTAGAAGAGCTTTAAATAACAACCTAAGGGAAAACATAACAGATCAGCGATATTCAAGATCGGAACGCACAACCTAAGAAGATTGATCAGCGAATTAAAAATTAGAAAAATAGATATTTCAAGTTTTAATAGAACGAAACAAAGTAGTGCCCAAAATCGGTTGAGCTCTCAATAAATCATTATCTTACAATTATGGACTATTATCGATATTACCGAATGTTTATGACTGCTATGAAAATACCTTCAGAGATATGACTCTCGTCGTCGGCCACCCACCAGGTTAGATAACTTCCTGTAATATTACAATACTATTAAGAATTTACAATGCTTCAAGGGAGGGTGATAAAGTTTTGTTGTTTTTTTTATATGGACAAATGCAGAAGTTAACTAGCGATTTTTGAGATAAGAGGCTTAGCAAATCGTTGACTGTAGATCGACAGAAGAAAGTTACTTGATAAAGAACGGGAGTGAAAAGACCCAGAACAGTAGGGAGCATATATTTTCCGTGTGAGAATATTGCTCGTAGGCGAGGTATCCTTGTGAGTTTGGGGTGTTTGACCCGTTGTGAAGTGTGCGACTTATCCACGCCAGTTTATATATTTAAATCTTTTATTAAAAAGGATCCTTCGGATTTTATTTCATTTGAACAGTAAATAGAGTTCCATACATTACAACTCTGTACCATTAGTACGAATCCTATCGCTATGTGACACCTGACTTTATATAGAACACTATACTTCCATATTGTTTTACAAGTCAAAAGCAGTTTATGAATTGTATATACTCACATTCAATGTAAATAATAGCTTTATTTCGTACATTATTATACAACACATTATTGTCATGTATTGTAATAAAACACTGATAAATATAGGCATGTTTACTTATGAATTAAAGGTTATACCGACAGTTCTTGATCAAACATTTATCAGCATACGCAGATGATGATGTGTCGAATTGAGAAATCGGCAACGCGAGAAGGAAGCATTTAAGCGCATCACCGGCCGTCTCGCACGTGTTTCAAGATTTCCAAACAAACTTCGCACATCATTTAAGGTTTAGTGTGTACATAGAGAGATTTGGTGGCCCAGTGGTTAAGACGTCTGACAGGAAATCGAAATATCCCCGGTTCGAATCTCGGCCTAGACTAGCATTTTCAGAGGCCCTCTGGCACAGCTTGCACCAGAAACCTTCCTTAATTCGGATTCCACGTTAAACTGTTAGACCTCTATATCCATCAGGATTACCGCGTTAGATCAAGGCGGCTACGATAGGTGCGGATTGTGCAGCCAATTCATTACGGCCACAAGAGTCTTTACCTTTTACTGTGTACTTGTGCATCGTTCGGTTGAAAGTTGAAGAATTTATTCAAAACTGAAGATTTGTGTTCCCAGGTATTGGGTATTGTGTCTTTAAATCCGATAAATGCTCTGAAAATAGTCGATTCATTGAAAGGTGATGTAGTATACGAAGCGATGCCAATTTATATGTTTTGTGTGTTAATTATGTGGAATAAGATTATAAAACTATGAAATGTAAACAATGCGGGCTTTGTCGATAGTGATTCTGCTCTCTGAAGGTAATGCCGTGTAGAGAGAGAGCAGATGTTCCTATGTCCTCTGCAATCCAAACAATTAACTCTCATCTCCCTCTGACCCCGCTGCCCCCTCACTTCGTAATCACTGAACAGAAGTTTAGACGACGCCTTTGATTAACTAATCAACACTGTTCTTCCCATCCGCCACTCTTATGGCGAAGGTTAAAGGTGAAATAATGCGTTAATATCTGTAATGAGACGAGCCACTGAGTCTAGTTTGGGAGGTCTTTGTACTGCCCACCCCTACATATCGTACCGTCAGAGTTGCTAGTGCAAGTCTAGTTTCGGGCGAGGACGTCACCTGACTCGCATTATGAATTGTTCAAATATGGATCTTCATGAATAACCCAGATTCAAAATGCAATTATTCTAACGAAAACTTCACGCACTTTTTTCGGGAGGGAGTCGTTATTTTCAGTTGTGACGGCTAGAGTTAAGAAACTCCCGAATAAGAATGATTGAAATCAGCATATATGAATCTGGATTACAATAAGAATCTCCTCAATTGCCAGTTCAATGTTTTAGCGTGGGATACATAATGACAGAAATGGGCTCTACGGTGAAAGAAAATGTTCTTACCAAGGAGAAATTATGAAAAGCGCCAAAATGGGAGTCGTTACCACAATTTTAGCACACTGTGCCCATTTTCCATTGATTACGAGCTTTCATTGCGAACTTACGTTCTGTTGCTAGAATCTTGAAGCTTCAGACAATCACACATGATTGTGTTATATCAGGGGTACGAATTGAAGCTTTTTTAATGCTTACAGGTGTAACGATTTACATATCTTCGACGGCAAAATCATTGAGTACAGTAAGATTATTGACAGTAAACGGGAAACTCACCATAAACAACAACAAATTTCAAACAAGAGAAATATCACATGCAGAAATCACTAACAGAAGGAAAACACATAATAAACGAATAAACAATCCTGACACACCAGACACTATGCACAGTATTGAAAATAAAATAAAGGACAAAACCATCGACACAGACAAGACATCATTAAACAGTGACACACAAAATCATAACAAACTAACACAAACATTTACATTATGAAAATCGCGACACACACCAAACAAACATAAGAGAGACTAGAAAACCAAAATAGGGAATTTCGTGACCTGTGCGTAGAAATCTGGTGTCAGATACCTCTGGATGCTTTCAAA
Organism: Vandiemenella viatica; assembly: GCA_031002005.1. Classification (NCBI taxonomy): domain Eukaryota; kingdom Metazoa; phylum Arthropoda; class Insecta; order Orthoptera; family Morabidae; genus Vandiemenella; species Vandiemenella viatica. The sequence continues at coordinate 383,483,388 of CM061921.1, forward strand.
TGACTTGTAGAATCCGTGCTACGCCGAATCGCTTCAGTATTGCCTTCGAAAGGTGGACCAATATGCTACTAAGTTGGTGGTCGTAATATTTTGGCTGACCAGCTTAAATATACAGTGCAGTGAAATGTTTTGCTAGTTACTAGTGGAATAAGCCGATAATTGATTGCGATTCAGAAGGAAACAAAATCACTGCTGCTGAGAAGGGAACATAAATAAAGGCAATAGACCGATAAATGTAAGTAGATTGTAATTTATATAATAATTCAAATGTTCAAAATGTAACAGCATAGCCAAATTGTAACATATATACGCAATTAACAGGAGAAACCGCTGAAGATGCTTCTACGAAAGAAGTGAAATGCGTTCGGAAAGTTAATTAACGAACAAACAATCAATTGCTTTGGCTGTATTTGCCTTTTCCTCTTCCGTCTCCAAGTCGACGAGCTGTAAAGCCATAGCAAAAAATAGAAAGAGGTGGAAATAACGTACTAAAAGAATGGATGGAAGAAGACTGCCAAAAAGAAAAAAACAAAACAAAAATGATAATGCCGTTTATGAAAAGTTGAAGCAGGCAATTTGCCCAAACACTGAAGTACAGAAGAATGAAAGTTTCATGCATCCATATATTGACTTTAGATGTAGATGATCCTTATATTAACATGGCCATGCAGTGTTATACAAGCAATGAATACCGTTGTTCTTGTTAGGTCTTGCAATACACCCTGGTAAAGACTTTTCGTGAATTCTGTTATGTGTGTGCAGAATTTCATTGACAGAGTAGATTGTCAAATCGGCTACATCGATGAAGTTGGAGAATCAATTCCTTCATCAATCGTTGCCAAGTTTCATGATTCCAGATGAGAAAAAAAACTGTAATATGGTTTCTTGAGAGGAAGGTGTTTGGTAGATCGTTCAGTATTGACACAGATCCAAAAGGCATTATCAGGAAGATTACATGCAAGGAAACTAACTCATTGGTCGTTTTAATTCATCTTAAGTTAGTTAAAAGAGAATGTATGAGGACATCATCATTTTAATAGTAGAGCCTTCCTACTCTTAAGGTATGGCCGTTGATCCTAACTCTGATAATGGCCAAATTATGTGACTCAATACGGTTTACACTATAGGAAGGGACTTTCAAACTAGTTAACTTTGCAGCCCAGAGAAATAAACTGACTTTTAATGATTTGTTTGAATATCGGTTTGCTTCAGACGTTTATGCAGAAACTGTATTTAGACACAGTACCTCACCTTGTACTGCTGGCGCAGGCCTTCTATTCGCTGTTCGGGAATACTGGATCAAGTAACAAGCTTTGTACTATCTGAAGAAACGGCAGAGCAGCAGCGGAACATTCATTGGGATGCGACAGCTGTCCTGTGGAAGGGGCTCCTAGCGGGGTATTCTCAAATACTTTCACTCTTTACCTACGTTTGCAGTTGTGAGAGGGTGATTTAAAACTAAAATACATACTTCGCATGGTATCAACGGGAAAGGTGAACGCATGTTATTTCTTGCGCCGTCAGGAATATAATCTAACTTTAAGGAATGTATCCATCACAGCCGAGTGGTTAAAGCGCCGAATTCCAGTCAAATAGTAGATATTCTGGACTCAGAAATCCAAAGTCCAGCTTACAATGCAGTAATCGGTTCATAGAGGAAAGGCTACTGGTACCTTCAAAGTAACATAAACGACTGTTAAAATAGCCTACCCTTGTCTTGGCGTTTTCAGGCTTTTATGGACGCTTTTTCGGCAAAGTGGTTAAAATGAAGGGGAAAATATCGAGTTAACAAAATGATTGCAACGACAGGTATTTTCATTTGGGTAGGAATCTTCATCTGAGATACAAGAAGATAATCCGATGTTAGCTTTCAGTATCAGATGTATTTACTGCTTATTAATTATGTCAAACTGCATGATTAGGCCTCCAAGGACTACGTGGACTGCGAATCATTAGAGGAGTCCGTTTAGACGCGGCGTGCCTAATCTAGTAGAAAAAAGTCTTGTGTTGCCATCTGCCTGCGAAACGTGTAACTTTGTGTGTTCTGTGTGTGTTAAGTGTATTTTTTGTTTGTTAAATGTGTAGTGTATGAGGCGAAGATTGGGGATCGTCTCAGCAATCGCCCAGATGATAGCGGGACGGCCGGTACGCGGTGGCGCGGGCTCGTGCCAGTTCCCGTTCCCGTTGTACCGCCTTAGTCCCCCCCCCCCCCCCAGGGGTCTGGACCTCCCTTCGGGGAGACTCAGATGACGGGTTTGGTGCACCCGGGGTTCCCGAGCCTCCCCGATGCTTTTCTTATATCTTTATAGGTGCAAGTTAGAGCATTGGGGGAAATTTTCTCCCTCTGGAGGATGTGGTAGGTTGATTGAGCTGGAAACAAGTGCCGGCCGGGCGCGGGAGAAAGCACACTAGGAGCAACCCCCGCTGGAGGCCTTCCTGCACGGCTCTCGGTCGCTACCATGGAGGAAGGAATATATGGAGACGACGCAAGGGACCTTCGCCACATACTGGAGTGAAACCGGGTGGAGACAATTGGGAGGGGAGGCCGCCATATTGATTGACCAGAGAAACACGGAAATATGCACAAAAACCTCAAGGGAATCATAAGACAACCGTGGCACCGCAATTTGATGATGGATTATTATGTAACTCGACGAGACACATCAAAAATGAAGAATAAAATTTTTTGATATCGTGCTTAGTTCTCAAGATATACTGTCTCAAAAGAGTGGAGTTTCTGGTTGAAATTCAGAAGAAACGTGTCCCCAAAGTCAAATTTGGTGATAGATTCTTATGTAACACGACGATACAAATCGAAAATAAAGAATAAAATTTTTCGATATCTCGCTTAGTTCGCGAGATATACTGTCTCAAAAGTGAGGTTGTTAGGTTATGAGGGGATTCAACGATAACCGTGGCGCCGCAATTTGATGACGAATTCTTGTGTAACTCGATGAGGGAAACTGAAAGTAAAGAATAAAATTTTTTGATATCTCGCTTAGTTCTCGAGATATTGTACCTTAAAATTGACGTGGTTAGGTTAAAATGCGGCCTGGACCAGAAAAAACTATCGCCATATCCATATTTGATGATGAATTCGGACGTAACTTAATGAGCAGGTAATTCTTTTTTACTTGAATAACAAACTGTTTATTTCTACAGTCCTTAAATTTTAGTTGATGTTCAAATAGGTTATATTTGCACATTCTGTTTCAGTAATTGACAAGGAAGATTTCAAAATCTAGAAATATACTTGTAGACATATTTACAAATAGAAACAAGTCATATCTGAAATTTAAAAAAAAGCATAAGTCAATGTTTAGAGCTTTAAAAAAATTAATACTTCATAAAACCTCATAGTTTCTGAGCTTACTTAGAAGATATTGTACTGATAGTGGCCTATATCGTTTTGCTAGAAAAATCAGTACATTCAAAAATCAGAAGCTAACAGCTAATAATGAAAAAAATTGTTTGTTCTCTTCAGGTATACACTGCATTTAAACCTGCCAACATTTGCATTAATATTGCCGCTACAAAACCAAACTATGTAGACACATCTAAACACAAGAAACGCATCGCGAACTACATTTCCGTCAACAAAGTTTATTTCATCACGTTTAGTAGTTCGCACAGCACAAATTGTCACGATTAATTTCATCGTGCAATTTCAGCGTAAACTTAAACGTGAGTAATGCATGCAGAATACCATATTCACTGTGTCGAGATGTAAACATGACCCGTTTAAATTAAATTTCCAACATTTGTCTACAATAAGGCTAGCTTTTCAGGTGCAAAATAGTAACATTTGCTAATTGTCTACACCAACAAAAATTTGAGAATAATATGATTCTATTGAGAGCAATGAATAAATTTATAGCCAATGGTACTAATGTTGCGGTTGCCTGTCAGATACTTCAAGAACGATAATTACAATGTGACTTACTTATGAAACGCTATTCCAGGTTTTTTCCTATCTCGTCTGTTTGTGCAACCATATGCATCGCAACTTGGCATTATAGAAAACTTTAGAATATTAGAAAATGAAATATTCTCAGCAGCTGACACAGTGCAAACAGCCCAATGTTTTGGTACTCCTACGATGTCCGCCGCTCAGGCACAGTTTTTTCACGAGGTTTCACGGATTTCGCGTTATCTCGTCTCCATATATTCCTTCCTCCATGGTCGCTACGGCTGGGGGCTTAGTGTGGGAACCACAGAGAGGCATTGCTATACGGCCTGGTTCGTGGCGGGCGCCGCCTTCACGTTGGTTCCCCGTGGCAGAAGGCGCCTTGCCTCACCGTCCCTGCCGTAGTCTGCTGGCTTGGTTCGCGAGGGGGTTGGTGGGCCTGGCTCGGGTACCCCCGAGGACGGATCCTAGGGGGGAGGCGCCTTAGTGGGTGACGTGAGGTGCTCTCCTGCTTCCTGGGGTGGTCGGTATCGGCGTCGTTTTTAGCTTTACTGTTCTTCAAGAAATTAAAAAGACGACGTGATATTTCCGTGGATCCCCCCCCCCATATCACCTCACGTAATTAACGGACGCCCCCTTAGCGCACTGAGCCACTCTGGCGGGTATTTTGTTATATGATTTATAAACCGATCCGGAGAGTGAGCTGCCTGTCATTCAGGATGACGCGGGTTCGACTTTCTGTCCGGTCATCCTGATTTCGATTTTCCATGGTTACCACAAATCACTCCAGGCGAATGCTGCGATGGTTCCTTCAAAAGGCCATGGCCCACTTCCTGTTATTTGCCCCAATCCTTTCCCGTCTGTAATGACCACGACGTCGACGAGCCGTAAAGCCCAGTGTAAATAGCTCTAGCATATCTCTGTCAGTCAACGCCCTAGGTTCAGCTGTGAAATATAGTTTGCGATCTAATTTTATTATGGAGGCCACGAGATGATTCTGAATAGTTTGCTAAAGTGTTTGGTGTTAATATAGGTTCACTCTGTGCGTAGTTTGAATTCTTAACAGTAAGGTTTTTTTTTACTTATGGTTTTACGCCTCGTCGACGTCGAGGTCATTAGAGGCGGGATGGGACTGTGAACAAGGAACGGGAAGGAATTCGGCAATTGCCTTTTTTTAAGGAAGCATACCAGCATTCTCCTGGAATGATTTGGGGAAACCATGGAAAACCCAACTCTGGATGCCCGGACGGGGATTCGAACCGCCGTCCTCCCGAAAGCGAGGCTAGAACGCTAACCGCTCACCCATCACGCTCGGTCAACAGTAAGGTGCAGTAATTGTAAAGGACTGGAGAAAACCCGGAATGAATTTTTGTTTCCTGCTATGCTAGAAAATCACGAAGATTATTCATTATATTAGCTGCTTAAAGTATTTTGGTTTAAGAATTTTCATTTCACCTGCACGTATGGTACCAACTAATCGCGAAGAAGCATTTTTCATGCTCTCCATTTTCTTACACATGTGAGTTTGCTACATACCAAAAAAGTCTTTTATTCTGCTTTTATCTACAAACTTGTGATCAGCTTTAATCGTTTCGTAGTTCCTAATAGAAGACAATCGTAATTGACTTATAGTTTAGAGTAGACAGCTTTGATCATTCGAATGCAAAACGAGTGTTCTCTGTATTACAGTAATCTACAAAATGTCGTATTTGGAACTGACTGCTCAGTAACCTTGTACAATATAAGGAAATAGAAATAATACGTTCTTGTGACCATTGTCGCGCATTCGGATATTACCATTTCTCACAACCTAATATTAAAGCACCGCTTATAGCGTTTAGCTGGACAAGCTATCATGGGTTAGTTTTTGCATCAGCACAACTGTTAGCAATCATTTTTGATAGTATCATCGAATTTTCGCTTCTCTCCAGTTATATACTCATGAAAATGTGACAAATTGTTTTGTTAGTTGTATTAAGATCCAATTTTTTAAAGTAGTTTTCAGTGAAGTTCGATATTCTTTTGATTACAGCTGATGATCACTTCCACTTATTCAGCACCAGAAGTATCACTTACACGTATTTGCCTGTGATAAATATGCATTTTGAATGATTTTCAACATTTATAACTCGTATGTATGCACGAATAAGTTCTACTGCTGATTAACATCTAACCACAAGCAGGCAGCTCTATCAGTGATGTATTCCACCAAAACTTTCATCGACTGAACAGGTGTTTCTCACTTCCTCATTGTCCGACTCAACTACTCTGATCTTTGTCTTATCTGTTATTTCCTTCGATTTTACCCCCCACAAGCAGATTAACCTATATCCTGTAAATGACCACCCAATTCAAAATCGTCCCTTATTGTTTTGTCCAAACCGAGCGTGGTGGGTGAGCATTAGGAAGGACGCCGGCCGTCCAGATTTGGGTTTCCGCAAATCACTCCATACGAATGCCGTGATGCTTCCTTCAAAAACGGTCATTGCCAAATTCCTTCCTGTTCCTCGTCCCCAGTTCCATCCAGCCTCTAATGACCTCGACGTCGATGAGGCGTAAAATAACTTTTGTTCAAAGATTATGTAGCAGTTTGTTTTGAGTAATCGTTGAAGACAATAAACACCTTTTGTGTTTGTGTATAGTGCAGTGCGACCTTCTACTTTTTGTCTGAGTATTTTCTATGTGTAGACAGTGCATGTGATAATTGGTTTCGCGTCAGTAGTCGTCATTTGAATTGTGTTTGTAATACGTTATGTCACTATGTGTATAGCATGTGCACCTGCAGTTGCTTTCGAGTAGTCGCCTTTTGCATTCTATTTATCTGTAGGGTATTAATCAGCTTTTACTTAAAATTTTAGAACAACCGCTGAAATTTCTCTGTGTATGTTCCCTCATTACCAGTATGGGCTAATGACGGTAGCGGAAATATTTTATATCGTACGGTTACAAACAGGACTGAATTATTTGCATATATTTTAACGACTACGAGAAAGTTCTTTCTCAAAGCGGTAATTGTAACCGTGAAACCAATAACTGAGTTTAAGAACCCGCCAGTGTGGCAGCGAGGGCTCGGGTCCAAATCCCCACGTACCAGCCGTCCTCGCAATCACCTAGTCCAATTAGAATAGAATCTCCAATCCGTCATTGATGCTTCTCACTGTTAAAGAGTTCTTAAGATTTCCATGACTGTAAATAGGCAACATCATTTGAGATTGAAATTGGCTGAAAAAAAAGAAATGATGATTTATATGTATAATTAGGTAAGGTATCGACTCTCATATTCCAAAACGGACTATCATCAAAGAATTATTAACATCTCCAGTACCGTTACAGTTTATGGCCTTTATTTAACTTTCTTAACATTTAGAACCAATTCCTCTTCTAGTATGTAATAATACGCTATGATATATAAACTTTAATTATGATCATTTAAATAATTAGTTTTTAAAATTATTTTCTAGGATTGTAAATGAAATTGACATTAGAAATTTAAAACCCCTTGACCCTACTTTTTATCCATTGTGATTAAAATATGAATTAATATTAAATATTAATTAACTCTTGTTAAAAGAAAATACATTTATCACACCAGGACTAGTGAACATTTCATGACATAGCTTTTACAGTACGTGGTTTTGTGAACAGTTTCAATGTTGTTGTTTTTTTACTTATGGCTTTACGCCTCGTCGACGTTGAGGTCATTAGAGGCGGGATGGGACCGCGGTCAAGGAAGGGGAGGGAATTCGGCCATGGCCTGTTGAAGGAAGCATCCTGGCAATCGCCGGGAGTGATTTGGGGAAACCGTGTAAAACCCAAATCTGGATGCCCGGAGTGGGATTCGAACCGGCGCACAGTGTGTTATTTTCTAAATCTAGAGGGACAAAAGTCAATTTTGAACTAGTCTACGCAGACAAAATAATTATTTATTTTCAAAGTAGATAAACCATATTATTAGGAACAAAGGAACGCTCGGTCAGTGCTTGTTAAAACGATAGGTGTTACGGCTGTGTGTGGGGGCTGGTGGAATACACTCTTTGTGGTCAGACTAAGGCGTTGCCTGTGGGACCCTCTCCACGAACCCAGCGCTGAGAGCCAGGCTGCACCGTAATGGACCTTCGCTGTTCAACTCCTCTGTCTGCAAGTGATACGGCTCCAGACAGTGCAATACTGCAATCGCGCCCGTGAGCCATTTCTGTTTTCCATTTGCAAGCAGTTTTGTCGCTGGACATTTCCTTCAATCTTAGAGATTTAGTGTCTTTACAGGTGGTTTGTCTTTTGGTTGCTCTTTGTTTCAGTTATTAGTTAGAATTGACAATGGTCTTTTGTGTTTGTCAAAATTGGTATAATACTGGCCGAGGCTGGCGATCAGTGGGTTAGTTGACTTTCGTGATGCCCTCTAGAAAGATTTGGTTATTTCCATAATTCTTTCTTTGAGCAGCGGGACACCTGCTGTTTCATGCAGGTCTGATGTCGGAAATCGGTTCGGCACATGTAGTGCTCACCGAAGTGATCTGTTCTGCATCGTTTGCAGACGGTTCATTTAGGACCTTGGATACGTACCCCCACACAGGGCACGCACATTCAATCATCGGACGTATTAGGCTACAGTAATCACTGACGCCGATGCTGACTGACAATGAGCTATCCCCCGTTGAGTATTGGGTATAACTCTTGTAGCCTAGCTGCAACTTTTTGTCGTTTCTCCTTAATGTGATGTTTCCAGGTTAGACGAGTGTCCAGAATCACGCTGAGGTATTTGGCTTCGGTCGACCACTCGATGTCTTCACCATTAAGGTGCAAGTTACGGATACGGTTTTGCCGGCAGTCACGCTTCCCCAGGCGCCTGGTCCGCATAATAGCTTGAGTCTTTGTCGAGTTAAAGGTTATTCTCCAGCGTCTGGCCCAGGCTTCAGTCTGCTGGAGGACTTCTTGTAGTCTTCTGATTGCAGCGGCTTTACTTCTATTCGCGGTGAAGAATGCAGTGTCGTCTGCATATAGGGCAGTACGTCCGGTGGCTGGAGCTGGTATATCCGCGGTATATAAGTTGTACAATACCGGACCTAGGACCGACCCTTGCGGCACTCCGGCGTTTATGGGGCGGCGAGTTGACAGATCATTGCCAACCCTCACCCTGAATGATCTCCCAGATATATAGCTCCTGATCAGCTTTACAAAAGGGCCAGGGAGACCCTGTTATAAAGTTTGTAGACCAAGCCGCTATGCCAGACGGAGTCGAATGCCCGTGCGACATCGAGCAATACTAGCGGACAGTATCCTTTAAAATTGAAGATTGAAGGTAGTAGTGGCACATTCCACTATTCTAATAATTTTTTGGGTTGCAGAGTGTGTCTTTTGGAACCCAAACTGGAATTCCGGGATGATGTTTTCGTTCCGTATATGTGCCTCTAGTCTCTTTAGCAATAATCTCTCGAAGATTTTACTCATTGAGGGGAGCAGGCTGATGGGGCGGTAGTTCTGGGGGAATGTCGTATTCTTCCCAGGTTTTGGCACAGCAACAACTGTAGCCTGCTTCCAACATCTTGGGTAGTGCTGGCTGCGTAGAACTATGTTAAAGATTTCTGTGAGCTATTCGATGATCTGTAGTGGGAGGTTCTTCAGCAGGTGGTTGCTTATATTGTCAATTCCCGGAGCCTTCCTGGGGTGTAGTTTGCTCAATATGTTTCGAACATCATCATAGGTGATCTCTTCTATTGTGTAGTCATCATCCTTGGCTGCTAGAAAACGGGCAAGTCTTGGGTGGATGTCTGCGGATTCTTCTTCATCATTATCTTGAGAAGGTCTGAATTGCTTCTCAAAATGGTCCGCTAAAGCTTTGGCCTTGTATGCGTCGGTAAACACAAGACCCCTTTCGCCATGAAGTGGGGGCAGTATGGTATGCCGCTTTATAAAACGTCGAATCTCTACCCAAAGGTTTCCGTCGTTAACGTCTAGGGAGGCCAGGCGTGACGACCACTCTCGGTTTCTATGCTCTTCGAGCGCCGCTTTCAGCTCACGTTGGAGTCGCTTTAGTAACCACCTTGTTTCAGGGCGTCTTGTTAGTCGCCATTCCTTAGCCACCCTGTTTTTATGCCTTATCTGTGCTAATAGGTGTGGCTGCAGTTGGCGAGACCTGGGTCTTTCAGTTGAAGGAGGCGTTGCTGTGTTAGCCGCTTTGATGATGATTTTGGAGACCTGTTTGATTGCGGTCTCTATTTGTGTCGCATCTAGGGGCCTCAGGCGGTGAAGAGATTCAGTGATTTCTTCACTGAAATTTTCCCAGTTGGTCTTGTTGTAGTTCTTCAGGTTGGTAGTTATTGATCTCCAGGAGCCTACGTCGATATCTATCAGGACTGGAGAGTGATCTGACGAAAGCCTGTTCATTGTGTGCACGGAGATGAAGCCTGCAATCCCCCGCGTGATCATAGTATCCAGGACATCTGGACGTCTGCCATTCCAGGGGTGGTGCGTTGTTTCCACCGGTCCCCAGACTAGCCAGTTGCGTCTGATTGCAAGCCTGTGGAGCAGCTGTCCTGCTGGGTTTGTAGTTCTCGAGTGCCAATCGGGGTGTTTCGAATTAAGATCACCTCCGATGATCAGCTTACCTCGGATGAAAAGAAGACGATCAAAGTCCTCTTCTATTGCCTGCCTCCGCGGTGGTCTATAGGCTGATACTATTGGGACTGGCCCAGTGGTAGTTTTCACTTCGATGGCCCTGATTTCTATCTGGTTGGTTTGTGGCGAAAGTATTTCATGACGAGGGATACCACGCTTTATGTATATTGCCACACCTCCTGCTGCAGTTGGCCTGTCATGCCGATAGCAGCAATAGTTGGCTACTGTGTAGTTAAGGCCTTGTTTGAGGTGGGTTTCTGAGACAAGGCAAATATCTACGTCCTCATCACGCAGGAACTGCATGTACTCTCCAAGTGTAACGTACAAAAAGTGTCGAAAGCGGTACGTCAGAGGTTAGCGTTCGTGTCGAGTTCTAGTTTCATCTACGTATGTCATGGTCTAAGCCAGGGGTGGCCAACCCAAATGATCTTGCGGGCCACTTTGGAAATTCATCATAGCTCCGCGAGCCGCATATAAAATTACATATCTCCTTATTAGATTTAGACCCACTATAAACTTTTGTGAAAAGTTGAAACATAATGAGTTATTATTATTGTGTTTACTATTATTCTTACATGTAAACACAGATAATATAATAATAATGACACTAAGGGGGCATCCATAAATTACGTGAGGTGTTTTTCCGGAGATCTGGTCTGACCTCCCCTCCCCCCCTCCTCCCTCTCTGGTGAGATCTGGTCCATAAGGATAAGGCCTCCCTTCCTTCCTAGAAATCGCCCTCGCAACTTTTTGAGACCTTTTTTTTAGCTCTACAGTACAACAAAAATTTCCAAAACCTCAAATGAGAATTCCGTTGACACCCCCTCCCCCTTGGTGAGATTTCGCCGGACCCCCCCATTTCACCTCACGTAATTTATGGACGCCCCCTAAACGCACATTTTAAAGAAATATATAACACTAAAAATGATATATTAAAAATATATAGGGGGCATCCATAAGTTACGTGAGTTGCTTTTCCGGATTTCCGGACCCCCCTCCCCTCTTTGGTGAGACTTCGTGAGATCTGGCCCGATTCCCCCCCCCCCCTCTGGTAAGATTTGGTGGTCCGTAAGTCTCCCCCCTAGAAATCGCCCTGGCATCCTCTCCCCCCTATTTCACCACACGTAATTTATGGACGCCCTCTAAATGAAATAAATTTTGAAAATATAGATGCACTAAAAATGTATTTTTTAATACATTTTTTTTTCTACTTTGGCCATTATAAAATAAATATGTTTTATAAATGTGTGATGACTCTCGCGGGCCAGAAAAAAAATTCTTGCCGGGCCACGGGTTGGCCACCCCTGATCTAAGCGGTCAGTTGCTTACTGCTTCCGCCACGAGATAGAAGCACTGGCTTTGTGAAGTGTTCAAGCCTGGCGGCAGTGTGTTCAACTACTGCTGCCTCAGTTGACCGGCAGTGGCCAGTGACGCAATAGACCGAAGTGTGCTCGCCAACCACGTAGGGTTGCTCAAAACATCGGGTGCTAGGTCAGTCTGTTACTACGGTGTTCATCCAGGTTAGAAGATTTTCTAAAGTGAGCAAACTAAAACCTGCGTTAGTAAATTCCCCAGTTGAAACAAATTTTGAAAAAATAGTAATAAAACACTAACAAGCACGCTACAGACTTCTGGTTTGTGTAACTTATTCCTCCTCTTAGCTATTTTAAATAGATCGTACGCTAACCTGCTGCCTTTGAATTAGCGCAAACTTCGTATTCTTCGTCGTTCAGCTTTTATTCAAAACCTGCTGGAGGATTGCGTGTGTTATTAAGATTTTAGCCCAACAATGACAGAGTTTTGTAGCATGGCACAATCAGTACTGTAAGCCTATTAAATAACCTCAATGTTTGAGGTGTATTCTAATGGTAGTGGCGATGCATCACCATACTGGTTCGGCAGTTTTTCGAATTCTCTGTCTGCGTTCCAACGATCTTTTTGTTTTGTCTTTTTGTGTGGTTTCCAGTAATTATCAAAGAGCATGTTGGCATAGTACTCATTTCCGTACCAAACAAAATTGGAAACGACACTATGAACATAATTATGGGCCAAGCTATTTCGCGGATATGGTCTCTAATGGCCTCACATTTCGGCGAAAGTGAGGTTGGTTCAAGAAAGTTGAGCAGAAACTGAAAATAAAGTCTTAGAAATAGTGGAGCTTTTGAAAGAGCTATCCAGTTCAATACTGATGGCATTCTATTTACCAAAAATTGATTGCACATTTGTGGATTTCTGAGCTCAGTATGTGCCCATTACTGCTCTTATTTTATCGCCTGGTCACTTAATAAGGTAGTTTATCAAATCCGCCAGATTATCGTGTCTTTGATTCACCATTTATCAGCGTACCGTCATTTGCGACCTGTCAGCGTACCTCTGCTTAGTGTTTTCTGTTACGTGACTAATTGTTATAGAAATCATTCTAATTCATTAAGTTCTGAAATATATTCCTAGCTTTTAAATTAATTAACGAAAGTAAAAAAAATACATAGAAAAATGTAAAACAATTATTTTTCTTCAACTGCTCTTAATCCTAATTTGGGTGGGAGGGAGGACATTCTTCACCTGTCAGAATCTGGTACTGAGCTGTTGAAATCTGTTTTGACTGCTTGGTTATAATGTCCTCTTCGCGTTTTTCGGAAAAGTCGCCACAAATTAAATTAGAAATGCCTAAATATGAAATGCTCCGCAACCCCGAAATTTTAGCACTGCAAAAATGACAAAAAAATTATCTGTACAGGCATCATATCGACCTAATAAGGTTAGTTTTGTCATAGTGGTCGTGGTTAGGTTGAAATTCGCCCTGCGCATTTGTTTACAACGGATGAAATCGACTGTCTCCTCCTGCCTGTATCGATTCTAAGATGACAAGCCATGTTGTACTTCATCTCGGATAAATATTTCCTATCAATTTCGTGCGACGTTTCACAACAGATTGAAGCTAAAACGGCAAGAAAATATTACAACAAAGGATTTAACCAACATTTCAAAAGATTATCATTGCTTTTACAGCCGCATCTAATAGACGGAGCGTGGTGGTGTAACGGTTAGCGTTCTGGCCTCACATTCGGGAGGACGCCGGTTCGAATCCCCGTCCAGGCATCCAGATTTAGGTTTTCCATGGTTTCCCAAATCACTCCAGGCAAATGCTGGGATGCTTCCTTCAAAAGGCCATTGCCGAATTCCTTCCCATTCCTTGCCCCCCCCCCCCATCCTTTCCCGTCTCTAAAGACCTCGCTGTTAAGAGACGTTAAGCAGTTAAAAAACCTCTAATAGGTGCGCGTCACTCTCATATTTCAGCATTTTTAATTTAATAAGTGACGACTTTTCTGTAAAAGGCAGTGCTGGATTTCCCATTAGGCTGTATAGGCTCCAACCTAGAGGCGGCAAATTTCCTAGGGTGCCCGCTTTAGTAAGCCGTCAAATTTGTGTATGATTATAAACATAATAGAAAAACGTCCACTATAAATTTTCATTTAAGTGGTGACATCTAGTAGTGAAGTGACAAACTCGGAACAATTAATAGAAAAGAAAAATACTTTTACTATCAATTTTCATTTAGGTAAGTGGTGGCAGCGAACAATTAGCTAAATTATTAATTTAATTCTTCATTAGTTTCCTGACTTTCTATCTTGTTCAACGCAGTCGTATATTCCCGAAGGAAGTTTGTGCTGACAGACTTACGTTTCATGATTTCTATAATAAAAATACTTAAGTATGATCATTAATGGAGTATCTGGATGTTGAATGTCCCCGAGCGCTCGAAAGTCCTAATTTTATTGAAAAAATCATTGAAAAGTCAATTATTTTTTAAACTTAACTCGTCATTTCTCATCTAATAAAAAATTAAATTCTTTGAAATTTTTAAGGATCGTGCATTGAACTATGCCGAAACCGGTATTCTGATTGAAATTAATATAAATTATAATCATTTAATAATCATTGATTAGAAATCAGAGCGTACGTCTTAACGTGTTTTGTGTTCTTTGCCGATAAAAAGTGTGTTACGAAGTTTGTCGTATGGAAAACTGTCAGTAAGAAAGTTGTTCCTCTATGTTTGCCAATCAAAAATACCGTAGAAAACTATAATTATGTATTACATTTTTTATTTTCTTGTTTGTATTCTTGTTTCGTAATAAACATTTATTTTTCTTGTTTCTGTATTATGACTAAATCTGAATACTTTCAAGTAATGAAGTCACGCTTAATCTATATCCATTCACATATACATATAATCGTTTGCTACCTAATAAAGGTAATTATTAGTGATTAGTATAAGTATGAAGGAGAAAAGGGCGGCACAAAATGAACAGCCTACACTAAAAGAAAGTTTATATACGGCTCTGGTAAAAGAGAGTGCAAAACGTGAAGGGTACATAATAACCAAGCAGTTAAAACAAATTTCAACAGGTCATTACCAGTTTCGGGCAGGTGGAGAATGTCCACTCGCATTTCATGGCTGATGTTGCTACGCTTTACGAAATGTTTCTTCTCAGTATATTCAAATAAAATGTTCTAAACGGCAAAACTAAAACCTGGTTGTAACAGAGGCGTGATATCAAGTAAATTGTTCTAATTTGCGCTGTTACGTAACTCACAGTAATGAAATATCGACTATAATTGGGGTTAATGTGATACGTGTTGTAATGGTCATTAATAAACGAGAAGTGAACTACTGTAATGTACCATGTGGAATAAGAGCAACGGCAGATATTTAAATGCAAACCTTGTGTGCAGTTAGGTCACCGGAGGCGCTGCCAAACATACAGATGTAGCTTTAGAGAAGTCGGTAGAGTTGCCAACTTATTTAAAAAAAAATATTTAAATTTTTTTTTTTTAGGTATTTATTGCCTTAAATACACACTTTTTTTTCGCGATTACGGGACTAAATTTTTTGTTTGAATGTTTGAATCACATTTTAACTCTAGTGTTGTAAATAAATGAACAACTCATTTATACTTAAATTTAAGGACGCTCAGTTTCTCTCTTCCCAACATTTTGCATTAGTTTCGTTTCGTCATAAGCACTAATATCCCTTATATTTTTGTAATTGTTTAGGTTTCTTCAATGTTGCTTTCTATGGAGTTACTGGTGCATCACTTATCACTAAAACAAACAAGAATTTGAATTACTTGCCGTTTTAAACAGTATAAAAGAAAAATAACGAAGTTGAAAACGCCAACCTCAAAACGACGCGAAACAGAAGAAACCCCGAATTTCCGCTTGTCACTCATATGACTGAAATAAAGGCGAACGTAAACGAGTCGACACGAATGCCTTGGCTCTGCAGTGGGGTGGGAATCCCTGGCCGTTAGGCACTTATTCTTGCTCGTAGTTGGGTTACTAGCATAAGAGCATTGCGTTCCATTTATTGTATACTCTATTGGAAATAAAGTATTTTCGCATACTTTATTGAAATGAAAAAGTATAAAGTGTAACGATCAAAAAGAAATTGATACTTTGTTATAAAGTATGGTTGGCAACCCTAGCCGTCGGTGCTTTATTGGATAGCTATTTATATTCTTAATCATTTGACTGCACGATCGTGTCAACCAATATGAACTTCGGAGTTATTAAGTACGGAACACTATTGAAGCGTTGAATAAAGTAATAATTATTTTAGGCAGTTGCTTGTTAAATTGTGTCTTCAGCTGTTGAACGACAGCGCGCACAAGCGAACTTGATGCTAACCATGGTGAAAGTCAATATAGTGCCCCAAAATTGACATAATCCTGAGGACACAGGTGACAAACAACCACGCCTCGAGACGGAAATTTAAATGAAACATTGAATACTGAAGATATCTCGACGCTAGGCGAAACGCGAAACTAGCTTTGCCCGGCATGCATTCAAATGCCTCTTTTTCTTTCTTAACTGGGTATGCACATACAAAACAGAGAGATTTGCATGTACTAAATAAATGAAAGACATCGGGAAAAACTGAATGGTTTCATGTGTAAATTTTGTTTGATAAGGGTGATGGGTGAGTGTGGGTCGGTTTTTGTAAACCTAATGCAGGCAAAATGTTTCTTTTTTTTTTTTAAATAAAGTATATGTGTGCAGTGTTCCATCAAAAATCTAATAAAAACTGAGTTTCTATAAACAACTTTTGAAATTAAGAAGGGTGGGAGTTAAGGGGGAGAGGGGTTGGACTTCTGTGAACCAAATGTAGACAGTACTTTTCTGTTTGATTTCAAGTATATATGTGCAAAGTTACTTCAAAATTGGATAGAAACTGTACCTTTGTATAAAGAACACTGACAAAAATTAATGGGGTGGAAAGAATGAGAGGGGTTGGCTTTCTGAAAATCAAATTTAGACATTATTTTCGTTTGTTTTAATGTATACGCATCTGTTGAAATCGGATGAAATCTGTGGGTATGTACGAAGAACGTTTAAAAAATAAGGGGGTGGAAAGGGTGAGAATGGTAGGGTTTCTGAAAACCAAATGCAGACGGAATTTTTCTGTTGGTTTTAAAGAATACGTGTTCAATGTTATGTCGATATTGGATAAAAACTGTGGGTATGTATAAAGAACATTGCAAAAATGAAGGGGGAAGGGGTAGGGTTTTTTAAAAACAAAATGCTGACTATTTTTCTCCTTGTTATAAAATGTTTGTGTGCACATTTTCATATAAAACGGATAAAAGCTGTGGGTTTCTATAAAGATTATAGGAAATTAAAAGGAGAGGGGTAAAGGGGGAGAGGGGTTGCGCTTTGGCAAACCAAATGTAGAGTATTTTTCTGTTTGCTTTGAAGTATACTTTTGCAAATTTCCATCGAAATCGGTCAAAATCTGTGGGTTTTGTATAAATTAAGGGGTGTAAATGGAGAGGGAGTGTTTAATCTAAACCATTCTCGAATCACACACACAAAATTTCATAAAAGTCAGTCCTGCCGGACAGAAGAAATAAATATATAGTGTTGAATAAAGTATGTTTGCTCAATGTTAAATTTAATTTTTCGATTGAAATTAACGCAGTCCTGCTTCAGTTTAGTGTTCCTTTACTAATCATCAATCAAAATTTGCTAGTTTAGATTTTTTTTAAATGAATTTAGTAAAACTAGACAGTGATTGCATATTTTTCTAACAAAAGTTTATGGTGAAACAGACGAACGCAGTAGCTTTTACGGGTAGAAAAATGTTGATACAGCTGTTCTTGGGTGCCATCGTTAACTTTTGCAAATGAAAAATAATTCACTGTGAAATTGTTCAAAATGTTTGTATTTAAGTAGCATTATGGGTTTAGTAACAGAAAAGATTCACACACGGCTGCTACATCCAGTGATCTGTAGATAATGAAGTTGAGAAGCTTGTCATTTGCTGAATCCAAAATTTCTCTAGACTGACAATGTTTCAACTCGGATTTCTCGTCCGCATTTCAGAAGCTCATCATTTTGTGGTGATACTGTCTTTTTAGAAAAGAAAAAAATATGTAAACACAATTGCTATAAAGTTTGCTTCTTCAAGCAGTGAGTTTACATGTACTATAAACTGGGAAAATCTTTTCATGGGTTTTTGGAGTAGAATTTAGATCTGCTGGCGCATGAAACTGAATATCCATTTGTCTTACACAGTCTATATTAACCCGTAAGTAGCTTATCACTTTTACATTATGATGGTCCCAGGTTCCTATCAAGCAACTAGAGCTCCTAACCTGAATACCATCAAAATAAATCTTCATTAGTATAAGGATGGAGTAACTGATAAAATTGTTATATAAATAAATTCGATTGGGAATGTGTGTCTCATAGGGAATGGCTGGGTTTGAGTCTTTTGTCGCGATTGTTGGTATGTAAGAATACAGTATATATTCCTAACTTAAAGTCTGGTTACACTATGCAATTTTAGCGATCAATTCTTAAACGCATTCGGGAGGACGCAGTTTCGAATCCTCGTCCAGATTTCGGTTTTCCATAGTTTCCTGAAATCACTCCAGGTGAATACCGGAATGGTTCCTTCAATAGTCCTTGGCCGAATTCCTTCCATTTCCTTGCACGCAAACCTCTCACGGATCTCGACGTCGACGAGGCGTAAATCAACAAGAAAAAAATTATTAAACGATGTCGGTACTAATTTTCATTCAGCAACGGATATGTATGTACTAATCCGTACTTTCAAAATGAATGACGGTGACTTGTCTTTTCCGAGAGATGCAATTTCTAGAACTAAACCATCAGTGAAAATACATTAGTCTCAATCTCACGTTAGACAAATGAAATTGAAAAAGATAGTAGTACAAATTATTCTAATTCATTGTCGCAAGGTGGTACGATTGCAATAAATCATTTCTTAACGACTGCAATTATGACAGGCCAAAGACCTCCGTCCACACTTTCAAAAAAATATTTCTGCTTTGGATGTCAATGCCATTTTTAAATGGCGTATTTTACATTAGTATTTTTCAAATAGGCAACGTTAGGTTGTTTATGTTGAATGTTTACGACTGTGTCACATGCAAAAAACTTGCAAGCATGAGCCCCTATGTTTATGGCGGTTATCATTTTAACTTATTATGTAGCATAGTCCCAGCTTCCCTATTTCCCCCTCAACTCCTCAATTGACCGTCTCCACTGGTCTCCCACAGTATCGTAATCTGATATTGTTTTATGGCACTAATTAAACCCAATTTGTCATGTTTGATCCAATAATTGTGACAGCGCTGCCTCAGTCCCTGGTTACGTAACTGGTCGGACAATTGTATCCCTCACATCAAATTGCAAATTAAAAACGTCGAATAACATGGCAAATATTTTTTTGTAAGCAGGACAGTCATTCGTCCAGTATGGCAGCAATTTCCGCCATTTTTGACGTAGCTGGAAGTCTAGACCGCCACTGAATCACGCGAGTTCGACGCACGGGTATTGAAATTGATTCAATGTTTTGTTATTGCAGGTTAACGACCGCGCCGTTCACAACTGATTGTTACCTCAGGATGCGCCGAAAGTTACTGATTAACGATCGTAACAGCGATAATTCTATTTTCCTAGTTTTTCAGAATGTGTTGGCTCATGTAACACAATCTCTTCTTAACAATGATTCGAATGAATACGTGATTTCGTAACTGTGTTTCGCTTCGCTCTAGAGGGCGCAGGCAGCATTCGGTCTTAGAATTATACTTCCATTGTTAAAAGGAAACATCTGTCCCATAATTCTCCAGGTGGCAATGAGTCTCTGTCCGCGCTCATAGTCTGTCTTGCAATGCCTAGCAGTCTGCTTCGCCCTAGTGCTTAGGATGAAAATGATAGAGGATCTAGAGCTGAATTGTACCTATTTGCCAATTAAAACCAGTTTTTTTTTAGACATCATGTAACAGCAACAAATTGAATAAAACTACAAGGACATTCGAATGGAATTGACTAATTTGGACAACCTGGAAGACGCTAATTCAATAAATTAAATAGATTGAAAAACTTTTTCTACCATTAAGATATATGTAACTATAAAATATAAAATAGTAAATTTTACGAATTTGGAGGTGTCATAAAGGCCAGAAAAACAATTCGATGAACGTTACTCTCGAACTGAAGATGAGAAATATGGACTTTGAACAATTTTCCAAGGATTCATCACTACCAGTGATTGAAACTATAGAAACCGTTTTCTTTCCTTGGCAACAGCAGCAGCTTGATTTAAGGTGTGTGGAAGATCATAACTTATTGTGTGGTGTTAAAGTCATCATGTGTTCTCAACTACCAGGTGACAGAGTTTAAAATTGCCACACATTCCCATTCTGTGTTGTTTGGACCTGGATCGTAACCACAGGTAGTTGATTGGTTACTTTCCACATGTCTGCCAGTGAAATTCTTATAGTAAGAGACGTGATTCGGTCATTATACAAGAAATCGCAGATTTTTGACTTTGTACGAGTGATGAACACGCTAATATTCTTCACTACGTCATATATGGAGACACATCGAACAGAGAGAATCTCGTTATGCTTGAGTGCGACCGAGTGTGGTGGGTGAGCGGTAACGCTCAGGCCTCGCATTCGGAATGACCCAGTCTCGAATCCCCATCCGGGCAACCAGATTTGGGTTTTCGATGGTTTCCCCAAATTACTCCAGGCAAATGCCAGAATGCTTCCTTCAAAAGGCCATGGCTGAATTCCTTCTCGTTCCTTACCCCAACCCCCCCCCCTCCCGTCCTTTCCCCGCCTCTAAATGACCTCGACGTCGACAACAATAAATAAAAAAAAGTTTTGAGTGCGAATACGTTGTACAACTCCTCACATTATCAGCGTTATCGACAGCTTCAGCGTTCCAGAATATTACATACTAATAGGGATGTCTCATCATTTATGTAGACTTTGATATTGGTGGTGAAACAAGGTGCAATAAGTCCTTTAGATGTTTCCCATTTGTCTGTTTTATTTTTTGCTTATGGTTTTACGCCTCTTTGACGTCGCTGTCATCAGAGGACGGAAATGACTGGGGTCAAGGAATAGGAAGGAATTCGGCCATGGCCCGGCATTTGCATGGAGCGATTTAAAATCTGAATGGCTTAATGCGTCTTCCCCAGTGCGAAGCCAGAGTGTTACGGTCACGCACCACTGTTGGTGGTTCGTGTCAAATCTCAGATTGTCATTTTTATTGGTGTCTACATTACTTTATTCCAGTAACCCCGGTGAAATAAGTTTTCAATGATTTCTTCCTCTTCATAGTTTCAAGAAAAACAAGTTTCTTCCATTTCTTACTGTATAACTTAAAGATTGGGGGAACAGTACGTAGTTAGCTGTTAATTATTTCAATGTTTTCTCGCTACTAACAACTGTGTGGTTTGCTTCCTGCTGTATCGTGCACCAATTAACCGTCTCAGAGTAATGGTTTCTCCTTGTCCCGATCTCGCCATGATAGGTAGAGATAAGTCATTAGCGGGTACAACAACAATTTTGTACCCTGGGGGAAAAACTCGAAGTGTGTTGTCATCGACGTACCAGGGTATTTATTTTTACACTTTATAAGTGTAGCATTGAAATACTGTTCAACCGAACAAGCAAATTCACTGCATCACGTAGAAGGTACATAATTCCCATGAAAGTTGCATACATTGTAGAAATTATGATGCTTTTTGTAAATTAATGAAAAAATAGTGTAAACCATAAATTTTTTATATGTTGGAGAAGTAGTTAAATTTTTGTAAATTAGTGCAAAATATCGTTAATTGCATACCGAGCGTGGTGGTGTAACGGCTAGCGTTCTGGCCTCGCATTCGGGAGGACGGCGGTTCGAATCCCCGTCCGGGCATCCAGATTTGGGTTTTCCATGGTTTCCCCAAATCACTCCAGGTGAATGCCGGGATGCTTCCTTCAAAAGGCCATGGCCGAATTCCTTCCCATTCCTTGCCCCCCCCCCCCCATCCTTTCCCGTCTCTAAAGACCTAGTTGTTATAGGAGACGTTAAGCAGTTAAAAAAAAAAAGTTAATTGCATAAATTTGTGTAAGTCCTCCACAAAATTCTTGTGTTCTCCAGCACTGGGATATATTAGCAACCTCATTTTGTGCTGGAGAGTGGGCATCGCCTTGGATCGTGTAAATCATAGGTGTCAAACTCAATTTTGCAGAGGGCCCTATATTAAATTTAGAATGTGTTGGCTGGCCAGATTTTAAAACTTCTGTAGAGGAATCGAGTGAAGTCTAAAAGCTCTAAAAATCATGATTCTTCTTCCTGTGTCTCATTGCGATCGCGGGCCTTATTGATAGGGCCCGGGGGCCGGATGCGGCCCGCGGGCCGTATCTTTGACATCACTCGTGTAAATTGTGATGAATACCGCCTAGGATGTTGGGTAGGCCGGTAGTGTGATTAAAGTCATCTTCCAACGGTGCATATGGAGTAGGGGCAAAAACTTTAGTCGTCTTTCCGATGGGAACGTTAAACTTTGTATGGTCCCTAATGTTTTTCGGAAGAATTGGCTACACAACAAACATGCAGCACTTACCTACATATTTACCACTTCCTACTGGATGATGGTGATACAACTACGGCGCCGCTGTGATGCCCAGTGTTTATAACTTTTTCTCGACAATTAGTAACTGTTATACAAGCGACATTCATGATGGATGTATTAAATGTAATGTACAAACAAGAGCATCGAACCAGCCTTCGGCATCCTTGTTGAAACATTTATAATTTTCCGCGCTGTCAGAATCGAGGATCTTTCGTGTCGTTTTAACATAAACAAAACAGTCTTTGTGAATGGCAAAGAACGGATTATGATACTGTAACCGAGATTCACCTTACTACTGTGCTCGTCATACAAGTATATACATTACGGGTTAGAAGCAAGAGATACCTGATCACAAAAATTTAAGTCTTTCTCTCTAACCTACGATCGTCTAGAAATAATCTGCCGAAGCAACTTCTGTGCACTCAGATTCGTCAGTCGTATTCATTGTATACGGTAACGTAAGTAATTTTCTGATTGTGGTCTTTCCCGATCATTATCAGAAAGTTGACTTGCGGTAGCCATGGATGCCGTGTGATTCCCGTTTTCTGTGTTTACATTGGCCTCATCATCGTCTTCTGTTTTCCTCTAGCACAACCTATATGTCGTATTTGATGCTAAATAAAATCTGCATTAATTTTATGCTATATTGACGAAATACCCTCTCAATTTCTCTTCTTAACAGCGTTTTATAAAGCAGCCGTTTCATTTCTGTATAAATTTTCCATAATATAACCAACAGTGCGTTCGAGTGCTATCCTGTTCACAGTTTCATCCGTATTTCCTTAATTGTGTATACGAAATCAAATAATATAATAGCGATAATGCATTTGACATTATTAGTTGTGAGACCAAGGGCAGTTGAGGAACCATTTGAGCAGTTCGAGGATGGTCTAGGGAACTTACAGTTTTGCGCAGAATCTAGCGTACTTCAGATATGTGAAGCTAGTTTTACCAGAGACGTAAATGTTAAGGACCTTTACAAATCCTAGATGAGACCTGGGCTCGAACCGGGAACTATTTAGGTTTTCAGCTGGGCACCTTACTACTGAGCCACCAGACCGCTCGATTCTGAAATGACCTCTAGAATATATAATGCATACATTTAAGCCCTTTTTCATGCAAAAATCTTCTGTAGAATCAATGTTGGCAAGACCTGAAGTTCTGAAATGTCATCGGTACTCACGAAAAACATTACTAGACTTTTCCTACACGTTTCGGATGAGTTAACAGTGAAATACGGTGTATTTTATCATGTTCCGCATAGTGTTTCATGAAGTTTGTGGGCAGGATTTCAGAATAATACCAACGCATGTTTCTTAAAATTGCTTCATAAAACAAAATTTTGCTTGTGGCGGAACTACGAGTATATGTACCTGGAAAAAACACCCGGCAGCAACGGCATTTTGTTTACAGTAAATGAGAAATATTTGTTGTAAATTGTTTTAATATTATTCCATATTCATGTAGGCTAATTTTACCATAGTTTTATCGTGTTTAGAAGCTTATTTCGTGATAGTGCTTCATGTATTATTTTGATTGTTAACGTATGTACGAAAATTGATTGTGGTTTTTGTTTATTTTCAGGTGAGTGCGATGAACCTCCACATTTCACAACACCGACGCAGTTGTTCCAGGTAGAAACAATTGCTGTTTTTGGGAAACATATCGAAATTATATAGTCTTATAAATATTTCAGACCTCTTTGTAAATTTATGCAAAGTGTAAAAAACAAAATTGTTTAAAACATTGCTTCAATTTCTATCCAGAAAGTAAATTCCGATTAGCATAAAACGAAACTCTTGATGTCTACTTTCTACAACCACCATTGCATAGTCACTGCTAGCATGTCACCATTTCTTTTATCTGCGATTCCATAAAGAAATTATCTCGAGATCAGTGTGAAATGTAAAGAAATCAACGAAATAGTACACTTGTTATTGGAATCAGTTATGATCCTCTTTACGTACATCTTACAAAGCGCACATTTAATTGATTCATATATTTTACAGTCAGTAACTGGATCACAGACCTCATTTAACGTTATCTGTTTTTCGCTTATCACTGTGATGTTTATTTTCTTCAACTTTTTATAATTTCAAAGTTTCTCTAGTTCTGCTACCCCAATGTGTGTATCAGGCTCTTCACATATTTTTTGTTCGGATTTTTTCCATTCATTAATTACTACTTTCCTCCCTTTTTGCATGTACAGAATGCTTTTGTTTCGTAGCTATCCTGCATCATTTTCAACTTCTAATACATCTTTTATCTGTTAAAGGATTTATATTTGGGATATCTGTTCTGGATTTATGCCATGATTCTAGTTTACCATTCTAAGACAGCTGAAGGTGGCATCAGTTCTAAGTTTAATGTTGTTATACTTTTTGTTTTTCTTTACACTGTGGATCCATATGTATTCATTATTCATTATTAAAATGAAGTCCTTTAACGTCTGCATTAGTACAAAAAAAAAAAAAAATAGTTCTTGGAAGACTTGCTTTATCTGTTACTTGAACACCGTAAATTGCAGTTTCCCATGAATACTGCCTGTTTTGCGAGACCTCTTCCATGTAGGTTTTTTATCTGTAATATTTTTTTTCAGAGAAATGAATGTGATGATCCCATGATTTCGCCCGGGTATTTTCTATTTGCGTTGAATCGTCTTTAATTTGAACATTCAGACAACTGTATCTTACAATTAGTATGCTTCTGGCTTGGATCCCACAGTCGCAGTTAACTCTGGTTGGTTTCTGTGTACCTCACAATGTAGCTTGTGACAGGCGTCTCACGTACCTGCACCGAGCGTGGTGGCCTTGCATTCGGAAGGAAGCGTGTTCGAATCTCCGTCTGGCCATCCAGATTTTAGCTTTCCATTGTTTCCACAAATCACTCCAGGCGAATGCCGGGATGCTTCCTTGAAAAGGCCATGGCCGAATTCCTTCCCGTCCCTAGCCCCCTCCCCACTCCTTTCCCCGCTTCTAAATGAACTTGACGTCGACTAGGCGTATAGCTATTTGCAAAAAAAACAAAAAAGTTACCTATCGTCCTGGATATATTATTTCGAGGAAGTAGCAATAACGCGCCCCTGTTCTGGTTTAAAGCTTAGTTATGTACAACAATACTTTTCCGCTGATTCTAGGTGCGAACACTTGATGTTTCATCCTCCAGTAGTTGTTGTATTTATTTTTAGTCTTCTCATTGGCTGACTATTTGATCGTCTGTTTGTGTAGCTATCGGTCGTATTTCTTTTTAGATTATAATCACATTCGCCAGGGAAACATGTCCCGTTTAATCTCGTTGTATTTTTGTATGATTGGAGCTGGGGTACAAAATCGTTTAAACTCGTTCTGAACTTATTCATTTAATCCTTTCTATTTAAATAATGATAAACTTTATATGACTTCTTGCAGTTTATTAAAGCATTATTCGATAGATAAGGATCCGAAGATACAAGGCCTTTTGTTCACAGTAATGTTTTGTTATCTACTCAAACGCACACCAACTATCGCTCTCTCTTGTTACCCTGGTCGTTACCATGACAACGAATTTCAGTCTTTTGTAATTTCTCCATGAATCTCGTTATGCCACATATTCTGTAGTATTATTCAAAGAATAAAAAAAAAACCTTAAACATCTATTTACAGTTACGGGATAATAAGACGTATTTATCGTATTAATTTAAATCCGTGACTCTGCATGAGCGCTATGTCGTTCACAGGAATCCTCGCTTGAGTCAGTGCTGTATCTCCAGATTATTATTTTATTTATTTATTGCTTCTCGCTTTACGCTTCGTTGACATCGAGGTCATTAGAGACGGAAAAGCACAGGGGGCAAGCGATAGGAATGAATTCGGCCATGGCCTTTTGAAGGAGGACGGGGAATCGAAACTGCGTCCTGTCAAATGCGAGGCCAGAGCGTTACCGTTCACCCACCGCGCTCGTGTCTCCAGATTAGAGCAACTGTTTAGTTAAACCGAGCGTGCTGGGTGAGCAGTAGCGCTCTGGCCTCGCATTCGGGAGGACGCGGGTTTGATTACCCGTTCGGGCATCCAGTTTTGGGTTTTCCATGGTTTCCCTAAATCACTCCAGACGAATGCCAGGATGCTTTCTTCAAAAGGCCATGGCCGAATTCCTTCACGCCCTTTGTCCCTTAGGGCGCTAATGACCCCGCTGTCGACGCGCCCTAAAACAACAACAACAACACCAACAACAACAACAACCTTTGTCCCTTGCCCCTAGTCCTTTCGCGCCTCTAATGACCTCGACGTCGACAAGGCGTAAAGCCATAAACAAACAAAAAAAGAAGTTAAGTGTGATTTTAAAATTTCTGTGCTACGACAATAAATGGAATTCTATTTATTTCATACGTAATGATAAATTTTTAGACCATCTTAAACTTTAATTGATGATCGAATGTTGTTTTGCAGCTTGCGTAAGTTGGACTGAAAGGCGTGATATGTTCTCGATGTGGTGTAGCGGAGATAGTCATCTTCCTACATGACGTATGCCCAGAAAATTCACGTTTCTATTCTCTGAATGTCATCCATTTCCGCCCTCACTATTTAACAGATATCGGTGTTTTGTAAGAATACTCCTATGTAAAGGCATACGGCACGGTTTGTATTATTGGTTGCACGTTAAGAACACTTTCTAGAGGAAGTTAATGAAATGGACAGAATTTCGTAACCTGGCTCTTGGGCGCCAGGCTACAATTGAGGCTAACAACCTGCAGTAAACATTTCAGCTGCAGGTGTTAACGGTATCACCTTGTTGACATAGAAATGGCTTTACTGCTTTGTTTCATTCAGGAACGAGTTTACTTATTCAACACAGTCGAACACACTGATGAAACCGAATGTAGTATGTTAGCGGTGACATTCAGTATTGGAATTTGGGGAACTGGGTTTTCCGTGATTTTCCGCTATCATTCCAGGTGAATGTAGGATGGTTCCAATATAAAGATTTCAGCCTATAATCTTGTCCTGGCTGTAATGACATCGCCATCAACAAGCGTAAAGCGCGGATCATAAAAAATTTCGTTGATGAATGTCGTGGCGGATTTGTCTTTTTATATATACCGAGCGTAGTGGGTAAGCGGTAACGCTCTGGCCTGGCATTCATCAGGACAAAGTGAGTTCAGATCCAGATTACAAGAAATCACTCCAGGTGGAATGCCTGGCTGGTAGAAAATCCAACTGACGTGTAAATCTCTGGTATTACTGTCAGATATCGAAAAGCTAGTATGTAAGGGGGCTTGTAGTAACACGCTTATGTAAAGATAAATTGAACCAAATATCAATTGGAAACACATTTATTTCAACGGTATCTGAAAGTACGTGCAAAGAGGAATTTAATGATACAGATACTGCAATTGTCTTGTAGTAACACCAAGAAATAATGTTGTACAATGTTGGGCAAGCAGCATAGAGCATGGGGTGGCTTTAAAATGTTATAATGTGGCGAAGCGGTAGCCCGCGTGTCCTGGACTCCACGCGAATGCCGGGATGCTTCCTTCAAAAAGGCCATGGCCGAATTCCTTCCCGTTCCTTGTTCCCAGTCCCATCCCGCATCTAATGACCTCGACGTCGTTAAAAAGTAAGAAGTCCAAAAGAATCATAATGACGGCATATTCGCTCTCTCTCCAAGGACCACATGGGCACTGGCCCTACCTCCCAGATCCAGTAGCGACACTTCATATATCAAATACAAAAAGATTACGGATAAACTTGATGCCATTCTTTCATCGAAATTCATTCACTCCACTCTTCCGACCTCTTTCCAAGTGACTTATTTGTTCTCTAAATTAAATTCTGACCAGAGGGTGGCCTCTACGTAGATATTGTGACAGTTTTTTGGGGGAAAGACAAACATTTCTATCGGTGTACAGTTATTAATTCTATGTTATGGAAAATGGTTTCGCATAATCAAATTTATTGGAAAATAATATACTTTTTCTATTTTAAACTTATTGCCTCTTCAGGTCGGTAATGTTTATATTTTACCTTATATTATTATGGCATCCATCTCCGCATCGAAGTCTTAGGGCTTTGTTGTGTAGTTGCGTCTGTTTTCTGAATTACTTTAGTGATCTTATTCTCGGGTGGCGTATTTCATTTGCGCCGTTTCAACCAGTTCATTGCACCACAGCAGTAGTCTCACTAGACGGCATCCTAATAAACGTGTATTGTGAAATTGGCTGCTGCTGCTAACATCTCTCGTTAAAATATATGACTCATGATTACCATCGCACAACACCAGGAAAAAGTAGAGCAGAAAGCAGGAAGCCAGTTCATTGTCTCGTTATCTCTCACGGCAGTGCTCGTTGGCATACCCCTGTTTTTTTTTTTAATCGTTCCGCTTGTTTAAGTTCCGCATATTAATCTATTTTTATTCCATATTTTGTACTGTATACTCTTTGGCACCAATAATAGATGTGGGGGGCGTGGGGGGGGGGCGTGTAAATGTAAGAATTTTGCAGTTAACTTTGGATGGTTCGTGTGTATGGTTTGAATTTTTTTTAAGCTTCAAACAAACGAAATGGTAGGAAATATGTTAGTGCTTATCTGATTACTGTTTCATGTGAAAATCACTTCCGTCGATAAGTGCAAATGTTTTAGTACTTTCTAAACCGTTTAACAGTATTCGTATCCTGTGTGACACAGTGTGTATATATATATATATAAACCACGTCATCACGGACAAACGAGTGGGCAAATTCACATGAAATGTTATAAAGGTGACGCTGAAGATAATTCCTATATTTACAATTAGGTTATGTTGACAGCGATTCGACAGATAACTCTGAGAAGCATTTCCCACAGAAGGTTACACTACTACTGTGTTGATTCTGTTATGTTTCTTGAGTAGGGGTATTTGTTTTATAAGTTTTGTTAAATGTAGTAGGTGACTTGAAATAAAACTGAATACGTTAATTAATCGTAATAAGTGTAAATAATATTTAATTTATCTAAACATGACAGTATCGTTCACGCGTTCGAGTTGACGATAATTTTTGAGTTTCTAAGAACTATGAAGCAGATTTTAATTATCTTTGGTTCGAATCTGACGTGAGAAAATAAGATGGATAGCGGTTGTTCGCTACAGTTACACTTTAAAGTAAATCGCTTTGTGTGCTGCAACATGCATTTCACAACAGTATTTTCGTTTTTCAATAAAATTTACATTATTAGTTATTAATCAATTTTACAGTTAGTGAAATTCGTTACATTTGGTAAATATTTATAATTTAAATTCAATGTAATATTTTGTTAGAAAAATGCCAACGATCCGACGGTCAAATGTCGGCCACGTACTCAACATAATAGGGAGGACAGTACCATCACTGACAACACGCCATATTCACACAATATGTTATTAAGGTGGATTGTAAGGTTTTTTTTTTTTTTTAAAATATATTTTTCATTCCTAAACGTGATGCTAAGTTTTAACTTCTATATTCCACTGCGAGACGCTCTTATTTTTTGTTTACTGAAGCTCTGACTGAGAATTTGCTCATACTTGGGTATGTAATTTGTTTCTCGTTTACATAATTCTAGGACCATCTAGCGAAGTTACAAATTCAAAATCTGGTGGAATGCAACAATTTTTTTTTTTTTTTTTAAATAAACCACTCTTATCATCTGCTATTTAGTCATCTACAAGTCTCGCTGAACTTATTTTATTTTTTTAAATTTGCTGTCCTAAGTTGCGAGTTCAGTTAAAACATACATAATTAAACAAGATTCACCACAATGAATAAGCTTTCCTATCTGAGCCAATTGAACACATACAAGCGCTGGTCGGAACGATGCAAATGTTCGCACACGTACTGTTAATTGTCATTATTTTGTTGGTGGAAACAACAAGCCAAACAATCAAATCGCAAACACAGGAATGTTTGTAAACACTACAAATGTCTGCAAATGATGGATCCGCACCTGAAGGTTACTAAAAGGTAGGAACCACCGTTTTACGTGTAATCCATTCCATGGACTTTACGTACTTGAAGCAAGCTTTGGTCGAGGAAACGAACATTCAGGTTTACAGTGAGCTGTCACGAGAGATACCAAACGTATAAATGTGTCCTTGGCTTGAACGTTACATTATACATTATTCCTTGTTGTAATGATAAACTCATTTTGTAGGTTCTCGTAAAAAGCTTGTTTGTACAGAGATTATTGGCAAATTTTCGTGAAATTTTGTGCTATGGAATTTCCCAATAACACTATCAATATTCGTAGCCGAGATCTTTTTTCGCTTAGGAATTTACGCCTCGTCGACGCCGAGGTTATTAGTGGCGGGAAAGGACTGGAGGTAAGGACCGGGAAGAAATTCGGCCATGGCTTTTTGAAGAAACCATACTGGCAGTCGGCTGGAGCGATTTTGGGAAACTGAAAGCTGCATGGCCGGACGGGGTTTCGAACCCACGTCCTTCCGAATGCGAGACCAGAGCGTTACAGCTCACCCATCATGCTCGGTGAGCTCTTTTCAGATCTTCCTCGTGTGTTACAGTGATTTAGGACTAAGTAATGGTTCCCAAGACACGTTTAGTTCAATGATTTGTCGTATCTAGGCAAGCTAAAAGCTTTCACGTGTGTCACGGCTATATCAGAACCTAGGTTACTACGGCAGTAAAACACGTCATTTACAATCCGGCTGCAGTATTCACTATGTATCTTGTGAATCACTAAGCCGATATTTGTAGTCAGACGTTTCCTATACTGATGGTGCCATGTGAACTGCTGACGCGACGCAAGTTGTCGTTGGAAAAATAAATTTTTTACCTCATAATTGTCAAGTAATTTAAGGTAAAAATGGCATTTTTTGTTTTAATTCTAATCGTGTTGCCTGCATTTCATTGCATGTAAATTCTTGTTTATAAATGAATTCATTGATTATGATTTATTTGTAAGATTAAAAAATCTGTAAAGTAATCTGTTATATGATATTTTATAGTGTTGTAAACCGTTAGTGCCGTTATCCGCAGTATCTGGGTAAGTTAATGAAAAATACATCAGGCGAATTGCTGAATTAGTTGGCGTATAGTCAGCGTTCAGTGCAGTAGATGTGAATTTAATTTCCTTGGGCCATCGAAATTTTTACTTTCGGTAACTTGCAAAAAACAGCCCATATGTTTTCTCCAGTTGAAAATTAACTTTAAATTGTGTCGTATTTATTTTCTCAAACTGGGAATGAAATGAAACTCCGTTGAATAAACCGGGTATGGTAAATTTTGTTTTAATGATAATTTTGGCTCCCGTAGGCGATTTTAAACGGTGAAAGTACGTTATTATTATCTACACATATATTGGGATTCTGCGTTTTTCTTATAAAACGTTTTTCGTTTTGATTTAAATAATTTCTTTGCAAGTACGTCGCCTTCCATATTAGAGATCTCAACCTAAACATTTCAACATTTAACTTTTTTTAACTTAGTGACGAAACACGACTGTTTCCCACACCTTGTCTGATGTTCCATTAAACTATCTCACTTAGGGCAGAACAATTTCTGTAACATGAACCACTCGCGCCATGCAGGCGATAAGAATAATTATTTCATTTTGAGGGGCGCATGCACGCTATCCCGACAGGTCACAAGAAGGGAGATATAAACCAAATGATTTGTTTTCAGTCATCATCCTCTCGATTGGTTTGATACATTCTCCCCAACTATCTTGAACTGATCTCTTCATCTCAACATACCCATTGCAACCTATGTCCTCAATTATCTGTTTCATACAAACTAATCGTTGTATACGTTTACAGTACTTTCCTTCTACTGTTGTCTCCACTAACAAATTAACCAAGTGATCCACCATTCTCTAGTTTTTTCCGGAGAGACTTTTCCACTAACTTCTTTCCTCACTATCATTTCCAAACAACGTTCCTTCTATAGCGCCACACTTCAAATGATTCCACTTTCCTTCTTTCTAAGCTTAATTGCCATAAAGTGTTGTGCTCCATACATGCAGTTTTAGAAAGTTCTGTTTGACTTACGGATTTCTACTTTTCAAGAAGGCTCTTTTCGTTAGTGCTGCTTTTAATATAATTTAGCTTCGTCCATCAGTTGCAATTTTACTTCATAAGTAACAGAAGTTATCTACCTTTCCTATGATACTACTTTTGTCTTGCTTGGTTTATGTTTAGTCCAAATTCCTCTCTCAGTATTTTGTTCATGCCATTCAGTAATTCTCAGTATCCTCACTCTATTCTGCTAACAGGACAATGTTATCAGCAAATCGTAGCATACTACTTTTCTCCTTGAACACTTATGCCGCAATCAAATGTTTCTTTTACTTCCTATATTGCTTCCTCTACATACAAGTTGAAAATTCGACTGTAATTCATTAAGTTGTTTAGTTTCTTTCTTGAAAGAGTAATAATCATTATTTGAATTTGTTCTATTGCGTTTGGTGCAAACATAGATATATTATATACTGTATACACTGACGTCGTTAGCTGCGAGCGTGTACCAATACGTTATTAGCATGTGTTGTTTGGCTTAATTCTCTGCATTACTTACAAAATTAAAACGATACATTCCACGCGTGACTGTATGCTAAATTTGAGCTTCTGAACTAACCATAGCAAATGATGAAATGTATTTATCGATAGTTAATTTGAATTTAAAATATTGATTTTGACTTAAGGCCGAAAAACTGTTTAAGCTTTATGAAACATGAAGTAAATGCAGTCCTTTCATTTGAAGTGACTTCTGAATCGAAATGTTTTGCATTACGAAACCTGCATTATATATTCGAAACTGTAAAAATTTCATGGAATGACATTCAGTGCGCATTTAAATGTATCTATCAAAATAATTTCGTCATTTTGTGTGTTCGCTATTTAAATTTGGTCTATTATCATTTTGAATTTCACGCAATTAAGTATTCCTTGTTTCTTGTCTCTTTCTCTATCTAATGAAATTACTGAAATTAAAAAATGAAAAGGCATTTAACCAAAGTTTAACATTTTAAAGAATCAAATATAGTATCTGGCAGAATCGCTACATTCCTTTTCGAAGTATTCCTATTATAACTTCAGAGATTAATCTCTACTTTATGCGAGTCTTTCGTTTTACCAAAGACCACAAACTGTCTCAATGCTAGGAATTCATGTCAGAACGTTGGCTCCGATCCTATTTGACGCGCGCACACACACACACACACACACACACACGTTCGCAAATTAATTTTTTATTTGAATAATCTATTTGTAACATGTATGAACTATGCTCATTATATTTTTTTCTTTACTGCTGACAAAGATCACAGACATCGGCAGATTCGCTTACCAAAAAAAAAAAAAAAAAAAAAAAAAAAATCAATTGATTGTAAACAACTAATTTTTTATTTAATTTAATTTGATGTATCTGTAACACATTATATACATATTTTAGCACTTCTTCTCCATTTAAACATTAACTATGCTAAATTTCACACTTTTCCTGCATTTCTCGCTAGCTGTGCCATCTATCAGCTGTCAACTGAACCTGCGCCAGAACTGAGCAACAGTTAGAGTGCTCTGGCGGCACTTATCTTTAAAAATTGATCTGAAATTTACGCTTAGCATATTAATATATAGGTTTGTAAGACGTATTATATATAATTTTAGCTTTCTGTATTTTTTTAAGTTCCTCCGTTTGCCCAATATTCTGGCCGCTAGCTGCCTATCTATCAGCCGTCAGCTGAAGCAGCGCCAGAACTGGCGGCATCTGAACGAACTACGTAGGGGAGCGAGTGTTTTAGTTTATTTAATGTAATGTATTTGTAACGCTTATTATATATAGATTTTAGTTTCTTGCACTTCTTCTCCATACAAACTTTTACTACGTGAAATCTCACACTTCTCCCTGCGCGCAATATTCTTAAAAATGGATCCGAAATTTTCGCTTAGTGTATTAATATATAGATAAATTGCAACCCCGGCTCACACCTTTCTTAAATGATACTTGTCTCTCATGATACTCTACTTTTATTAGTCATCTAATTCTTGTGTAAATTATAAATTATTGTTCTTTCTCGATATCTTACCCCCGACTTTTTCAAATTTTGAACATCACTGTGAAAAGCTATAATCTAGCTCCACGAACGACATAAAAGTATCCTTTCAGTAATAATTTTAAAGTTAGAATTGCTTCTGTTATAACCCTGTTTTCCTAAACCCAAACTGATCTCCAATCAAAACCTTTTATGCTATCTTCTCCATTCTTTGGTATATTATCCTAGTCTATAATTTAGAAACCTGTGGTTTTAGACGTATTGATCGGTGATTTTTGTATTTTTTTTTTTAGTTTGATCTTCCCTTGGTATTGTGAAGATGATACTTTTATTAAAATCATTTGGCATCTCTCCAGTTTCGTAACTTTTTGACATCTGTCAAGAATTATTCTCGGGTATTCTGCCGGTTAAGTTCTTCTGTCTACAACGTTTCGGCAGCAACTTCCGCTGCCTTCATCAGGTGAGAAGTCATAGTGAAGCTACCACTGCGACGACACAGCACGAACTAAGACATTTATTTGAACACTATTTGAATTCATTGCAGGATCTCATAAATTCCTACTGCCTTGAGTTAAAGGCTCTGTCTTTCAAACTGGATCTCCTAAATCATCAGTGTCGACATAGTGTCATATACCTATGGTATATTGTTTAAAAACTTAAATTCAATAACAATTCAGTAAGTAAAAGCATTGTGTAAAGCTAGAGGCGTGCTCTTGGGAGACGGGTATAGCTGACCCGGATGTCACGTGCCAGATATAGAGACTCATTATTTTGAACCGTCTACACGCACATTAATTACCAGATAGCAGCTGCTGGAATAACAGACAAGCTGTTATGTAACCTCAAAGACTCTTAGGGGTCGAACCACGTGGCAACTGAATGATCCTTTGTATCTTAGGAACCATAGGGTCAGAGTCCTCTTTCAAAATACCTAACCTTATATGGAAGTGTTGCTGAGCCTAGCAACGAATGGTACACGTGTCCACAAGCCGTGTGTGTTTGGGCTGATTATAAAACCCAGCCGCAGTAGCTAGCCGATGTCCAGTCTGCCATCGACACCGCTTGCAGTTACACGCGCACAGTAGCATCGCCGTACGAGCTGGCTCAGGTATTGTCTTAGCAGATAGCTGTTGGATCCTTACTTGGGGAAGTAGCTTGTAACTCTCCTAGCCTAATCCTTGATTCTTGTGTTTCATTACTTGTCTTTTCTATTGTAAAACTGTACTCTGAACAGTTAATTAAAATCCTGCTGAGTGGGAGTTGTTATATCAAGCTCTGATGTTAGTTGCTATTTAAGCCTATAAATTCCAACGATCCTTTGGCAAGAGCCGCTCCTCGTCCTATAATTGAACCCGTGTCCTCAATATCTCAGTCAGTGCAATAACTGAGTATTCCTAGTTGCGATTGGACATAAATAAAAATTGGCGTCATTGTGTGTGGTTCATTGTGTGTTTAAACCAGAGTAGACACACAAGGAATTGTGCTTGCATTATTAGCACACATAGGAAATTTCTTTTGGTTACTTTTCGCCTCGAGTGGCGACAGCCGATGTTACGTTATACAAGCTACAATTAAAGTACCCGGTCAGGTGGGCCATCCAACCCAATAGCTATAGCTGGCAGCTGTTTAACATCGACGTCGAGCCGTATTGATCAAAAAGTCACAGCCTTTGGGTGGCTGGATGCAATAAGATCACAGCCGGAGGCTGGTTGCAATCATCCGAGAGGCAGGAGAGCCGTTCGCTTTCAGAGCCGGGCGCGGTCACTAAGCCAGATGAACTTGTCGTAGTTCGACTTCGGTAAATTGCCTTCGGTCCTGAGGACAAGGTGACTGCTTGGGAGAGGCACCGAAGAAGATTTCACACACTCGACGGAACAGCTGAAGTATGTTTCAGTAAAGTGGAACTGTATTTTCTCGTATTTTTCTATATGCTTGAATTTTGTGTGTTTGTAGTTTCTAATTTTTGTTGGGGTGATAGTTGTGTGTCTGGTTATTGTTGATGGCATATAATAACAGATAAAGGAATCCAGTTAAGGTGGAGAAGGTAAAGAATTATCCTCAGTCACAGATAACCAAACAATTAAAAGGGTTTTTAGGACTTTCAGGTTACTATAGACGCTTCATGTCAAATTCAACCAAGATTGCGAAACCATTGCATGAATTGTTAGTTAAAGGGCAAGATTATAAATGGGAAGAACCCCAGGAGAAATTTTTTCAAGAATTGAAACAATTGTTAATAATCCCTCCACTTTTACAATATCCAGCTTTTGGATCACCTTTCATTATTACTACCGACGCGAGTAAATTTGCTATCGGAGCAGTGTTATTGCAAGGAGAATCCATAGGGAAAGATTTGCCAATTGCTAATGCATCTAGGACTTTAATACAATCAGAACAAAATTATTCAACCACAGCAAAAGAATTATCGGCGATAGTATGGGCAGTTAAACAGTTTAGACCGTACGTGTATGGCCGAAAATTCACAATTGTGACCTACCATAAACCATTGACTTGGATATTTAGTGTAAAAGATCCTGGCTCTAGACTACTTAAATGAAGATTTAGACTCTAAGAGTATGAATACACAATAGTTTACAAGAAGGGAAAATTAAATACAAATGCTGATGCTCCAAGTCACATAAGAGAGGTTCAGGTACAGGACCAAGAGAGCGAAAGAGTTGATCAGAATTTTGATAGTATAAAAGAGGTACAAGAAGATATTAGTCTAGAGGAAGAAAACAAATTTTGAAAGACTGTCATAATTCACCAGTAGGACGACATCAGGGCATGACTAGAAGATAAAAGATTATAAATAGTGATCAGGAACGAAGCGAGATATAGAAAATTACATACAAAAGTGTGAAACGTGTCAAAAGAATTTGATCACCCAAAATAACATCAAAATGGCGCTAGAAATAATTCGTACTCCTGAATTTGTTTTTTAAAAATGTTGTATGTATATAGTGGGTCCGTTAAGCATTACTGATAAAGGAAATCGGTACATACTAATCTTTCAAGACGAAATATCAAAGTTCACCTTGGACGTACCATTTGACCGGCAAGACGCGAACACTATTGCTAGAAATTTGTAGAGGAAATAATACTTGGGTATGGTATTCCGTCCAATATTTTGTCAGACCAAAGAGCCAATTTTATGAGCGTGGTTTTCAAAAGAGTATGCAAAATATAAAGAATCCAAAAAGTTAAAACTGCAGCTTATCACCCAGAAAGTAATGGAGCTCTTGAACGAAGCCATAGAACTTTAGTAGAGTACTTGCGACACTTTATCGCGAAAGATCAAATAAATGCGGATGAATGGATAGAGTATGCCATATTCGTATTTAATACGACACCTCACAGTGGTACAGGGTTCACCCCTCATCAAATTCTGTTTGGTAGGAACGCCAATATTCCAGGTATATTGCAGAAGGAATAATCCGATATTTTATATTGTTATGATGATTTTGTCAAAGAATTAAAAGGTAAACTGCCATCCTTGCAGGAAATAGCCAGAGAACACTTGCACAGAAGTAAGGAAACAAATAAGAAGTATTATGACAGAACCGAAAATGCTAAACTGTTTAAGACAGGAGACAAAGTTTTACTACATGATGAATCGATAAGACTAGGTCGTTCAAAGAATCTAGATTCTCGTTGGATAGGACTGCATGATGTTTTAAGAACAGAAGGAACAAATGTAATCCTCAAAAGTAAAGGGAATAAAACTATGAAAGTACACGCAAATAGAGTAAAAGAATTTTTTTAATTGCAGGAATGGTACCGTTGAAGAATGGTTTGGGAATTTTATTAGTGATATCGGGAAGTTCAACATTTCAAGAGTTCCATATAGAGAAAATCAGTTCTTCTCCAGGGTTGTACTTATATAATTTGGGTAAGGCCAGACTTTATAGCACCACATGGAAAGTAGTAAATTATATGAAGTAGGACGACCTAATGAAA
The DNA here is from genome assembly GCA_031002005.1 of Vandiemenella viatica. Lineage (NCBI taxonomy): Eukaryota > Metazoa > Arthropoda > Insecta > Orthoptera > Morabidae > Vandiemenella > Vandiemenella viatica. The sequence continues at coordinate 383,521,807 of CM061921.1, forward strand.
AAGTTCGTACAGGCAGAAACATATGCTCAGTTGTCAATAGATTTTTGACTGAGTAAGCTCTTTCATTTGAGCATAAGTAATGCAGTGTGAGTCAGAAATGAAAAGCACATAGATAGACATGTAGCCACAATCAAAGATTCACAGAGTTTAATTTCACGGTTAACGAGGCATTAATCTCGAAGGAAGAGAGGTCTTTTCGACTTCGTTGCCGAAATCAGTGAAGTACTTTTTGGAACCTTAAGTTCAGCCGATGCAACATACATTAAATCCAAAATTGATCGCTTGGAGGATAGGCAAATAAAGTTATTACAATTGACCAAAGAACAAGTAGCAGTAGTAAATCACACTCTAAATGGAATAAATAATACAATGTCCAGTGTTGTTAAAAATGAATAGATTCTTGCAGAAGGGATGAAAAAGATCGAACGATACTCGTACATTCTTGATTATGTAACGCAACTATACAGCTTGTGGCCACATTGTTGGCAATAAATGAGCATTTAGTGCAGCTCACTTTAATTTTTGTAGAAATTGAAAGAGATTGCGATCTATTAATTACTGCCATTGCAAATGCACAAAATTATCAATCCTGTACAGACTGTTAATTATTTGAAACTATGATCTAAGAGATTCAAAGTTCCCAGTTCAACTTACGTAAGCCTATGGGTATTTACTTCTTAAGTTAATTGATTTAGATGTATTCTTAGCGGTTAACGTCCTTGGATATGTAATTTATGTTGCATTGATAGATAACAGTGTGTTTAATGTGTATAAAGTAATCCCATTACCCATGGAAATAAGAACTTCGCCAGGAAGTTATGTGTATATTCAACCTGGAAAGGAATTGTTACTTATTGATGATGCTAAACATCATTATTCAAAATTAGATTTTGATAAATTGGAATGTAAATTGTTAGATCAAACTAACAGAATATGTAAACACATTCATTCTGTTGTGCACGTACGATCATGAAGAATGTGAGGTTAAATTGTTGCAACCAGGCAGGGAAATACCGGCTGACTGCATAAAGAAAGTTGTTAATTTGAATCAGAGCCTGTGGACACATCTTGGGCACAATGAATGGCTGTATTTAATTCCAAAAGAGGAAGGTATAACAGTGCTGTCTGGAGGTGGTGCCCTCACAGATGTCATGTAACAAGGCTTAGGTAAAATAAAATTCTAAACCTTGTGCAAAGGTTATGGAACAAGAGTTTTCATCCAATCTGAATATGTAATAAGCAGTAACGTATCCAGCAAGGATGTAATCCTGAATATAGATAAAGACATCGATTGTTGTATAGTAAATAATAAAAAACAAAATTTATCGCAATTGTTACAAGTCAAGCTACCTATGAAACGCGTGGGAATGCAATTAGATGATCTCAAAGTAGCAGGTCACAAAATAAAAGATCTAGTAGCAGAAATAGAAAAGCAGGAAAGAGAGGCTAAAGAACATTTTACTTTTGGTATATCATTTACAACTTATGCAAGGTACATAGCCGTAATTGTTCTAATAAATTGTTCTTATTGTCGATATTGTAGATTTTGTAAAGAATGTTTCAGAGCTACAAAGAAATTTATGTATGACGATTGTTGTGGAAAAGTATGTGTAAGAACAACTATTGTAAACACTTGCAGACATTCTAGACTTGCGGGTAGTAGAAGGTCAGATTCAAGTACAGAGGAGGAAAGAATAATTTTCACTAGAGGAAATAAAATTAGTGAACAAGCATTGGCAGTACGGGAGTTCCAAAGAAAGAAAAGATCATTGCTAAATGAAGCGATAAAAGATAAACTGATAATTGTATTGTAATTTTGTAATAAAAATGATTAATTGAATGTGATTAAGTTTCCAATAAATTGACAACTTCTAAATGAATGTAATCAAAATAATTAACTGAATTGTGTAGCCAATGTAAGAAATGTAATTAATATTATACATGATATAAAGTTAACCAAAGGAAGTAATAGGGCAAATGTAATCACTGAAATAATTGTAAGAATGGTTGTAATATGGGGATTAGAATTAATACAGTTGAAGAATTTAGACATATGAAGGAAAGTAACCTAAAATAAGATAATTATGAAAAACAAGTTTGACGAATGGTAGTAGTAAGAATGCAAGATTGTTTTATAAATGTTTTGATAAAAATGTTTTCATAAAGAAGGTAAGAAAGTCAGATCCACAGCAACAAAATTGCTGCAACAGGTGGAGTTGTATCAATTTTCCCGGGGGAAGGGAGGTGTCATATACCTAGGGTATATTGTTTAAAAACTTAAATTCAATAACAATTCAGTAAGTAAAAGCATTGTGTAAATCTAGAGGCGAGCTCGTGGGCGACGCGTATAGCTGACCCGGATGTCAAGCGCCAGATACAGAGACTCATTATTTTGAACCATCTCCACGTACATTAATTACCAGATAGCAGCTGCTGGAATAACAGACAAGCCTTTATGTAACCTCAAAGACTCTCAGGGGTCGAACCACGTGGCAAAAATACCTAATCTTCTATGAAAGCGTTGCTGAGCCCAGCAACGAGCGCTACATGTGTCCACAAGGCGTGTATGTTTGGGCTGATTATAAAACCCAACCGCAGTAGCTAGCCGATGTCCAGTCTGCCATCGACACCGCTTGCATTCACACACGCACAGTAGCATCGCCGTGCGTGCTGGCTCAGGTCTTGAATTAGCTGGTGGATCCTGAATTGGGGAAGTAGCTTGTATATTCTCCTAACCTAACCCTTGATTCTTGTGTTTCATTACTTGTCTTTTCTATTGTAAAACTGTACTCTGAACAGTCTAACATTAAAATCCTGCTGAGTGGGACTTGTTATATCAAGCTCTGATGGTAGTTGCTATTTAAGCATACATGTTCCAACGATCCTTTGGCAAGAGTCGCTCCTTGTCCTAGAATCGAACCCGTATCCTCAATATCTCAGGCATTGCAATAACTGAATATTCCTAGTTGGGATAGGACAATAGTCTTCTCTTTCCAGAGTGCTGTTGTTCAGCCCATCCCCATTAAACAGTTTCTCCATTTCCCCTGTTTCCCTAATATTTTTTTTTTTTTTTTTGCTGTCGTCAGTCTTTAGACTGGTTTGATGCAATCCTCCATCCCTTCCTATCCTGTGCTAATCTCTTCATTTCTACATACCCCTTACAACCCACGTCCTCAATTATCTGCTTCATGTATTCTAATCTCTGTCTACCTCTACAATTCTTACCTTCAACTGTTCCCTCCACTAACAAATTAACCAATCCAGCATGTCTCAAAATATGACCTACCAGCCTGTCTCTTCTTCCTGTAAGCTTCTTCCATAAACTTTTTTTCTCACCCATCATTTCCAAAACTCGTTCATTTTTTACTTTGTCTGTCCACCTAATTTTCAGCATTCTTCTGTAGCACCACATTTCAAATGCTTCAAGTTTCTTTCTTTCCGGTATTCCTAAAGTCCATGTTTCGCTACCGTAAAGTGCTGTGCTCCACACATAGTTTTAACAAATTCTTTCTAATTCCTAGATCAATATTTGAAACTAAAAGGTTTCTCTTTTTCATGAAGGCTCTTTTTGCTAGTGCTATTCTGCTTTTAACATCATTCCTGCTTCGGCCATCGATTGTAATTTTGCTTCCCAAGTAACATAACTCACTCACTTCTCCTATTGCATCAGATCCTATTTTTATATTTAATCTGCTAGTATTGGTATCATTTCTGCTACATTTCATCACTTTTGTTTTACTTTGATTTATATTCAGTCCAAAATCTTCCTTCAGTATTTTGTTCATGCCATTCAATAACTTCTCAATATCCTCAGCCCTTTCTGCTAACAAGACAATGTCGTCAGCAAATCGTAGCATACTGATTTTTTCTCCCTGGAAACTTATCCCACATGGAAATTTTTCTTTGACTTTCTTCATTGCTTCTTCTACATACAAGTTGAATATTAACGGGGATAGACTACAACCTTGTTTCACACCCTTTTTAACTGATGCATGTCTCTCGTGATTCTCTACTTTTATTATCGCCACTTGATTCTTATATAGTTTATAGAGTATTCTTCTATCTCGATACTTTAGAACTGACTTCTTTAAAATTTTGAACATCTTGTCCCATCCAACATTATCAAAAACTTTTTCTAAATCAGCAAATGCCATAAAAGTATCTTTGTTTTTCTTGATCCGCCCTTCAAGTATTAATCTTAAAGACAGAATTGCTTCCCTTGTACCTCGATTTTTTCTAAACCCAAACTGATCTTCACCTACTATCTCTTCAACTACCCTTTCCATCCTTCTGAATATTATTCTGGTCAGTAATTTTGAAGCATGTGATGTTAGACTAATGGTGCGATAATTCTCACATTTGTCGGCTTGTGCTTTCTTTGGAAGTGTGAAGATGATATTTTTATTAAAATCAGTTGGAATTTCTCCTGTTTCATAACATTTTGATATCAGCTTGAATAATCTTTCGATTCCTTCCTCTCCTAGAGATTTAAGAAGTTCTGCAGGGATCTCATCAATTCCAACTGCCTTATTTGCTTTCAAGTCATTCAGAGCTTTATTAAATTCTGTCCTCAAAACAGGATCTCTTAAGTCATCAATGTCGACACCGCCTTCCTTTTCCAATACACTGTTGTTCAAGTCGTCCCCATCATACAGTTTCTCAATGTATTCCTTCCATCGGTGGTTATCTCTATCTTCTGAGCTTAAAAGAGGTTTCCCATCGGCAGTTTTAATGTTCATACCTCTTTTCTTCATTTCTCCAAAATTCTGTTTGATCTTTCTGTATGCAACATCTACTTTTCCTATGACCATTTCCTTTTCTACTTCTTCACACTTTTCTTGTAGCCATTTTTCTTTTGCTATTTTGCATTTCCTATTTATTTGATTTCTAAATTGCCTGTACTGCTCTCTTCCTGCTTCATCCTGAGCATGTTTGTACCTTCTTCTCTGATCCATCAGCTGCAAAATTTCTTCTGTGATCCAAGGTTTTCGGGCAGCTTGTTCCCTGAAGCCTAATGTTTCTTTGCCAGCTTTCATTATTTCGGTCTTTAATGCATTCCATTCGTCCTCGGTTGAGCTCCTTTCACAGTTAATTCTTAGACCTAAGTCTACCATTTCTGCAAATTTTTCTCTTGTGCTAGATTGTTTAAGTTTATTCACTTCCAGTCTGTTCTGCTTATACTGCTTTCTTGTTCGCTTGAATTTCAGCCTGCACTTCATTACTATCAAATTATGGTCCGAGTCTATATCTGCTCCTGGGTACGCTTTACAGTCTAGAACTTGATTCCTGAATCTCTGTTTGACCATGATATAATCTAGCTGATATCTGCCTGTATCCCCAGGACGTTTCCAGGTGTATATTCTCCTTGCATGGTTCTTAAACAGTGTGTTCGTCACTACTAGCTTATATCTTTCACAAAATTCTAGCAACCTGCTTCCTCGTTCATTTCTTTCTCCTAGACCAAAACTTCCTACAGTATTCCCCTCTTTTCCTTCTCCCACTATTGCATTCCAATCACCCATGATTATTAGATTTTCCTCCCCTTTCACATATTGGATTAATTCTTCAATTTCAGCGTATATTTTTTCTATTTCTTCGTCATCTTCCTGTGACGTTGGCATATATACTTGTACTAATGTGGTTGGGACGGGCTTAGTTTCTAACCTCATCAAAATAATCCTGTCACTAAATTGTTCATAATAACTCACCCGTTTCCCTACTTTCTTGTTCATTACAAATCCTACACCAGTGACTCCATTGACAGCTTGTGTGCTAATTATCCTGTGTTCCCCAGACCAGAAATCCTGTGCGTCCTTCCATTTAATCTCACTAATCCCAACAACATCTAACTTAAGTTGTTCCATCTCCCTTTTTAAGTTTTCTAACCTACCTGCCCTATTCAGACTTCTAACATTCCACGCTCCGACTCGTAGAATGTTTCTATCCATTCTGATGACTCCTCCCTGAGCAGTCCCCACCCGGAGATCCGATTGGGGGACTATTTTACCTCCGGAATATTTTACCCAGGAAGAAGCCATCATGATATATGTAATTTGAGAGGATTACATGTCCTCGGGATACCCTTTGGGTCTTTAATGCAGTGGTTTCCCGTTGCCTTCTGCATTCCCTAATATATTGTTCATTAAAAATCTCACACCATTAGCTCCACTGACAGCTTGCGTGCAAATTATTCTATAGTCTCCAGACCAGGAATCCTTGCGCATCCTTCCCCTTCTCTCTAATCCCAACAACATCGTCACCGTTTTAGGTTTTTTAATCTACGTGCATTTTTCAGCCTTCTAACATTCCACGCTCCGACTTGTACAATTTTTCTATGTATTCTGATGTCTCGTTACTGAGTAATCCCTACCTGGAGATAAGATTGGAGGACTATTTTTCGCCCCACGAAGAATTCATCACCCAAATATAATTTGAGAGTGTTATATGATCTCAGGGTCTTTAATGCAGTGGCTTCCGTTGTCTCCTGCATCGCCATTCCGTTGATCATTCCTGATTCATCCGTCTTTAGGTGTCGTTTCCAACGCCGAGGGCAAGAAACTATATATTCTTTGACAAACTCTCACAGCTAAGTATTACGTTGGTTTGAATTTCGACGTCATACCCATACATCCGTGTTTCTTCGCTTGTTAAGACTATTTTAAGAAGTTTTGGATCGTTGTTGACTTCATTCAGCAATCAAACTCTCTGATAAGGCGATTTTCCATTGTAATTTTTTTCACTTGTTCGACGTTGTCGTCGGTTGTTGATGTGTTAGGACGTCCAGGCGGTCGGTATCTTCAAGGTCTTCATAGCCCTCTTGCAGATTCACCAAAAACTACTGTTAGCATTTAGAGTGCGGTACTGTACTTTATTCAATTTTTAAAGCAAAATGTTTTACAAATTATTTGATCCATTTTTTAGAAAGTACAGAATCGCTGAGCACACCAAAACAAGCTTAACCTTTGGGCGGTATGCGCCGTTGGGGAGGTAAGGGTGAAAACCTTTTACTTCTTTTTATAATTAAAAAAAAAACCTAGGCTGCTAATTTATTGGGTACTCATAATGGCGTACAGGCGAGGCTTATTTATCGTTAACATTGACACATTGAAATATGATAAAAAGAACTATGCAAAGCCTCTTCTTACAATTGGCAACACATATTAACAAATAAACAAAGCATTAAAACACAACCACTTTTAAATTAATCTTGAGACAAACTCCAAATGTTAATTGGCAAGCAAGAAATCTACACACTTGATTTTTTAAAATGAAAGTTCCCTTCACAATGATCGGGAACCACAAATCAAACACAGTATTGACATTAACTGTATCCGATTTCAAATGCCGGGCGCCAGGATAATTTAAATTATCCACCAAGTGTGGCTTTAAGAAAGTCTGCCCCAGCTAGCTCAATATTTGGGGGTGCGAGAACTAATCATTCAGTGGTCGTTACAGGGCTGTACTCAATGACCGAATAAAAGCACCACACTGCACTTGTAGTATTATTACCGTGACGGCGATGTATTTCCCGCGACGGCGGAATTACTATAGCCCCTTTGCTATAGCGGACAATGCACCACGTCCGTCAGCAAGCGTAATGGATGCGTGCACAGTGACCTCACTGTACAAGACACGCTTATCGACCCTCAGGTTCGATGCTAAGACGGAGCGATCTCCAGCTTCGGAAGAACCCCTCCTTCCAGTCTGAAGGCTCGGAGTCAAGTCCTCTCCAGCGTCCGCCGGAAAAAACCTCCTTCCGTCGCTCATGGTTTACATAGAGAAAAAAATACACCGGCATTACAAAATGCAAAGGATAGTCTCTCTCGATTGGTTCTGCCATTTTTAAGCTCCTCCTTCCGGCTGCCACGATAGGCGAACCTTGTCTTTCTCGATTCGTGCGAACTCGGGATAGCCTCGGACTTATTCGTCACCTGTGATCTCCAAACTGCCCGTCCGTAGACCTGGGGCTTGGATAGTTTATTCACCCCAGCGTACAGTTTCCCCGGAGCCAAAGGATTATACGCTTGACCAACTGCGTGAGAAAGGGGTTGCTGGTGTCCATTGTCCCTGGCAGCCGCCGGCCTGTCGCGACAATCTGGCACGTCTAGCAGGGAGGTCCCAAACACACTGACAATCCTCTCCGATAATTCCTTTCTTTTTATATGTAAAAATATACAAAATATTGTAAATAAAAATGTACGGAATGACCCATATTTGGTCATTCTGCTACAACCTTTTCGACTGTCGAAAATAAACTAAACATTGAAATGCGATATACTTCAGGAACATGTGTACCAATAAAATAAAATGAAAATAGTGTTTATAAAGCGTGCTAAATTAAAAAAACAAACCATTTCGTTATTTTTTGATCAGACCTCCGCGAGTAGTTTTTACACAAGTCTGGTGAAATTCGTGTCTTCCATTACGATGTTGACGGGTGAAGTTCACAAGAGATGGAGTCGACAATGTTTCATCCTTTTTGTGCTGACAGACAAGTCACGATTGTTTTATCGTAAACTATCCTTCATACTTGTATTACTATTTTGGAAGTTATTTTATTTGTACATCACAACTTATTTTATAAAAAAGATACTTCCAGATGAACAATATACATAATTTCCTGTATGAAACCCCGTTGAATGTTTGCCTCGATAGACCCTTGGTGCTTTGGTCATTTCCATTGCGTACCTGCATCGCGTAAATAGATTTCTGGTAAGCGGATGGGTAGATCTGGACCAATTGCCTGGCCTCTTTGCCGTACCAATTAAAATCCATAGAAATTTTATAAGAAAAATTCACGTGATTCCATTTCAGGCAGAAAACAATTTTAAAATTAATTTTATCGACATTTGTAATTTTTGCCTCTACTGTTATGGATGGGGAGGAAGGAGGAATCTGAGATGAAGTTGTAGATAAATTAATATTACAGAAGAACTGGACAGAAATAAATCAGAAAATTGGCAACAACTCAAAACCAAACTGATTGAAACAGCACAAAAACTAATCCCACAGCAAAAACGCAGAAAACACCCTTGGTGGAACGAGCAATGTGACCAAGCAATCAAAGGACGACATCAAATGTACATCAAATGGAACAACAGAAAAACAGATAACAACTACAAAGAATACCTGAAAAGTAGGAAGGAAACAGCAAAACTAATCAGACAAACCAAAAGGAAATATGAAAATGGGCAACTGCTTGAAATTGAGAAAGACTTCCAGAAAAACAACACACGCAATTTCTACAGAACTTTCAAAAGAAAACTCACAGGATATCAACCACAAAGCCTCTGCTTTAAGAAAGAGAACGGGCAACTGGCATTAAACAATAAAGAAAACTGTACAGTGCTCGCAGAGTATTTTGAAAAACTCCTAAATTGTCCCGAGCCAATACAACGTTTCGCACCACAAGAACCTAAAGAACAAAATCCAAATTCATTACCACCTGATGAAAATGAAATTGTTAGGCAAATCAAAAGACTCAAAAACAACAAAGCAGCTGGTGAAGATGGAATCACTGCAGAGCTTCTAAAAGCAGCAGGATCAAAAACTATAAAAGAGATCACAAAAATTATCCAAGACATTTGGAAAACGGAAAAAATTCCAGAAGATTGGAAAAATGCGTTAATCCACCCTTTACGCAAAAAGAGAGACAGAGCAAGTGTTAATAATTATAGGGGAATCTCACTGCAGTCAGTGCCATACAAAATTTTCTCCCAGTGTCTCCTCGATAGGGCTCAACAACAACTAGAACCAAGGATCGGAGAATATCAAGCAGGATTTAGACCAGGTAGATCTTGCGCAGAACAAATACTCAACCTAAAACTTATCCTCAAACATCAAAGAATTTGTAGCAACCGTTTAGTCTGCACATTTGTAGATTTTAAAAAAGCATATGACTCAGTTGATCGAGAGTCATTATTCAAAATATTGAAAGAACAAGGCTTAGACCCCAAAACTCTTGCTTTAATACAACAAACACTAACAGAGACAAAGTCCAAAATAAAATTTTTAGGGGAGATATCAGAACCCTTCATTATTAAAACAGGAGTTAGACAAGGAGACGGACTTTCTCCGTTACTGTTCAACTGCGTCCTTGAAAAAGTGTTACAGGAATGGCGGAAACAAAAATCAATCCTTGGAATTGACCAGCCAATTATATTAGGCAGAGGAAAATTGAAGATAGATTGCCTAGCATTTGCAGACGACTTAGCAATCTTAACCCGTGACATTGCAATAGCCCAAAAACAGATCGAACTCTTGAAAGAAGTAGCGGAGAAAGTGGGTCTACAGATTTCATTCGAGAAAACAGAATTTATGACCTGCAATAAAGAAACGCCAAAATACATGGAGACAAAATATGGAAAAATTAAACGAGTCTCATACTTCAAGTATCTCGGTGAAACAATCCAAGAGAACGGAACTGAAGCAAAAGCTAATGAAATTAGATGCCAAAAGATGGAAACAGCTTATCGCCTAACACAAAATGTCTACAACAAAAAATGCATCTCCAAGCACACAAAACTGAGACATTACAATACAGTTATTAAACCTGAATGTCTTTATGGATCGGAAACACTTATTTTTAACAGAAAAAAAGATATAGAAAACATTGAGAAAAAAGAACGCAAAATTATAAGGAAAATTTTGGGCCCAAGACTCATAGGAGACCAGTACAGACTCAAAAGTAATCAGGAAATTCTACAGTATGCAGACATTCACAGTGATATTAGAAAACGCCGACTAAAATTTTATGGACACATCAAAAGAATGAACCCTAACAGACTTACAAGACAAATAGTTGAATTCTATGAAAACCGAAGTAAATCAATATCGGATACAATGAAATGGATTGGAGAAATCAAGAAAGACCTCAAATTAGCAGGAATTGTTCCAGAAGATTTCGAAAACTGAGACACATTTAAATCAAAAATTCACAAGTGGCAAGTTGACCGGGAGGAAAGATTAAAGAAAAGATCAGGAACAACATGGTCAGATGAGAGGAAAGAAGCCCACAGCAAGCGTATGAAGGAAATATGGGCACAAAGGAAAGCGAACAAACGCTTCTGAGTACTTTGCGTAGTCCTAATGGGCTTATCCGCAAATAATAATAATAATTATTGGGTGGTTGCTACTAGTTTTGCAACACGGGAAAATCGGTGCAGACAGAAAGAATAACTTCTCGAAATCAGTCCAGGTAAATGTTGGGATGGTTCCTGCAAAATGCCATGGCCGTATTCCACCCCATTCTTTGTCCCTGGCTCAAATGACGATGACGTCGACGACATGTAAAGCCCAAAGGAATAAAAAAAAAAAAGTATTCAAAAATAACATCTGTTTATCCTCAAGTGTGTGGCAAATTATTATTAGCATTTGTTATAGCCTAGATCTGCGCCTCATTGCTTTCTTTCCTGGGTTTCCGGTGTTTGATCATTCATTCCAAAAGTGCCCTTGGATTTTCTACTTTCTTTGTAAAGTTCTGAGATTTTTCATTTTCTGTACTTTTTGTGTTTGTATTCTTCTTGCATAGAATTTTTCAGTTATTTTTAGGATATTATCATCAGCTGACCCACCTTATTGGTTGCATTTGGTGAAATACCTTTGCGGTTCTGGCGCTCGACCTGGTCGAGACTTGGCCTTCAGGGTAGAAGAGGTGGTGGTGCGCATTGTGTGTCAGTCCCATCCGACACTGATGGTGATTCGTCGGTCGGAGGTGTGCTCTATGTCTTCAAGAGAGTAAAATAAAATATTTTTCAAATGTAGTTGGTTATACAATGATGTGTATCTTTAAGTTTGCTTGCTTGTTGTTTATTTCATTCGAATCGACTGTTCGTAGCAACGCCAGCAATTACGTACACGGGGAGTAAATAATTTAACACGAGAATAAAGTCGCTCTGGTTTTAGTGTTGTTTCTAAATGTTTTATAAGGAAAACGAAAGCAGCTTTTTGTGTTGCAGCGTACGGTAATCCTTTTGACTGCGTGACGCCGTGCCGCCACTTCACTAATTAGAAACTTGCCGTGCACACGTCACATCACATTACGAGGCCACAGTTGTCATAAAAACAGCAGAGAAAACTTCCAAATGCACACGCCGCAGCGGGGATGGAGAGGAACGTGGCATTGCAATGAAAGCATATCTTCAACGACAGTTCCACTAAATTTTTCTCGTATCGCATTTTGAATGGTACCACGCGCCGTGTAGAAGAAAGTCTCCCTCTTAGTCATTTGAGGCCCGGACAGAATGGCTGCAACTAGACAAGCAATTTATTTGTTAATCACTTCGAGGAGGTGAGAAAAGTTCTCGGCTATAAACAAACATGGCGATGCTGCCTGCAAACAACGAGATGTAAAATTTCACGAAAATTTTGTTGTAATTGCTATATGAGTAAATACATGCATCTTTAGACATACCGAGCCTGATTGATGAGTGATAATATTCGATTCTTGCATTCTCAGCCCGATCATACAGATTTCAGTTTACAATAGTCCAAAAGAATTCTTCAACTTTATCTTTACAGAACAGAATTATATGTAGTTAAGGGCGAGAATCGATTAATGTTGTTACCCGAGAACCGCCAAGGGCGCTGCGTGATGTTGATTGCAATCTCAGACTCTGGCAAATCCATTGATCAGTTATGGCTTGAAAATTTGCACAATTTGATGTCGTTCTGAAGGCAAAATCTTGTAACATTGTTGCTGCTGAACCAAGTCTCCTCATGTGTTCATTCTGTTTTCTGGGATTTGTCGCCCATACAGAAATTCACATTGATTACGGAAACACGAAAATGTTTTCATTTGCCCCATTTTAGGTAATTGTTTACACAGGACCCAAGAAGCATTTTGTGATACTCTGAAAGTTTCGGTCCGGTACCTTGATCTCATTTCAGCTCAATACTTGTCATTTTTTGACCTAGCTTGGTGGGTTAGCGGCCTCGCATTCGGGAGGAAGCCGCTTCGAATCCCCGTCCGAGCATGCAGATTTGGGTTTTCCATGGTTTCCCCAAATCACTCCAGGCAGGGATGGTTTCTTGAAAAGGCCATGGCCGTTCCTTGTTCCCAGTCCTTTCCGGCCTCTAATGACCTCGATGTCGACGAGGCGCAAGGCCTTAAGATTGTCTTGTCATTTTTGCGTGGTTCTAAATATCTCCAACTTGAATCGGTTAGCAGATGATTTCAAGCTGGTGCTACGTAGGTGCTCCCAGAAAATTCTCTGCTCATTTTATATCGCGATAGAAAACCATAAAACGTCCTGGAATATGGAAGAAACATTTTTAACACATGATGTTGATCAAGAACGTACATCTTCCGAGAATAAGTGAGTTATCGACAGGCAGTTGGTGGCGGGGCGTTCGGGCTGCGTCGGGCTGCCTCGGCAGATGTCGGGCAAGTTCGGTCGGCGACTGGCCGGCCCGCTAGTTCGCTGGCAGTCGTCGAGAATGCACGCGCCATGCTGACGCGTAAGCTGGGCCCACAGGAGGGCATAGACCACCTGTTCCTGCTGCCGCAGAGAGCGCTCAGTATGGACAGTGGACACCTCAAGCAGGACCTGGCGGGTCTCGACTTTAGCATGCGTCTTCTGCACTCGGCTCCTCGCGGAAACGTCTGGCTCTGTGAGTCTGGCAGGACGCCAGTAACAATTTACATGAAATACCACTTGCCAGTTAACCTTATACAGTATCGTGGGTGCCTTAAAAAACCTTCACGAGTTTTAAAATGCCTGAGATAGACTTCAGGAGTTCTGCACGATGCATTGCTACGAATATCATCATGATCATATTATAAACTGTGCTGTGTGTGTGTTTTATTATATAAAAATACTGAGTGCTTGGAAAGGCATTCTTGGTTTCCAACGTGTCGTTAGCGTAACATATGGTTTCATGAGTTCATGCAACTGTTAGAAAATAAAATTTAATGAAAACAGTCGTAATGAGATCCCAGAGATTATCTTAGACCTGGGGCTTGATGCTTAGAATATATTGTGCTCTTGTCTGCAACTAATTTTTTTGTTTAACTGTGTCCATTGAGCTGTCAAATAGAATTATTACCTCTCATTTACGTTGGTATCTTTTACTTTTTGGTAATATGGAATGGGTAATCTTCATTTTGACATACATTTAAAAATGGATACCCATTAAGTGCATTGTTTGCAAGCTGCATCTATGCCATTCCAAATAATAAAAATCACTTTAAAATCTTTAACCGTTGGTAGTTCTCTCGCATATTCGAAGATGCAGGTTGTTAATATTTTTGTATTTGTCGAGTGACTCGTAACAAAAACAAAACAAGCCTTTTACTTGATCCGTTTGTAATTTTAGGGTATCGTATTTAACACTTTCATTAGATACATGTATGAAAACAATTTTGATTACGTCACTCGCAATAGCTTGTGTGAAATGATGCGTCTACTACAAGGTTAAATACTAGAGGCGCTTTGTGCTGTCAGTGGCACTGATTTATCGTCTGTGCAGGAATAAATGTGTTATTTTAGACGGATAGGAAGTCAAACAATTTCTCATTGGCGGTTAGCTACTTACGAATGATTAAAGCTCTCATAGCTAGACACATCGAATTTAAACTGTCTATTCGTTTTTCAAGTGCTGTAATTTTGAAGAAATAAAGCTTTATATTACGAGTCTGAGTTTTATGACAACGGAAGTGCTTCATTCAAATTTTTCAAATTTCGTAAAAATAGATATATCTTAGCAAATGCTGCCTTGTGGAAATGCTATATTGTCTTCTAATATAACTGGCGAGGTAAAAAGCAGTTAGTTTTGTGGCTTAACTCGCTATTGCATATAAACTATTTGAATAATGATTTATTTAAGTTCTCTGTGCACGAATACATAATAATAAAAATCGATATAATGCATTATGATTTACCCCATTTTTCTAATTTTTTTGTTCTGTTTTTATACCTCCATCATTTTATAGGAAAATTGTTTTTATCTATTTCGAGTATTCTCTGTATACCCCCGACAGCATTTCAGCTGTGAGATTACATATTATTATGAATTAGAGGGTTATACGTAAAAAAATCTTTGTTTACCTAATTTTCTTAGTATTACAAATAGCATTGTTAGTAAAATATTTTTAAAGTGGCTTAGTTATGTTTGGCGTTTAATTTTTATGTTTGACATCGAAGTTAAACCGCTATCAACACTATAGGCTTTGTATTTAAAGGAAAGCCCTTAAGCTCATAAAGAAATAATTATTAGTGGACTTGCTCCCATATGCATTGTTGCTTTAACAGCATTACATATTGTTAGATGCAAGGGAACTGCTTTATAGGCGGGTTCGACACGATTTGCACATGATGTACAGTATTTCTGGTAATTTGGGTAGAAGTGTTACCATCACAAAAATGAGATATACCTCTTGACTGCAGACATGTTATATAATAGACTGCAGTTACGTTTCTGGTGATGTTTTTCTTGGCAGCTGTGAGGAATCGAGTTTTTATTTTCAGTGCATGGTATTGTGGGCTACATATCACGTTTTATTAACATACCTTGCAAAAAGGCTTTAACTTTAGCAATAGACGGTAGAGTAACTATTTAGAAACTGAAGATATATACACCTCCTGCGTCATTATAAAAGGTTGTCTGCATTATTTTGTAACATCTCCACCAGTTTTTCTCTTCTGTAGGTAACGTCTTTACTGCTCCCTCTTAGTTTGGCATTCAATGTAAAATACAAGTGAATGAGATGAGGAGAACTATTAATGGGGAATAGTTGCGACCGCTTTATTTCGTTGTAACTGTGGTTTGACCTATTTGTGGTACCGTACTCGCTGGTAAGTGCGGTAACGGTGACAAACGCTGCTCGATGCTAGCAGATTATGCCACCAATGTCAAGCAGTTGGAATCTGCTTTCTGCTCTAATACATTCATTTCTCTTCGTATTCATGCGTTTCCAAAGGCGTTGTGCAGGGAGTGGAGATTATAAAATATTGGCAGTGAACATAGATAACGGTGACTATAGGCAAAGCTTTTGTATTAGTGTAGTCAACTTTCATTGTTCGGAAAACATCACGGAAAAAATAGAACGTTAAATATGATATTTTAAATCTGTCAAAATACACCTAATTGACAAATCGTTTAAATTCCCAATTTTTTAACTCGTGGAATATTTACTTGATATTGATTTGTACGGAAAGGAGTTGAGTTTTACACAAATATTTTGCCAGGCAACCATCTAATGAATGAAGGTAAAACCTAAAAGGCATTGTTTTGTATTTGGATGATTTATTATAACAGGTTTGTGTGTCAGCTGTTTCGGTGGAGGCTGTATTGACCCTGTACGACCTGACTGCGCAGTTGTGTGGGTGTGGTACCTTTCCGATGCTTTAACCGATTTTTGTTGAATTACCTCCTTGATGAGGTCTCTCAACTGTTGTGTAGCGAGATTTATTACGCTTCTCATTCCTAGGCGGTTGATTACCCATGCGTGTATATGAGCTCAGTGTCTAGGCAAAAACCAGTTTCGTTTATTGGTGGAAATGGCTAATGAAGAGCTTCTCATTATTAAAACAAAGCGCGTATATCTCTTCAATTACAGTTGTGGTTTGTCGTATTTTTAAAATATTATTTCGCATTAGGTGTTAGATGTCTTTAGAATATTTCAGTTTGTTTTACTGCCTCCATCAAAATCTTGTGCACAGGGTGAGGTAAGGTTGCCAACTTATCTGTAAGAAAATAATGTATATCTTTGGAAGAGGAAGATAAAAAGTGTATGAAAGAAAAAAATAAGTACGGTATTTTTAAATTTTGGTATTTACTGTCTTAAAATACATTTTTGTTTTTGTGGAACTAGCTACTAATTCTTGGTTTCGTTGCAAAATGTTATAGATGCTACCACATCCTAAATCTAGATTTATAAATAAATTAAAAAGGGCATTCTGTTCCATAAATCGTATATTTCACCAGAAATAAAGTATTTCCGCATAATTTATGGACAAGGTAAACTATTCTGACCAAAAATGAAGTATAATAGTTTGTAATAAAGTATGGTTGCAACCCTTGGGAGAGAAGGTGTACCCGCTGAGACTCGTGTAACTCACATTTGGGACGAGCGGCTGTTTGGTTTCCTTTTCTCATTCACCCCATGTAAAATGTTGTACTATCGTTAATTCTTAACCGTGTGTCGGTTTTACATTCTTTTCTGTTAGTGACACATTAAATAATTTAGGTCTCTAGCGATGACGGTTCGTCCTAAAACTACAATTACTAGCTTAAGATTTGTTATCGGTTACTAAAGTAACATGCAGACGATTTTCTTCGTTAGATTCTTTGGAAAATATGCAGGTAAACGCCAGTTCTCAACATTCAAATTTTCTCTCTTGTGAAAAAGTTTGATCTTGTAGAATTCCTCGTAGTCGCAACTAGAAAGCGGTTTAAACAGTTGGGATGATCGTGCAACTAAATATTAACAGGCCGATAGGCAGTGTTTCATCTTTTTCTATTTGCAAGTGCAGCAAAACATTTACCCAAGCTCCTTGTAATGTTTCTGAAGGTAATTGGAGGTTTTTGTTAAACAATTGTTCTGGCTTTCGCAGACCTTCACAAAATGCTTTTAATCCAATTCGTAATTAAAATTTGAATCCGTTATAAGGATTCACGGCATGTTATGAACGATTTCCCTCCAGGCACTGCGCAGGAGAATCACCCACCGTAGTTACAGCCTGAGTGTAACTTGTGTGGGAAATGTGTAGTTTATGAGAATTTCGGGTCCATCCCAGCATTCGCTCCCAAGGGGAGATACGCGGGGTCCCCGACTAACTAGACAAAATATCCAAATTTCATATACCAACAGGGCTTAGACAACGTAAAACATTTTCGGGGAAGGTACGGGAAGCAAACGAACGAGACACTGGTCGCGTGGTCATTCACGTTCCATTGTTAGTGACATTTTAAAGGAAATAATTTAACATAATACGAAAACGGTAGTTCGATAAGTTGTAGAATTACTCGAAGTCGGCGGTTCAACAGTCGGAGGATATTTTAGTTCTATTGAAAAATATTAAAACATTAGGTAAATAGTTTCCTCATAAACCGAAAGACCGTTGGTTGGAAATCAGTAGTTCATCACTTTGTCCGCACAAAAACGCAGTACCTCTGGGACAGTCGTTGGCATTGACGTATGCAGGTATCGTAAAGCAACTAATGGTGAGGAAAGCTACCGGTTCCGATGGTATCCGAGTATGCGACAGATATTGGACTCTTTCCGACTAACATCGTAAATCGTTGGACGAGGAAAATTTACCTTCTGGTTGGAAAAACGAATGGTTATCCATAGATTGAAGGGACCGAACATTCTAACACAAGTTTGGAGCATATCATGTCTGTCCAACCATTATGAAATTCTTAGATGATAACAAATTAGTTGCTCCAAGCTTATATATAGTATCTCTGGAAGTAGAGTCGGGCTTCACTTTGTTCCTGATACTAGGAGACAATGTTAACAACTGTTCGAGTGTTTGCTGATGATATAGGGACGTGTTTGCTGGTTTAGAGATTCATCGTAATGTCGACGTTATTCCAGCATGGTGCTATAAGTGAGAGATCACATTAAACTGCAATAAGTGCACGGTAATGCGCACATCGTATAAGAAACTTGCCGCTAAATTTCTGAGAAGGTTGAGTTTTCAAGTACATTGTTATAACAGTACAAATATCGGATAATTAGAAAAGCTAATTCTCGACTGCGATTCATAGGTCTAATTTTGTAGAATTATAAATAGCGTATAAAACTCCTGTACGTCCTCATTTGATAACCCACCCCGGTAGCGTAGGATAGGGGTCGCCGGTTCGAGTCCTGCCGAGGGCATGGGTGGCTTTAATTAAATGTTGTGTCGTCCTTACGAGAGAGGAAAAATAATCACACTGATACGAAATCTATACATTGTAAGAGACAAACACATTGATTGAGCTGGCTGTATGACTAATATGGCCAAATGCCACTTAAAAAAATAGTTTCTGATATACTACTTAGATTACGCTTAAATTTGTTGAGTAACAAAGGGTACAACTTGTTATTTACAAATTCAGTGTAATACATATTCCATCAACGTTAATGGATCGCAATGATAGCACAAATAAGATTAGGGAAAATAGGTGCTGGCCTGATGCCAATTCCCTCCCCCCTCGTGCCAATAGGGATTGGGTAGATTAGTTTTACGCAAAACATCTTCTGCTACCAAGTTTTCTGTGACTTGCATAGTAGATTATCTAAAACTAAACCTTCATCTATACGAAATTAACTTGTCTCTATGGTAGTCGTGTAGGAGAATCATGTACCGCCTCTAAAGACCTCGACATGGACGAGGCGTAAAACCATAAGGAAAAAAAAAAAGTTGTATTATTTATTCACAAAACAAGATAATCATAAATCCGATATGATGCACTTGGCATCTGGCACTGGTAATCGTAAAAAAAAAAAAGTGTTTCCAGAAGGACTGTAAAAAGAGCATTCCGGGAATTTGACTCCCGTTACAAACATTTCTTCGAAAATTTTAATGATTCTTTTGTGTCGCATTGGGATAAGTGCATCAAAATGGATGTCACCTTATAGTTGCATTCTGTTTGTACAGTTTGTTTGTATGATCAAAATTGTAACGCTTATTAATTTTTAGTAAAGAAACGAAATGTAAACTTCCAATCGTATCCTTGAAATGATTGGGACTAAGACTCGAATATTGACTTTGCTGTTACCTGACCGCTGTTCGTACCGAGTAGATGACGGTTTCTAGTACGGTCATGATACTTCGTAAGAATTGCACATAAATTCCGGTTTGTTTTCGATTCCAAAATAAAAATTATTGTCGCAAAGCCCGAATACCATGAGAACTAGTCGCATAGATATAGAAACGATTATGGTGCGGGGTTATGGCTACAACGATAGAGATGAAATCATTTATTTATTTTCAGTAACATGAAGAAAATGCATACAATTTTCTAAATTGCTTTTCGCTATGTCTATTTTTTCTCTTAAAGGTGTCCTGTATCTAAAACTGGGAACCTTCAGTTTGTCATATGGCTAAGCAACTAATGTAATACATTTAAATATTACAACAACAAGAACGTTGGTAGCATTCACACATCGATGTGCAGTTGTTGCAGCCATGCTATTAAGGTGGACCATCGTACTTTCTTAGAGGGCATCGCTTGATGTGCTCCACAATCTAGAAAGCAGCTCCGCAGTCCCCACTTACAGAGCAAACCTTCAGCTGATGTGTGGTGAAGCATTTTATAGCACATTTTGACTTCTGTAACCCAAGATCCTTCCTTTCCTCCCTCTCTCTCTCTCTCTCTCTCTCTCTCTCTCTCTGTTAGGACGGTTGAATGATTTTCATAATAAATTGATGTTTGATTTGCACAGGTCAACACAAACTTTGTTGCCCTAGATATGAGAGTGTTTTTAGAATGATTTTATGGCTACAGCTATGGAACTACGAATTTTTTTTTGCGGTACTGGCCATATTTTTTTTATAATCGACATTTTTATATTCTGAAAAAAATCATTTATGCGAAAAATGTATTTCTAGAAATAAAATTTTGTATTGCAAATGGCTATATATTATTTTCGTATTTAGTTTATTTATATAAAAATGAAAAAAAGGGTAAGAACATTATAATAGAGGGAAAAGCCTTTTGTAAGGACTTCTTGAGGGGAATTTATATAAAAATGAAAAAGGGTAAGAAATTTTATACTAGGTGGAAACGCTTTGTCTAAGGGCTTCTTTGTAGAAGCCAGCATTAATGTGATGATATTTACCTGCCCTCATATCTTTCCTCCATAACTTTTATATCCTGGTGGAAGCGTCGGCATGTCTATCCGGCTGGCTGTCGAGAAAGTGTATTTTTATGCTCAGGCATTGTTCCTAAAATGCTAAAGCTTTCCAACGTCTTTTACGGTATTTCTTAACTCGGCGCTCAGTGGTTACCTTCTATACTAGGCTACTTCAAGCTTCAGTTTCCACAAGAGTCTTAACTTTTATGAAATTCTAGTCTTTCATAAACTTTCGAATTTGAGGGCAGTCAAATATTCCTGCTTTTAACTTTTCCACGCGTAGCTAAGGAAATTTTTGCAAATATATTTTAAGCATTTTCAGTTTTTGTCGAATGTTTTATCATTCCTAGCTTAATGTGGAATAGCGGAAGTATTATTTTCCTCTCTACTCAACAGTGGCTCATTTACGACGTTAGCTCTACCCAGGTCGAAAATTCTTTGATGACACAATTTTTGTTGCAAGCGATTTTGATTTGCTCGGATGATACAAAGACAAATAAGCAAGAGTATTTTGTGTATCCACTTTGATAACGAAGTAAGAAATTAACCATTTTTAAATCAACACATACTGACCAGTGATGTTCGTAGTAATTCATAATATTCTATTCCTCTTTGAATTTGATTTAATGAACAATTGGAATTGATGCATATCGGTTTCCATTTTAACTTGAGATTTTTATTCGTAAATGGTATTATTCTAAATCATATCCGCAAATATATCAAGGGTAGCAAGTATTTTTCTTGAATTGTGCTAATAATCTAGGACAGTGTAACCCCGACGTTTAGAGATTCCTGTTCTTCTTGATGGTTAATCTACAAAGCTCGTGACTTTCATAAGCAGGAATTTCTTGCTGACAATATTATTCACTATCATAGTTTGAATGATCTCTCCTAAGTTTTAATCCAGCTACTCGTAATTTACTATGAAATCTTTCCACGAATTTAGTCATAAAATCTCGTTAGTACCCTATGCTGTCTCAGGTTTATAAAAGGATGAAATATAATGGTCTGTACCATGCGTTGAGTCTATTGGAAAACAATGCAGTTCTAAATTTCAATAAAGTTTGCTTTTCTCTGCCAAATGTAAGTTTCCTAGCACATTCTTTCAATTTATCAATACAAAATAATTATTTGTAATGTAGTCGGAGAACTTTTCATACTATTCTCTTAGGAATATTACGACTCGACAGTATTAGAAATCAAACTCTTGGAAATAGTAAAAGAGTTTAGTATCTAAATGACATTAAACTAAAAAAAAAGAATGATGTTCTGAAATAGAATTTAGACTGTCAGAACTAGAATCTGCTAGCTGTGTATAGTTGTTAACATGATGTTTTCTGTTAATGAGTATTGATAAATGGCCGGGAACGGAAGAAGCGGGTACGTATCTGGCGCCGGGAACTGGCAGGTGAATGTGGAACGTTGCTGCCTCTGAGGTAGTGTGACTAATCACTATTTCTTCCGCGTACGTGAAGCCGCAATGTTCATCATACAGAAAAACTAGGTGAGCTGCTGTCCCGTGTCTCGTGGAATTTACCAACGTGGTTAGCCTGACAACATGAAGACGTGGAGGGCAAAACGATCTTCTCTTCATTCTGAGTGCTCACACTAAAGACCAAAAGAGCTTACCTGTTACCGCAGGAGTCACAGCAGTCTTTGTTCGAGGCTCGCTGGTTCACATAGGCCTATGTCAGACTTGAAGCGAAGAGAAGGATAAAACTGCTAAGAAACTTTCTACTTTTGTTACTCGGGTCAGTAGCCTAATCTGTCATTGATGGGAGTGCTTATTGTCGTATGATGGGAGGTTGATGATTTGTGTACCTTTTTCTCTGTTTTCATCTTAGAGGTTTAACACCCGCGCTGTGATTGGTGTTTCGCTTCACATTTATTCAAAATGTTTCTAACAAAGTTGATTTTCGGTATCCTTACAACTTACTCTATAACTTCATAGTTTTCTTTTTAATGTCTAGTTTCCTATTCGTTATACGATCGCACAACATCGAATTATTAGCAGGTGCACTATTAGGGGTTCAGGCTATTCTTGATATTTTCTTCAGTTGCGCATTGGTTGCGACGTTTGAAACACTTAATCCAAGAATATGAAAATCGTCAGGCCTCTGTATCGTTTCTCTTTTAGCCGTGGGAATCCAAAGTTTTTCATCTACAGTATAGGATTCTTTATTTTTTTTGACGACCTTGTGCCGACTTCGAAATCCTGAAAGACTTAAATATCCTTAATTGTTCCGTTAAGATTTGATTTGTGTTGTATACACGTAACGGAGCCGCGTCTGATGTGTGGAGAATTTTTAGTATATTTTGAGAAGCGCAGCTGCTTCCATAGTTCACTCAAAATCCAAAGTGTTGTCTCTGAAAACGGAAGATCGTGAAGCGCCGAACGATTCTGTATGCTCGAATTTCAACCAACTTTGTTGTACTGTAGCACTATGCCTGCGTTTTGAATATTGAGGAAATCTGTTTAGTTGCTGGAGCTAGTCGTGCCAGCCGGCTACTCCACTTAAGTCTCAGCTACTCATGATGCTAATGCATCGCGTCGTCAAGGCAGAGCGTGTGATATTGTGGAGAAGCAGTTATCTAGCTTTGATGCAATACGAAATGGTGCAACCTTATAATGACACTACGGTATATAAAGAGGAGGATTCTCGATTATTACTCCTCGTGAGATTTATAACTACAACCTGGACTGTATCTGTAATGCGTATGCTATATTGAAGTCTTTCCAGGAAATGACGCTGTTCATGAATTCAAATTTCTGATCCCACAGGTATCGTTTAGAACATCTCACTCCCACAGGGCAGATCATGTGAGAATCGGGCGAAAGTGTTCGAAGCAGAAAACGGAATTGCAGTTATAGTACAAGTCCACGATTTCTGGTAGAGACTGACTAAAAGCAGCATATTATACTAATCTTTTGACCGTGAAACTGGACTAGTTCCTATTAATCTTTAGGATGGTCATCTCCGACTTTAGGACCTAGCGGAATGTGATGCTTTCTTTCCACATAGTGTGTTTAGTGATGATTAAAATGCGATCTGTCTCTCATTGTAGATATGCTCAAAGTTTTACGCTTTCTTGTAACTATACTTCCAAAATAATATGAAATCGTTGTTTCTGTAGTTGATAGTAGCTAATCTAGTTTGCGTTTTGGAGACGTATGATTTGCTATTTTACCTAGTTAAAAGTTTAATCTAGTTTCTATTACCGTCTTGTGCCATTAGTCATACAGCAGTTTCTATATCTATGTTATAATTTGTGTTGAGGGATTGGTTGGCCGTTTTACATGAACTTCATTTTCCTAAGTGGCCGCTTTGTCATTGCCATTATGTGTTAGGGCGCTAATGAACTCGACCTCGTGACGTCCAATTACTCATACCGTATTCACAATGTAAAGCGCTACAGAGTATCACAATTTTCCAACAATAGTCTCGCGGTTTTTGTGAGAAGAAGTATTAAACTCTGAGAAATGGCGATAGTCACGTTTCGTGGAGGAGACAGAGAAGTGTTCAGGATTATAGCGACAGTAAAAACCGTGCAGTGTTGCACATTCAAGTTAATCCAGCAAATGATACTTAATTTAACTAGTTCATTTTGGATCATTCGAAAAATTTACCATGCAGAACACTTTGTCCATATTTTGATGGTTGACAGAATTTTTTGTTTTAGAACTTAGAAGAATGAAACACTTTAAGCTTCGAGTCACCAACAGCATCATGGAGCTCTTAATAACGATGTTTTGAGAAATTATATTTCCACCTCCATTTAGAATCGTATTGAGGTGTTGGTTCAATCGCTCTAAAACTGCGTGTACTGTTATCTATTTAGGACAATAGTCCAGCTTTTATTTGCATGTGCTTTTCCCAAAAATAATTCAGTCTCTACACATTACTTTTACGCGGTCGATGGTTCTTTTGGAGTCTAAAAAGATTTTATAAAATTGTTATGCTTTTAAAACTTTTTAAGTTCTTTAGAGCTCTAATGGCCTCAGTATCATTCGCAGAAAGCTCCAATCTATCTTTGCTGTTAGCGTTTGAATCCAACGCATGACTACATACTCAGCCGAAATGTTGTTCTTAATAATTGTGTTCGTATGCCAGTATTAAAAAAAAACTAATAAAATTTTGCTGTGATTTGATTTTAACTTCTTTAAATGCAAATCATCATTCGATAATCTGTTGTTGTTTTTTTGTGATAACCAGAGGGAGGTAGATTCAAGAAAATTGAATAACGGCTATCGTTGCTTTTATGCAAACTGCCCTTTTCCTTTTTTTTTTTTTTTTTTTTTTTTTTAATTTGATGTAACATTTTCCCCGGTGGCAATTTACGCATACACCTACGTCCGCATGCCACGATTTTATCTTGTACACTCAATGGAGTTTCACTTTTGTCAATTTTACTGTAAATTCTTTCAGTGTTTCAGCTGAAATCAAGTACCGACTGGTCATGGTCGTATCTACCCTTCCATTATGCATCAGTCTCACCCCCAGCAGTCTCTTCACCCACCCTCTGTCTTTTTAATGGTTCAGTAGCTACTGTTTTGTGACCTGCGATAATTTCTACAAACGAAACTAGCTGTCCTCCTTTGCACCTCATCCAGATGCTATATTGAGTTGTATCGCATACTACCCTGCCATACTCTAGCTGTGTAGCCATTTCCATCACTTCTGGTACACCCCTTCATCACACTCTCCAATAAATGAAGGATTTTGAAACCTCTACCTGCCACCTGCCCAGTTAAGTTTACTGTCATATTTTATGCCAAGATATTTATACTTAAGTTCAACAAGAAATTTCCCCTCTGGCTTGTAATCAAAGAAAACTTTTACTTTATATGTAACTGACTTTTTTGCATTTTTGTTTATTTCATGCTGGCCTACTCAGACAAGTTTAGTCATCCCCCGTTTTTTCCTGTTTTATATGTCTGCGCCATCTGAAACCTACTCAACTTATGACTGTAAACCACCGATACGATCATTCATTGAAATAATGAATAGTAGTAGTCCAAAAGCACTTCCCTGTGGCACTCCTGTCTTCACTTCCTCCTTTTTGAAACTGCATTTCCCATCCTAACTTTTTGCTTCCTACCTTTTAAAAATACCACTATCTAACAAGTCACATTTTCATGTCTTCCAATGGTTTTAACCTTGTTTTCCACCATTTAATGGACCACACTGTAAAATGCTTTGGAGATATCACACGCTATATTATCAGCTTGAACTCCCATCTCCATTTCATCTGAAATATCTTGTATGTAGCCCACTGACAGTCATTCACATGAATATTCTACCCTGCACCCATGTTGCTGATTAAAACCAGTTCCTTTCTGAGAACTTTCTGATCTGATTGCATATGAAGCTCTTTTGTTTTTGGCTTTAGCCTAGTGTTGGAGTGACATGCCAGAGTCCTTCAGACTTAGTTTAGATATTTTTAACTGATTTATGCATCGTCGACGTCGAGGTCATTAGGGGCGGGAAGGAAGCCGGACATGGCCTTTTGAAGGAACCATCCTAGCATTCACCTAGAGTTGTTTGGGGAAACCACGGAAATTTGGATCTCCGACAGGGATTCGAAACCGCGCCTTTCCGAATGCGAGGCCATAGCGTTACCGCTCGCGCACTACGTTCGGTATGAAACTCTCACTCAACTTAGCACTTAATCACTCATTAGCCTGTATTTTTAACCGACTTTAAAAAAGGAGGTGGTTCTCAATTCGTCTGTATTTTTTTTTTTTTTGTATGTGTGTACAGCGATATTTTCGGCAATTCTGAACCGATTTAAATGAAATTTTTTTAGTGAATAGGCTATACCTCCATAGTGGTCCCATATGAATTTCATTGAGAAACCAACCATTCTACCCCTTTCCACCCCTTAATTTTTATACAAACCCACATTTTGTATCCGATTTCGATGGAACTTTGGACATGTATAATCAAAAATAAAGAAATAAATACTGTCAACGTTTGGTTTAAAAAACTGAACCCCTCTCCCCCAATTCACCCCCTGAATTTTGCCAATTTTCTTTATACAAAGCTACAGTCGACACCATTTAACTGATCTCCATTAAAGTTGACATATACATGTAATTTCTCTTGGAGAAGGTTTTTGACCAAACAAAAAAAGATTAAAAAAAAAAAACCATCCCATGTCTTCTTTTACACCCCTTAATTTTATAGAAACCTACATTTCTTGTCTGATTTTGATTGAAGTTTGCACATGTATACTTTAAAACAGAGAAAAATCCTGTCAACATTTGGTCTGCCAAAGCTCAACCCCTCTCCCTCCTTCCACCACCGTAATTTTTGCCAATATTCTTTATAAAAAGCTACAGTTGCCACCGTTTGATCGATTACCATGAAAGTTGGTGCTTATATATAATTTTTCACGAAGAAGGTTTCTGACCAAAAAATCCAAAAACCACCCCCTCTCTCCATTAAACCGTTTAATTTTTATACACACCCACAGTTTTTATCCGGTTAAGATAGAACTTAGCAAATTTTTACTATAAAACAAAGAGAGAAATAATGTCAACTTTTGGTTTGCAAAAACTGAACCCCTCTCCTAGTTTCCACCCCCTTAATTTTTGTCAATTTTCTTTTTAAAAAGCTACAGTCGACTCCAATTAACCGATCTTTATGAAAGTTGGCACATATATGTATTTTGTTATGGATAAGATTTCTGACCAAAAACTACCCTAGCTCCCCTTTTACATCCCTTAATTTTTGTACAAACCCACATTTTAATCCGATTCGGTGTAACTTCGCATGTGTATTCTTTAAAACAAATAGAAATAGAAAAATACTGTCCACATAACTTTCACAAAAACGCAAACCCCATCCCCCTTTCTACCCTTTTAATTACTATCAATGTTCGTTATATAAAGCTACTGTTTCTATCTGATTTTGAAGGAAATATGCTCATGTATACTTCAAAACAAACAGAAAAATACTCTCTACATTTGGTTTAGAGAAGCCAAACCCCTCTACCCCTTTCCACCCCCTTAATCTACACAAAGCTACAGTTTCTATCCGATTCTGAAGGAAATTTGCACACATATACTTTAAATCATACGGAACAATTTTGTTTAAATTAGGTTGCAGAAGCGCAACCCTCTTTCCTTCTACCTCCACCCCCCCTAATTTCCAATGTTCTTTATAGATTTTTTATCAGATTTTGATGGAACACTGCACATGTATACTTAAAAACACAGGGGAACACAGTGTCTGCATTATCTTTACAAATCCCAACCACTCACTCCCTTACCCCATTTAATTTTTGCAAATGTTCTTTACACAAAGCTACAGTTTTTATCTGGTTTCGATGGAACTTTGCACATGTATACTTTAAAACAAAGAGAAAAATACTGTCCACACTAGTTTTACAAAAACCAAACTACTCTTCGTCTCCACACCCCTTAATTGTTTTTAAAACATACCTACAGTTTTTATCTGATATAGAAAGAAACTTACACACGTATAGCTTAAATCAATCAGAAAAGGCATTCTACATTTGGTATACAAATCATGGCAGAATATTCAGAAAATAAATGTGTCCTAATGTTTCAACATGTATTTCAGATTTCAACTTGGACACCAAGCTTTCACGTTGTGAAAACCAATTAAAAAAATCTATATTTTCTGTGTGATGCCGGAACAAACAGATATATTCCAGAGACAGATTTGTGTATGTGGTATGTATTAATGCCCAGATATTACATGTTTCAGTTATTGACAAGCAGCCTTAACAGATGTTATAATTAGAACAAAACACGGCCTGGACCAAAATGTAAACTGACAATCCTTAACACAACATTCAATTCACCCCGTTCTGGAAGTTGTTGGAGTATATAAAGACAGATTTTTTTTTTAAAAAAAGCAAGCTCTTTAACCACTGAGCTACCAGGAAGTACGCAAAATGAGAACTGCTGCGGCATACAGTATTTAAAATACAAAACAAACTATAATACCACTAAAAATTTAAAAATAAAATAATTGTTTTAAAAAACATAAAAACCGCCTTAAAAAAAAGCACACTAAAGATTTTAAAATAACTTTATACCTTGCTTAGAAGAAAGTAAATCTAAATGGACAATATTTTACATTACTGTTATTGAAATTTTTACATTAATTAGTTATTTTTGGAGTATGTGACAGCCAAAACAAGAAAACGAAAAAATTAAAACAATAATGAATAACAATAATACATAAAAAATCATGGTTCTACTTACCTACAATTAATGGTAGAAACATGTTTCAACAAAACTGAAACATACAGATGATACGCCGATATTATACTAACTGTAAAGCGTTTACTGTATGATCCAGCCTACCAACTGGCACTATGCCTGGATGACCAACGCCGAGCCACAGATTAAAATACTGTTAATTTGTTTCCCTAAGCTGTCTCCCGCAATAACACTATCTGCCTCACGACATGCTGTAAAATATTTGGAATTTTTGTTCGTACTCCCCGTTTCGCCTCGAACACCAAATAAAGTTCAGTAATTCGATCTTACCGATGTGACAGCTGGCACCGACTCCAAAAATAACTAATTAATGTAAAAATTTCAATAACATTAATGTAAAATATTGTCCATTTAGATTTACTTTCTTCTAAGCAAGGTATAAAGTTATTTTAAAAATTTTAGTGTGCTTTTTTTAAGGCGGTTTTTGTTTCTTTAAACAATTATTTTTGCTTATTTATACTTTCGTGGAGATGTTCCTATTTTGATTCTCCCTCCTCTTCAGATGGTCTCATTAAACCTGTTACTGAATGTTTTTTTTCGCATTTTACGATAGTTTGTTCTCCATTGCCATAGAAATTAGATCCATCTTTATCTTCTCTCTTTGCTGCTATTAATTCCTTGTGTATTTCAAGTGTTCCACGATGCCTTGCTGTCTCTTAACTTGTTACTTCTCTCCTATTATATATAGGTTCGTTTTGTTCATTTTCTGTCTTAGAATAAGCAACTCTTCCCTCATTGTACTGGTGCTCGCTGTCCACATACTGACTGTTTCCCTGAAGTATCTATTCAGTTCTAAAATATGTACCTTTTATAACTGTACCTATAATTCAATTTTGGTCTCTTATATCCATCAGGATTGCTAGTTTTTCATATTCCTGAGGAGGATATCCGACATATTGGTCCCCTCGTACTTCGCTCTACCATTTGCGTAAACCTCCTTCCCTCTTTAAGTCATTCACAAACCTCCGCACCCTTGTTCTATTAATCTTATTTTGGTTCTATTCCGCGCCTGGAAAATTTCAGTCCCCGCCAAAAATGTCCATTCTACACTCACTTGTGAACCCTACGAGACTCATCTTCATAATTCATTCTTCCACTACGGTAATTAGTCAAACCCCTAAGTTCTTCTTTTGTATCACCATATAAATCAACCCGCAGTAACTCACGACTATGATAAACACCAGCGAACTGTAGTAGTATTTGCTAACCAGTATAAAAACTCTTTAATCGTCGGAGAAAACCACATTAACTAACTCCGTCCTTTAACCACAACTACCGGTATAGCCATTTATGATTTGTGCGCTTCTATTATATTATCAAAATGTGTTATTTGGTTCGTATTCCTACAAGTTAACTAGTAACAGTTTTATAACTTGATTAGTCATATTCTCCACCTGTTGTTTCATTAGCTTTTTTCGTATTTATTTCTCCCATCGTGCACCTGTATTCAGTATCGCTTTGCCCATCTATTTTGATTCTGTCACCAGCAGCCTCTAACCTAAAAAGGCAGTCCAAATCCTTTCATAAATTGAAGTGCGTTCCCTTGCCGCTTTAGCTATCAACTGAAAAATTATCCCCCTTCTCTTTAGATGTACGGCCTTGCCCAGTGAAACCCACGGGCACAATCGCCATGATAAGACGTCATTCCTATTTACTCGTCTCAAAGCAAGGTTCAGCTGTGGCCGATCATAGCGTCTCAGGCCTCCTTCACAAAGTTTCCTCAGTCATAGCTACGTTTTTGTGCCATGGGTTGCTCCAGTTATGTGAAACGATTGTTTTCTGTATAGATTATTCAAACCAATAAAAGCAGCAAACAGTCTAAAAAATACTAACTGAATCCTATGGTAGAACCGCTCTAATGAACAAAATTGAAAATCCTTTAATACGAAAGCCATATTTTAATGTGTAAATTTGTAATGCTATAAGCAGCGAAAATGACAACAGATATTGCACTCATAGATTGAGCGGGGATCGAACTTACGACACTTATCACTGGTATACAACGCCTCAAGATGCGCAGTTGTTGTTTAAAAGGCTTTTTTACAGGTACACTCTAAGCATGTTAAAATTTTTAACGGTCGATATCTCGCAATCTAAGACTCACAAAGACGAACGGCATTAGATAACTGAGGTGTCACAGTATAAGGAAATATGGCGTTAAAAATAATTTTAGGTTAAAAAGAGTTTAATTTCCTGCTCCGGCACCATGTTTGTAGCATCATAAGATATACCACAGATTTTAAGTCTGAGCCTAAGCTTTCAAATTGTGGAAACCACATCAAAATTTGTGATGCCGGAACAAACCCGGCGTCTTACAGATTTCTAGTAATACATATTGCCTTACTAAATGCCTAACCGATACTACA
Source organism: Vandiemenella viatica (assembly GCA_031002005.1). Taxonomy (NCBI): domain Eukaryota; kingdom Metazoa; phylum Arthropoda; class Insecta; order Orthoptera; family Morabidae; genus Vandiemenella; species Vandiemenella viatica. The sequence continues at coordinate 383,553,218 of CM061921.1, forward strand.
GAAGCGTGCTTACACATCCGTGAGAACGATACGGTTCGTCCATAAACCACGTAGTTCCATTTTGGTCTCCTGTGAACCTCCCCTCTCCCCTCACCCTTCCCAGCCCAACAAGGCTTTTGCGTTTCCACCCGTCCCACGGAGCTTTTTTCCTTATTTATTCCAAAAGATATTTTGTACTGTTTTCTCTTGTCAGACTATCGTAAATTACATACAGAGATAGATAAATGACAGAAATAAATATTTACATGTTGTTGTGTGTTTTTTACCTTATTTTAACGGTGACAAATAATATGAATTAGAAGATACGTGGTTTGGCTTGGAAACCCTCCCCCCCCCCCCAAGCCACGTAGCTCAGCGTAACTTGGCAACTCCTCCCCGACGGAGTCACGTAGTTTATGGACGCTCCCTTAGTCTCGATAGTTTCGCCCTGCTCACTCCCTTCCCCGACCATTTTCTCCCGCTTTCCTTTTCCAGAAACAAAATGGGAAGGTCTGTTAACAGACGATGTCCGCTTATGTGTTACTTCAGTATGCCTGGAGACGTGAAAATTTAGGAATATTTGTGACAACAGATGTCACTGAAATCTTTTCTCTGAACATAAAGAATATTCTTTTTTGTTTTGTTTTAGATAGCTAGAATAGTTTTCTTTCTGCATTTCGTTAGAATAGTTTGAAGTAAGCAGAAGCCAGCCAGCATCCGCAGTAAAATTTCTTGTAAGCAATGTGAAGAGCATGTGCAGTGGAGAGGATACGGGAAACCATTTACACTGTCAAATGAAATCCGCCGCTATTTGAGGTCATTCACGACTTGGGAGTGGGGAAAGGATGCAATAGTCAGAAGCTATGATGCCCGATCTAATTGTGGCAGCTGTTGCGGTTTCGTCACTGCAGGCTCTGCGGTATGCCTGACGACTTTTCTCTTGTAACGGTGAAATTCGTTGCACGCCTGATTACAGACAGCCAGGAATTTGTGCTGTGTCACTTTTGTCCCTATTGTTCTTGGTTTTTACAACACCATGGCACAAAGAGCTTGTTTCCGCCTCATATTACGTCCGTCGACCATTTCTCAGCGGTATGCTGTCAGTTTCCATGTGGGATCTTGTCATTTTTCCCCTCTGAAGCTTGTCTGCGTGTTTATTTCTTATCTTACTTTCACGTGCGCAAGTGAAGCGCAACTGCGTCTGTGGCAGGGTATGAATAAAAAGAAATAATTCCGCCAAAGAAACCTATTTAGTCTAACTTTCCATGTGTAACGCATTTCACAACGTGAAAGGTGCACGAATAGTTTTTATAAATTCTACCGAACCTGGTGGATGAGCGGTAAGGGGCGTCCATTAATTACGTGGGAGATATGGTCTGAAAAACGACCTTACGGGGGGTGTAACCGCCTTTGGAAGCATGAGACCTAAAAAAAAGTTACGAGAGGGGATTCCGAAAAAAACACCTCGCGCCATTAATTGACGCCCCCTAACACTCTGGCCTCGCATTCGGAAGACGTGGGTTCGAATTCCATCCTGTTATCCAGATTTGGGTTTTCCTTAGTTTCCCGAAATCAATTCAGGTTAATGATGGGATAGTTCCTTAAAAAGGCCACAGCCAAATTCTTCCCGTTCCTTGTCCCAGTCCGTTCCCCCTCTAATGATCTCGACGATGACGGGGCGTAAAGCTAAAAATTCCATTCTAAAAATTATCTAAATAGTGTCAATGAATTTCGTGCCTGCTTATATCATTGTTTTCCTAACGTTTCTACGGAAATTGTTGACATGCGTGGAGTCATCAGCAAAGTCATGGTCCCTGCATTGCACTCTGAAGAGTATGACTCAGATGATTGTACTGTGCACCTGCGTTACAAGGAGACGACCTTGCTGTCTGTTCCCAGAAGTTGCTAAGCAGTTCCGCCGTATTCCATTTCTTTCATTGGTTATTTGAATCCACGTATTAAATCTCTTTAAGATGTAACTGTCTAAAAGGGACACTGTAGATAGAATTAATAACATGGCTGTACAAAATTTAACCCAGTAGTCTCGACAGTATTCTCGAAACGCGTACCAACCTTGATGTGTATTCGCAATTCTTACCAGTCAGAAAACATTCTAGACACGTTTTCTGCTCATCTTAATGTAACTTTTTTTCCTTTAATTTCCTTGCACTTGAAGGGTAGTGTCACATATTCCCTGAATAATACTAAGCAAAATAATAAAATCATTTAAATATATTTTTTTTTTAATTAATGCAATGGAATCAGCAAAACTTGATACATTCAAACAAACTTGCGAAATTTGGCCCAGTTTCACATTGTTCTACAGTGAAATAATGTGAAATTCGCAGTGTGTCGCGCTATACAATGTAGTAAAGTCTGTTACACAGTGCACATAGCCTGAAGTCTTGGCTTGGAATAATAAGGGAAACGAAAGATGAATGCAGTTAACTATAAACCGATACCTCTGTTATTCTGTAGACTTCAAAAACGGAAGATCTCGTTCAGTTGCTGTCACTTGAACCAGATATTTCAGACTCAGTAGCAGTTATTTTAAAAAATAAGCCTTAGTATTTTCTTAAGATGCTATGAGCAAGGAATTTGTAAATGTAATTTTTTTTGTGTACCATTGTATCCCAAGGTAAACCAATATAAACAGGAATGTGAGTGGGATAAGCAGTGAGCAGCGCAAGCAATATCTGCGCCGTAGAGCCCAAGCTTCACTGTCGGAAAGGGAGGATCCATTCCGTCAGCCCTGCTTCTTAGTAATCTGCTCTTTTTTGCTGTAGCGAAATTAACTGCGGTGGTATTCGAATCTAATTCAGAAAGATATGATAACCAATTCCTGACGTATTGAAAAGAAGCTGAGTGCAGACCTGACTATCTAATTGTAATGGTTTCGAATTGTTGTTGTATCAAAAGCAAACATGCTAAATTTTCAAACGGAACTTGGTGGGTGAGCGGTTTACTTGGGAAAGTGCGGATTCAATTCCCCGTCCGGCCACCCAAGGTTTTTTTCCAGTTTCGAAGTAACTTTAAGCGAATAGCTGGAGGGTCTCCCCCACCATCCCCCGATCCTCTGCGGGCTCTAACGATCTTGACGTTGACGAGGCGTAAAGTACTAATAAAAAAATTAACTAACAATGTGACCATAGTAATCTACGCAGAAAACTAATTGATTCCAGAAATGCGAAAATTTACCGCCATCCACCGTACCAACTTACAACATTATCCTGTGTGTTTTGAGAGTATTAACACCAGATTGTCTTTCTATAGTAGCTATCAATGGTCAGTCCGCTGTCAGCGGCCGTCAGGTATGGACGTGTTTGGAACAACTTCCGTGTAGTCGGTCAACGCCGCAACGATCAACAGTACTGGTTGGTGTCGAAGTTTTGTGTGTCTGTAATCGAAAAACATCAGCTCAGCCGCATATTACAGTAAAAGGTAAGAAATGGCCGCCACCGCTATAACAAAGAACACTGTAAAATTCACATTCGATCGTGCTTTCGTAAGGCCAACGGCGTACGAGATACACGAGTGGCTGTTCGACAAAGTAAAACTAATTGACGAAGAAATATGGGTAATACATATAGATTCGTTCCAAAACTGTGTGTTTGTTAAAATGACAAGTGAGGAATATTGTGTCAGCGTAATAGAAGAAAATGCAGTCAATATGAAATTCCATCATGCCGATGGAAATGTAAGTAATGCTCGAGTAACAAACGCAGGAATGGGCAAAAGACAGATAAGAGTGTTAAATCTGCCATTTGAAATATCCAACGAATTGATTCTACAGGCCATCAAATCTTTCGGGAGCGTGATAGGAATCACAGAAGATAAATGGGGAGGCAATATCCGGTTTAAGAAAATAAATGGAGTGCGGCTAGTTAAAATGGAAATAACAAAACACAGGATTCAGAGCACACGTGGTATGTGACGGGCAGCCCCAAACTTTTGATATTTGTAATTCAATAGAACATATCAGAGCAAACTGCCCCCGCATGCAACCGACAATACTACCGCTAACATACGCCAAGCGTTCAGAAACAGCAAAACAAAATGAAGAGGCCGCATTGGGAAATCAACTGCAGTTTCCACCACTGATGAAAACGGACCTGTGCAGCCCTGAGACAGTGATACAAAAATAAATAGTCACAAAAAAATATACAACACAAAGACCACTGAAGAAAACGTGAGTAACAAGGGACGCCAAACCCAGAACAAACTGACTGAAAACCTCCAAACCAAACAACAAGGAGACTTGACCGACAAAACAAAAACAAACATGGACGATAAAAATCAGAAATTAAATTTAAAAAAACCTCTTGAAAACATGGCGGAAACTGACGACAACATCGAGTCAGAACACGGAAGAACAGCAGAAGAAACAGAGTGGACGAGACCAGCGGTTTCCAAACTCGGTAAGAAACAAGGAAACAAACCGAGCGTGGTGGGTGGACGGTTAACGTTCTGGCCTCGCATTCGAATCCCCGTCCGGGCATCCAGATTTGGGTTTTCCATGGTTTCCCCAAATCACTCCAGGCGAATGCCTGGATGCTTCCTTCAAAAAGGCCATGGCTGAATTTCTTCCCTTGTCCCCAGTCCCATCCCGCCTCTAATGACCTTAGCCGTCGACGAGGCGTAAAGCAATAAGTAAAAAAAAAAACAATAGAGAAGAATCAGTCAACTAGGAACACAGAGGTAACTCCAAACAGCCGCAGAGGCGCTGTATAGTTGGGCGGACGACGGCAGCAGGAATGCACATTGCCTGAATGCAACGCGCCGATAGTACTATGGAAACATTAAATGTAAACTCAATTATAAGCCCACTTAGAGTAAAAATGCTGCAAGACTATGTCAGAGCCGCAAATATTGACATTCAACTACTGCAAGAGGTCACAAACGAATAAACCTACACAGAATCTCTGGCTACAACTCTATAAGCAACGCAGGTGGCGATATAAGGCTCGGAACAGCGATTTTAACCAAACTAGTTATTGAAACCTCAGATGTAACAAGATCAGAAGAAGCTTGCACAATAGCCAGTACCAGAATAATAAATGTATACGCTCCCTCAGGCAGCAACCAACGTGCCAAGAGGGCGGCATATATTAAAAATAGTTTAACCTTACACATGGGATAGAACACCCGACAAACTATTTTAGGAGGAAACTTCAACTGCGTCCTACATCACAAACACCAGTCGCCCAACTGCAACAAAAGCATAGAATTGGAATACATCATCAATCTCAAACTACTAGACACAAGGGAAGTATTAAACGGAAACACAATAGGGTTTACATATACGACAGGAAAATCAGCTTCACGACTAGACCGTGTTTACATCAGCCAAGAGCTGAACAGCGAACTACAAACAACAGAGCGTTGTGCGGTCGAATTTTCGGACCATGTAGCATTCCAATTTAAAATAAACATCTACATTCATACTCTGCAAATCACAAACATTGTGGGTGGCAGAGGGTGCTAAGCACCAAATCCTAAACCCGTGCATTCCAATCCCGAATAGCATGAGGAAAGAAGGAAAACATAAAAGCATCAGTACGGCATCTTATTTCTTGAATCTTATCCCTCCGGTCATTGCGACCTAAATAGTTGGCGGAAGAAGTGTTTCAGTGCACTTGTAATTTCAAGATTTTCGCATATTCTCCAATAAATTCAGACGCAAACTACGTCGTCTGTCTTCCAAACTATCCCAGCCAAATATATGTATCAATTCTGTGACGCTTTCATAAGGGCTGTAACAACCAGTTAGGAATCGCGCGGCCCTCCTCTGCACCCTCTCCACTGAGTCGATCAGGCCCTTGCGATTCGGATCCCAAACTCCACAACAGTAATCCAGATGCGGACGAATTAGTGTTTTATAAGCTATCTCCTTTGTATGAGCATTACAGTTCCTCAAAATTCGACCTATGAATCGCAATTTAGAATTAGCCTTCCCTACGACGGAAGTTATGTGCATGTCCCATTTCATGTTGCTTTGTACTATTACCCCCAGATACTTCAGGGAATCAACCGTGTCAACAGCTGAATTGTTTATTTTGTACTCGTGAGCAATCTGATTCCTTTTGTTACTTATTCGCATCGCCTTGCAATTTTTGCAATTAAGTGTTAGCTGTCATTTACGGCACCAATCGGAAATAGCATCTAAATCGCGCTGAACTTCCAAGCAATCGTCGGAGCACCTTATTTCCCTATAGACAATTGCATCGTCGGCAAACAATCGCAACCAGCTTCTGACGTGGTCACCGAGATCGTTTATAAATATTAAGAAAATAAGTGGTCCTATTACACTTCCTTGAGGAGCCCTCGAAGTAACTTCTATCGTAGAAGAGGCTTCCCCGTCATCAACGACATACTGAGATCGACCAGTTAGAAAATCACGTATCCATTCGCAAATCTGATCCGGTATACCGTATGCTCGAATCTTCGCTAAAAGTAGGTGTGGTACAGAATAAAAAGCTTCCTGAAAATCCAAGAAAATTGCATCAACTTGTGAACCTGCATCGATAACTTCATTACGTCAGGGGAAAATAGGGCCAATTGTGTTTCACACGATCTCTTCTTCCGAAATCCGTGTTGACACGGTGTAAGTAACTTGTTCTCATCTAGAAACTTCATAATGTTCGAGCATATTACATGCTCCAGAATTCTACTGCCGACAGATGTTAGAAATATGGGTCGATAATTCCTAGAATCACTCAGATCTCTTTTCTTGAAAACGGGAATTACCTGGGCTTTTTTCCAGCTAGAAGGTACTTTTTCCTCTTCTAAAGATTTCCGGACTATATCTGACAGAAATGGTTCAATTTCCTCTGCGTATTCAGAAAATACTAGTATACCATCGGGACCCGGCGCTTTACCTCACTTCAGGAGCTTTAATTGCTTTACAATACCTACGCTATCAATCTCTATCGGATCCATCTCTAATGCCACGCGATGTGGTAAAGTGGGGATGTTTTCCATGTTTTCGCGCATGAATTAATTTTTGAATTCGGTGTTAAATACGGTAGCCTTGTCGCGGCTGTCGTCAACTTCGCGTCAGTCTTTTATTAGAACAGGCTTATTGTTTCCACTACAACTAACTTTCTTTACATACGACCAAAATATTTTAGGGTTTTCGGCGAGGCTCTTAGAGATAGAATTGCAACGAAAGTCATAAAAGGCCGCACGCATTGAATTCTTAACATGTCCCCTTATCTCCTCTAACTTTTCTAAATCAGTCCGATGCATCGTCCTTTTTGATCGTGCATGTATCTTCCTTTGCTTTTTGAGTAACCTTTTAACATCCCGTGTATACCATGGGGGATCACTCCCTTCCCTGATTGTCCGTTTCGGTATATGCAAGTCCATACCTTCCCTGACTATTTGCATGAATCGATGCCACCTCTCGTCAACGGTGCGTCTTGTGTACTGTAATTATGCCTCAAATACGTTCTAAAACACTATTTTGAGGCCTTTTCGAATCTGTAAACGATGCTTCTTTTTTTCTTTTTGCGCGTGGTTGTTAATTTTAGTGTAGCAATTAGAGTTTTGTGATCACTTATTCCCGCGGTGGTAGAAATATCCGTGAATAATTCAGGCCTATTTGTAAAGAGAATATCTAAAATATTTTCGTTACCGTTGAGGCATCGCGTTGGTTCAGTTACGAGCTGTTCAAAATTGAGATCTGAGAAAAGGTCTAGAATGATCTCGCAAGCTGCTTTATACCTGCCCCCGGAACGTGAACGTAATTTCTCCATGTTGGTGATTTTTTTTTTCGGTCCAAGTCCTTAGTTGCTATGATAACTGTTTTGTGGGTTGTTTCTCACTTTCAACTAAACAAATGCTTTTGACGGTATATGCGTTTAGCCTTTATTCAAGGCATCTTCAGTGCTCTAGATAAACATATAAACACACATATATACAATGATGTTGTTTGATTTTGTACAGTTTTCTGAAAATATTAAGTAGGTACTTACAAGTTCGTGTTTCCATACCAGCTACTCTTTTCGCACTATCACTACTGTTCAGAGTTTGTGTAGGCTGCATTATAGGTAGTTTCACCGGCCACGAACTATATATAAAGTTTGTTGTTGACATCAAAAAGTCGTGAGCAAAAGATTGTGTTGTCGAACTATTTGTTATTTTGAATCTGCGGTCATTAGCTGTGTCTGTTTTGTGGCGGTATGTTTGATTATAGGATGTGTGCTATTTATTCCTGTTTTAGTGTTTTGAACAAGGTTTGGTTTGTTAGGTGTATATATTCATTCATAACTTTTTTACCATTATTGATTGCTTTTTGTATGTGAAGGTTTTCCTGAACTGTCAACATGTTTTTGTTGTGATTATTAATCTTTAGTATTTGCATATCCGTTTGTATATTGGTGTGTGAATGATTGTGTTGTAACAAGTGTTCGGCGAATGTTTAGTGGTTGGTACATCTGAGAGCTCTCAGGTGTTCGTTGTATCTGGTTTCAAATTTTCTGGCATTTTGTCCTATGTATACAGTGTCACACTGCTGGCATATTAACTGGTATATTCCAGATTGGTGGTATTTGTTTGTAAATGTACTTCTGTTAAGCTGTTTTTGGTTCTAAATGCTATTTTTATTCCCATTTTTCTAAAGACGTTCGCTATCTTGTGTGTGTTTGTGTTTTGATATGTCATTGTGTACCAATGTTTGTTGTCTTTTTGTGTGATGGTTTGTAGTTTTATGTGGTGGTCATTGGGTGTTTGATTTATGTTGTTGTTTGTTTGTTTCCTGATTTTTTTTTTTTACTGTGTTACTGTTGTATCCAAACTCTGAACAGTAGTGATAGTGCGAAAAGAGTAGCTGGTATGGAAACACGAACTTGCAGATACAAAAACTGTAAGTACCTACCTAATATTTTCATAAAACTGTGCAAAATCAAACATCATTGTATATATGTGTGTATATATGTTTATCTAGGGCACTGAAGATGCATTGAATAAAGGCGAAACTCGTATGCCATCAAAAGCATATGTTTAGTTGCAAGTCAGAAACAACCCACAAAACAGTAATTTCTCCAGTCGATATATGGCAAGTTAAAGTCACCACCTAGCATTATTGTATGGTCTGGAAATTGCCGAGCTATATTATTCACATTATTCCTTAAGGCCTCGGCAATAGTTACGCTTGCATCTGGTGGACGATAAAAGGAGCCAATCACAAGCTTCGTCCTAGCTACGTTGAGCTTGATCCATAAAATTTTGCAAACGGTATCGACATCTATTTCGTTATATGGGAGGTACTTACTAACAGCTATAAATACACCACCTCCTTGGGAATGCAACCTATCCTAACCTAGCGAAACAAAATATATACACTGCGCGGGGATACTGGAAACTAAATATCTCTATTCTAGAGCAGCGTCAGCTACAACAGAACTTTATAGATACATGGCTACAGTGCTGTCACCAAACACGGAAATTTCAGTCAACCATAGAGTGGTTGATAAAACTGGCGAAACCCAGGATCCAACGAATGCTGAAGACCTATAGCACCGAACTAAAGATGTGGCAAAGGCAAAAAGATTAATTTCACTATCTATGTTTGCGAGAGCTATATAAAAAGGTGGAAACAGAAAGAAAATACCTCCTTGAGATCAAGAAAATCAAAGCAAAAATAATAGCAATGAAGAGGAGACAACTTGAAGGAGTTAAATTAGAAGCAGAGTACACGATACTCTATCCTCGGAAGCTGCTTCAATCTATCATCTGGTGCAAGAAAAACGCAGAGCAAGAAGACATCTGATTACGGAATTGATAACAGAAGGAGAAGCCCACAGAACACAAAATACAATAAAACAACAAGTTCACAACCATTATAAGTAGCTATTCGAAAAAGCTGATAGTACCACAGAATAATAGATGCGATAGAACAACAATTGAACGACGAAGATCGAATAGAACTTAACAAGGAAATTGACGAGGAAGAAACTTATGTAGCAATCCAAAGAAGCCCCAAAAACATCGCCGGGACCAGATGGCATCGGGATAGAGTTTTACGCAACTTTTTGGAGTCGGTTAAAAGACAATCTTATACAAGTAAATAATGAAATTATTGAACAAAAAACGTTACCTGAGGAATTTGTGAACGGCCTAACAGTATTAGTCCCCAAAAATACGAAAGCCAAAAATATGAAGAGCTTCAGACCTATAACTTTATTGGATAGTGATTATAAAATATTTGCTAGGGTGTTAGTACACAGAATAAAAGACAAAATACATAAGGTGATAAAAATCCACCAGGTTGGATATAACATCAGTTAGCCAACTATTGTCAGAATACCGCGACGTCATAGGCAGTATGAACACAAGCAACTCAGAGGGTGCCATCTTGTCACTAGATTTCGATCGAGCCTTCGATCCATAATTTTCTGAAACATACGATGATAAAGATGGGGTTTGGGGAAGAGATATTCAACATACAGTAGTATATAATTTACTAAACAAGGCCACAACAAAAATTATCGTCAACGGGACGATGAGCGGACCTACACGAATTAGGCGATCAGTAAGACAAGGTTGTCCCGTATCTATGATTCTATTTGCAATAGCAATAGAGTTGAAATTAACAGAAACAGTAACCGGAATGCACACAGAAATGGGGCCTATGCAGATGATGTAGTTGAATGCCTGCAATAAAGTGCGACAGAAAATTGGCGGAACCTATTAGCCAAAATTAGAGCTTGCCTCCAACAAAACTACGTGAGGAATCTTAATATGATACAGAGTGTGCAAAAAATTAACACATTTGTCCTTGGGAAGTTATGGTACACTTCGCAAATACTCCCAGTTTCTACGCCCCTTGCACGATGCATTATGTCTGCGGTCGGATATTTCATAAACTGAGGAGAAATCTTCAAAGTTAAAGTCGAAACACTGACTCTAGAAAAAAAAAAAGAGGGGGACTTGGTCTTGTCGATGTATATAAGAAGAGTAAAGCTCTCTTCGTTAAAAATATGCTGCAGGCAAAAAGCAGGAATCCGCAAGGCATTACAGGACACCTGGTCGACCTATATAAGCCACACAGCAATACACTACCCATCAGCATGGTCGGAACTCGGAATACCAAACCTGAAGCTCCAACACAAAAATAACCAAAATAATATACTATATTATGGGGCACCCTCTTGCCCTTGGGGTTGGAAACGGCCCCTAAAGGCGGATGAATCAGAAATGATCAACGGCATGGGGATGCAGAAGGCAACGGGAAACCACTGCATTAAAGACCCAAAGGGTATCCCGAGGACATGTAATCCTCTCAAATTACATATATCATGATGGCTTCTTCCTGGGTAAAATATTCCGGAGGTAAAATAGTCCCCCAATCGGATCTTCGGGTGGGGACTGCTCAGGGAGGAGTCATCAGAATGGATAGAAACATTCTACGAGTCGGAGCGTGGAATGTTAGAAGTCTGAATAGGGCAGGTAGGTTAGAAAACTTAAAAAGGGAGATGGAACAACTTAAGTTAGATGCTGTTGGGATTAGTGAGATTAAATGGAAGGACGCACAGGATTTCTGGTCTGGGGAACACAGGATAATTAGCACACAAGCTGTCAATGGAGTCACTGGTGTAGGATTTGTAATGAACAAGAAAGTAGGGAAACGGGTGAGTTATTATGAACAATTTAGTGACAGGATTATTTTGATGAGGTTAGAAACTAAGCCCGTCCCAACCACATTAGTACAAGTATATATGCCAACGTCACAGGAAGATGACGAAGAAATAGAAAAAATATACGCTGAAATTGAAGAATTAATCCAATATGTGAAAGGGGAGGAAAATCTAATAATCATGGGTGATTGGAATGCAATAGTGGGAGAAGGAAAAGAGGGGAATACTGTAGGAAGTTTTGGTCTAGGAGAAAGAAATGAACGAGGAAGCAGGTTGCTAGAATTTTGTGAAAGATATAAGCTAGTAGTGACGAACACACTGTTTAAGAACCATGCAAGGAGAATATACACCTGGAAACGTCCTGGGGATACAGGCAGATATCAGCTAGATTATATCATGGTCAAACAGAGATTCAGGAATCAAGTTCTAGACTGTAAAGCGTACCCAGGAGCAGATATAGACTCGGACCATAATTTGATAGTAATGAAGTGCAGGCTGAAATTCAAGCGAACAAGAAAGCAGTATAAGCAGAACAGACTGGAAGTGAATAAACTTAAACAATCTAGCACAAGAGAAAAATTTGCAGAAATGGTAGACTTAGGTCTAAGAATTAACTGTGAAAGGAGCTCAACCGAGGACGAATGGAATGCATTAAAGACCGAAATAATGAAAGCTGGCAAAGAAACATTAGGCTTCAGGGAACAAGCTGCCCGAAAACCTTGGATCACAGAAGAAATTTTGCAGCTGATGGATCAGAGAAGAAGGTACAAACATGCTCAGGATGAAGCAGGAAGAGAGCAGTACAGGCAATTTAGAAATCAAATAAATAGGAAATGCAAAATAGCAAAAGAAAAATGGCTACAAGAAAAGTGTGAAGAAGTAGAAAAGGAAATGGTCATAGGAAAAGTAGATGTTGCATACAGAAAGATCAAACAGAATTTTGGAGAAATGAAGAAAAGAGGTATGAACATTAAAACTGCCGATGGGAAACCTCTTTTAAGCTCAGAAGATAGAGCTAACCACCGATGGAAGGAATACATTGAGAAACTGTATGATGGGGACGACTTGAACAACAGTGTATTGGAAAAGGAAGGCGATGTCGACATTGATGACTTAGGAGATCCTGTTTTGAGGACAGAATTTAATAAAGCTCTGAATGACTTGAAAGCAAATAAGGCAGTTGGAATTGATGAGATCCCTGCAGAACTTCTTAAATCTCTAGGAGAGGAAGGAATCGAAAGATTATTCAAGCTGATATCAAAATGTTATGAAACAGGAGAAATTCCAACTGATTTTAATAAAAATATCATCTTCACACTTCCAAAGAAAGCACAAGCCGACAAATGTGAGAATTATCGCACCATTAGTCTAACATCACATGCTTCAAAATTACTGACCAGAATAATATTCAGAAGGATGGAAAGGGTAGTTGAAGAGATAGTAGGTGAAGATCAGTTTGGGTTTAGGAAAAATCGAGGTACAAGGGAAGCAATTCTGTCTTTAAGATTAATACTTGAAGGGCGGATCAAGAAAAACAAAGATACTTTTATGGCATTTGCTGATTTAGAAAAAGTTTTTGATAATGTTGGATGGGACAAGATGTTCAAAATTTTAAAGAAGTCAGTTCTAAAGTATCGAGATAGAAGAATACTCTATAAACTATATAAGAATCAAGTGGCGATAATAAAAGTAGAGAATCACGAGAGACATGCATCAGTTAAAAAGGGTGTGAAACAAGGTTGTAGTCTATCCCCGTTAATATTCAACTTGTATGTAGAAGAAGCAATGAAGAAAGTCAAAGAAAAATTTCCATGTGGGATAAGTTTTCAGGGAGAAAAAATCAGTATGCTACGATTTGCTGACGACATTGTCTTATTAGCAGAGAGGGCTGATGATATTGAGAAGTTATTGAATGGCATGAACAAAATACTGAAGGAAGATTTTGGACTGAATATAAATCAAAGTAAAACAAAAGTGATGAAATGTAGCAGAAATGACACCAATACTAGCAGATTAAATATAAAAATATGATCTGATGTAATAGGAGAAGTGACTGAGTTCTGTTACTTGGGAAGCAAAATTACAACCGACGGCCGAAGCAGGAATGATGTTAAAAGCAGAATAGCACTAGCAAAAAGAGCCTTCATGAAAAAGAGAAACCTTTTAGTTTCAAATATTGATCTAGGAATTAGAAAGAACTTCTTAAAACTCTATGTGTGGAGCACAGCACTTTACGGTAGCGAAACATGGACTTTAGGAATACCGGAAAGAAAGAAACTTAAAGCATTTGAAATGTGGTGCTACAGAAGAATGCTGAAAATTAGGTGGACAGACAAAGTAAGAAATGAACGAGTTTTGGAAATGATGTGTGAGAAAAGATGTCTATGGAAGAAGCTTACTGGAACAAGAGACAGGCTGGTAGGTCATATTTTGAGACATGCTGGATTGATTAATTTGTTAGTGGAGGGAACAGTTGAAGGTAAGAACTGTAGAGGTAGACAGAGATTAGAATATATGAAGCAGATAATTGAGGACGTGGGTTGTAAGGGGTATGTAGAAATGAAGAGGTTAGCACAGGATAGGAAGGGATGGAGGATTGCATCAAACCAGTCTAAAGACTGACGACTGCAAAAAAAAAAAAAAAGGACAACACCCCTGGGAACAGACAGGAAATGAAGTATCCAAATATTATATGGAAAAAAATCTTTGGCCAAATATCCTTAACCAACCCCGTACATTCAATCCGGTACAAGGTTGTCAATGAGACAATAGTAATTAACCCCAAACTGAATCTAATCCATCTCCTAAAAACAGATAGATGTAACCACTGTCAAATGGCAGACACTCTACCCCATAGGATTACCTGTCACCGTGTCAAAGAAGTTTGGAACTGGACAAAGCACTTATATTAGATAACACAACGAGAAGAATGCCTCCTGAACTTTTACTGAAACCAGATATGACATCCACTTCGCAACATAAGAGACGCCCTAATATGGCTAATGTTGAACACCATATACTATATATTTTCTCAAAAGAATGTAAATATAGAGGACTACTGGGTCCAACTTGTGGGAGACTACCACAAATTCAAGAAGAGGAGGAAAAATGAGAAAACTCCTCTCGCAAACTATTTAGAGAAAATTATACCGTTTAAATAAATAAAAGAAGAATGACCTTAATAATAGTGGATAGCACTTAAAGAATGTTCCTCGTGATTCAGTTGATGTAACGGTCTTAATATTGAAATAAATGTAATAAGTTTAGGAAAGGAGAGTGAGAACTTTTATCACCTTTCTAAAATGAGGAATTTACTCGAAACGTCTACATTTTTCCTCAGGGTCTGACTTTTCAACGGGAGTTGCAATGTTTGTGCTGGCATAGAACATCACAAAAATATGTTTACAGTGTGCGTTCTACCGGCCACTGGTAGTTCACGGGCAAATTTCAGAAATTCGCGTAAGTATTTGTTAGTTTCTGCCATTACCGGCGATTTTAAACTACTTCCAGTTGTTTGACGCTTGCTTACTGATAGTTGGCAGAAAGACAACGTTTTCAGTATTTTGCGCTGATTATTCCAGAATAATTAATAAAAAATCTCTCTCATTTATGTTATAGACGGCTATTAAGACATTCGTTTTAGAAAAATAGAGATAAAAGAAATTCTCGTAGCATTGAAAGCTATAGCAGTTTTCAAGTGTAACGAAGCAATTTTTTCCTTACGATAAGCCATTTGGTGAGGCAGCAACAGTCTCTAAAATTTCAGGCTGACTTCATTAACTTTAGAACTTGGAGAGTTCCGGAACAGATATACAGAAACTTCTCGGTTTCTAATACACAATCAGAATACATCAAGTGTTTAGTACTGTAGATTACCTCCAGAGTAATTTCGTGTTCATGAATTAAAAAAAAAAAAATATATCTGTGTAGTGCCTTACATTAGGATGTACAGGGGAAGTAACAGAGACGTGTAACCACATTGTCTGCCTTTTAAATAATAATAAAAAAACTGTTTGCCGGGAATTAGCAATATCGTACCAGACACCGATGAACAGTGCATAGAATATTGTGGTTCTTATCCTACGAGATCATTCTGCAGCCAGCAGCGTATATATTACGAAACTTCCAGGACTACAAAAGCAGAGAAACTGAAGTAGTATCCTCTCGCCAGAAAGATGAATTGGAACTGTAGAAATCCACTTCAGCGAGAATGTGCATTCGGGAAGAACTGAATTCATTCCTTGTCTAGGTTTTTCATGGGTTTCCTGTACATTTATTAGCGAATCCTCGGCTGGCTGCTAATTTTAATCTTTTATCATCGTTTAACCTCTAGAGTCCTGAAGGCAAGTTTTAAGTCTGATTCAGTTGAGGCTCATATGCACAATTAGTATTGACACAAATAAAGCAAAAATACACTATAAAATTTTATTTTCATTTTCAAACATTTTTTACAGATGGTATCATATGTGATACCTACGGTCTACGTTAATACAAAGTCATCAATGTAACATTAATAACAAAAATGTTCTAAGCATTAAAATTAATGCTGTTTTAGTAAAAGATACATAACTATACTACTTATGAAAAAGAGCAAAACAATTTCTTTCAGTTGTGAGGCACAAGAACATTTTACAAGTAGAACATCGGACAAAAGTTAGGCCCCTACAACCTTCTAACCTGTATTTTGATCTATTTTTCTGTTTACTGTTCATCATCTCAGGCATGTGTTTAGCATTTAACACTCTGAATTGTCGAGATGGCAAAGCCTTTGGTGCTCTTGCCCGTTTTGCTGGTGGACAATCATCATCATCATCATCCGTGCTTGAGTCTGAGCTTTGCTCATTTTCTGGAGCTCCATAAAAAATAAGGTTTTGAGCAACATCAAGTTTGAATGCTTGATATTGCATAATGTCTTTTCTCACAAATTTATTAATTTTTATTGTTTGCCTATATTCTAGCCATGCTGCTGCAACAGCGAAATCTATGAAGTGATGGATCACGCGCACTGTCCACTTGTTTGTTCTGGCTCTCATTGGGTATTTTCCTACAACTCTATCCAGGAGATCCACACCACCCATATAGGTGTTATACTTTGTAACTTGGTCTATGGATCTGTACATAAATCTTATCTTTTTGACCAACGTTGAATTTGAATGGTTGGGTGTACACCAAATGCAGAAGATGCAACATAAATAGGTTTGTTATCAAACCATTTGATTACAGTAATTTTTTCATCAGTCCTTACAACTTGATCAAATCCTTTTCAAATCTAAATCTCTTTTGAAATTTACAGCTTTTGGGAGACGACTGGCCATGATAGTCCCTGTTGCTAAGATTCCCCCATGTGTTAGGAGACTGTCTAGTAAGGGCACAGATGTGAAGTATCTGTCAATGTATAAAAGTGATCTAGGTGGCAAGGAGTCTGAAAGTCTTAGCACAACGCGACCTCCAACATCTAGACTGTAAGGTACTGGAATTTTTTCAGATGTGATATCTTTACCCTTTCCTTGGTATACCATAAAGTCAAGTGGTATACCATCAGATGTAGCTAACACAAAGTTTTTCAAACCAACAGGGTGAGGTTTGCCCCTGACATATTGCCTTGTTCTTACTTGACCTGTGAACGGTATCATTTGCTCATCTATGCATACATGAGTTGGTCGGGGATGATTTAGACATGCTTTTCTTACACTTTCAAGAAGTGGACGTACCTTCCAATAACTGTCACTTCGCTTGGTTTCCTCTGACACAGCATTGTCATCAACCAATTTGAGGTTATTTCTTAACAAGTAAAATCGATCCCTGCTAATAGTGTCTGCAATCAATGGATAACGGGTTCGCCTTTCCCAACACATTCTCAGTCTAGGGAATCCCAGTAATGAAATTAACATACTGACCCCCCAAAATTTTCTTAATTCCGCTCCACTACAATCCATAGATTTCCCAGTAAGTAGAACATGGCGTATATTCATAAAATAAGCCATATCATCAAAAAGTTCTTGGGAAATATACTGCGTGAAATACTGAAATGGTGACTTCACAGTTGGGATATCATCTGTTGTTGTTTCTGGTGCTTCAGAATTAAACCTGGAAATAAAAGTAAAATATAATAATGTTTTCCCAACTATACCTTCAATAAGACACCTGTTTGCCCTTAGCAACTGCTTACTCAGTCTTGTGTCTCCATTTAGCACCTCTGTGTTGCATCTCACTCAAAGGCACTTCATCGTCCTCTGAATCAGATGATGACTCATCAGCTGCAGGTGTTGGTGGTCTGACAGCTATATCTACCTCATCTTCTTCTGATATTTCCAACTCTGAAATATTGGGGTCCTCCACCGCCAATAGATCCGCTATTTCTTCATCAGTTAGGCCTACAGCAGGAAAATGTGATTACTATAAAAATTTTCGTCTATTCTCGAAATAAAACAAAAGCCTAATACAGTTACATGCAGGGAAACATCGTAATTTAATGCTGAATAACAAAAGCTTACAAAAGAATATTTAGTAACAATATGCCACTACAACATATGAAACAAAGAAGGGTGATTTGTAGTAACAGAGTCCTGAGGTATCACTGGTGATACCTGCTGAATATTGGAACATTTTGATGACTAAGAACTATTCCTGAGTAAAGATATTTATTTACATAATAAATGAAACATTTGTGAATATAAATATGCTTCTAAATCCGTAAAATTGCAACAGAACATAAAACTTACCTTTCTTACGTCCCGACATGGTGCACGCCTTTGTAACAGCCACTTTACAACTGCTGCTGTCACATGTCGGTGGCGCGAAGAGGTTCCAAAAAATGACAACAGAATGCGCTGAACGTATACTTTGTGATACCTCCAGGCGCTCTCGCTTCGGAGGTTAGCAAACGAGCCTACAAATTTTTGACTGCAGGTATCATATATGATACCTACGGACGCTAGAGGTTAACTAAACCTTCCAGGCCCGGCGCAATACCGCTTCTGTTAAAGAAGTTTTGTGCCATGCCCAGCCTTCAAGGTAGTTGTATCGTGGAGGGTTTTACCACTATATAGGCCTTAAGGAAATTTTATCTGGGGTGATTTCCTATTACCTTCCTTAGAATTTTTAACGTAATTATATACCTACTGTTTGTGCAGTTATTGCGTAACGCGTGGTTTCTTGTACGTATTGTACACAAAAGACGAAAGTAAGGAGAGAATGGCCTATTTAGGCGTAATCTTCAGACATACCAAACGGGCCACCAATGTTAACGTCCCCGTCCAGTGTAGGAGTTTAGGATTTAAGAAAATCAGATGACAAAGAATTTATTGTGCGGCACAACCTCTCCTACCCCGCTGGCGAAATACCAGATGGTGTCTGTTACCATGTAACGCTGCTGCAGTACGGCTGGCAAGGTGCGGTTAGATCAGGTGATATGCGATTGTTGTCACCGATTTTGATGATGTGGAAAGGGCTTATGCTATCCCTCGCACATATCGCTGTACCAGGGCGACAGTTTTAACGTGTGTTATGGTTTGTAAACGGCTAGTCTGTTTGAGAGGGTACAGAATTAAATCTGACCGGTTTCCCCGAATGTATTATTTTAGCCAACGATTGAAGTAAACCATTTTCCAGTTGTCAAAAGCTAGAACATTCACGAATCAGTAGATCGAGGTTTCTGTTTTTTTCTTCTTGCAATGCTCAGAAATTCTTAGTTTTCCCAGCTATTATAATAATTCTTAAGTAAAAATCTGAGAGATCTTTCTGCAATGAACACGTTACTCCTACGAAAGAAACTTGGAACCAAAAGAAATTGAAAAATAATTTTTATATGTTCATTAGATTTATTAATTTATGACAGACTGCTGTAGCAGTTCTATATTTTTCTGCATTTTGCAAAATAGTGACACTCCACTCTAAAACCAACAGTCCCAAGTGTTCCATTTTATTACGTCTCCATCAGTTTAATTCCTAATGTGCTGATCACCAAGTACGGAACACAACATACGTTGTCAATATTTGATTCAGCCACTGATCTTTGTCTTCTACAGTTCTTTCTTGTAGCTTTACCCCCGATTAAGAAATTTTAGCAACCGTAATATAGCTTACTATGATTATTACGTTAAGCCTTTTCCTATAATTTCCAGAACGTGTTGCTTTAGGTGAATTATGTTTTGAACATGTTTCTAATACAAATCGTCTCATCTTTTGACGATTTCTCGATGACTGTGCTTCATGTAAAGGGTGTTTTAAAAAAGTATCTAATATTTTAGGAAGTGATAGTATGCTTCAGAACAACACTTTCGGAGTTAACAGATGGTGCTCTGTGTGCACGCGTCGCCACGGACTCCGATAGCATGCGTTTGCGGCTAATTGTTACACCTAAACTATTCGATCCTGTAGACTACTTCCCAGGTCTGTCTGTATTTTTGAAGGAGGCTCTCTTTCCTAATGCTGATCTGCTTTGAAATCTTCCTCGTTTCAGCCCTTCGTTATAGTTCTTTACTAAAAAGAATTATCTTGCCACTTTTAAGACACCTGTTTCAATTTTGATGGATAGTCTGTTGTAATTTCTGGAATGTTTGGTTATACTCATTCATTTGTTCCAAATTAATTTCCCAATTTTTGTTTATATCGTTCAGCAATTTCTCTCGTTTTTCTTTAACGATACTATCATCTAGTCTCGCTCTCCTTGAATGCTTATTTCCGTCATGATCACTTTTTACTTACAAATTGAATGTCAGCGTCTCGTGAACCCAGTTTTACCAACGCTTGCCGCTTATTGATCTCTCTCCGTATGTCGTTATTATATACTATAAATTATTATTCTATCTCGTTATTTTAAATTTAATTCATTTTAAAAATTAATGGTTTTATTTGAAACTGATTCAAATCCCACGAATTTCTTTCAGTTCTCCGCTGTATTTCGTTGGTCAATAATTTTGAGGTATGTAGCATCACTCATGAGATGTAATAGTTTCTACATTCATCAGCATAGTACTTTGTTCTACAAAATGAGATTAAGTTTCTGTAAAAACCTGTTGGTTTTGTCGTGTCGCCCGTATCCTCGAATCTTAACCTATTAACACAGAGATCAGAATCCCACAAGCTCATACTGCCTCGTCACAGAAAATCAAAACGGGATTTCTTACAAAGTTCACTACTGTCTTATCTCAAACCTAGTTTATTTAGGTATTATCTTCATCTGTTATTTATTTTATGGCCTTCAAAATCGCTTTCCAGGAGTTTGATGTTAATATACTTTGTTTTCCGAAAATTCTGCTTCCTACTTACTGCCCGCGCTAGACGTAGAAAGTTTCCCCCTCTATTTAATGTTTGTAGCCACTTTTCGCTGGCGTGCTGAAATTCACTGCGGAGCTAATACCTAAAATATCGACACTTCTGTCTGCATAGAAGCGCTGATATCTACGAATTTTATGCTTCCTTCTTCGACACATCAGCTTTAGGATTTCAATACACTTCTTTCCGTACACCTAATCTATCCGCATTTTCCCCTCTTCCTCTGTGTTCCGCTCACCTTCAGTTGATTCCCCCCCACCCCCCTCCTCTCCAACACCTGAGTTACTGTTCTCTATACTTTTATTTCCCGTAATTTCTGTTTCATTTAGTTGTGCACATTCGCTATAGTTATTTCCTACTGAATTCCAACAGTTTTGATTCTCAATCATTTCCTTTCCTGGCTATCAAGTTTTTTCTCTACGTGTGCATACTTGTTAATCTCGTCTTTTTTTAAACTACTGTAATCACGGTGATACTTCTTGTTTTTTCCATATGCCTCTCGTTTAACTACATCCGGAGCTAGTGTTGTTCTGTACTGGAAAGCAAAATTTTACATCTTTCTATTTTTGACAGTGTATATGTTGATAATACATTCCCCTCTTTTCTCGTTCCAATTGGTAGAATTTCATCTATTTTCTTTGTGATGTCTTTTGAACATTGACTAGATTAGTGTGTTTTATTATTTAATATTTTCGCGAGAGGAACCACCAGTGTAAACTTTGAACATGAAACTTCTACATTTATGCTGTACCGTTGATCATTAAAAATTCATCCACTTTAGGGCCTTTAATCCTTAAATCACTGGAGTCCCACCTCTTGCTGTTGGTCCTTCAGTTTACCGGAACCAGTTAACCTAGGTAAATTTGGATTTTAATTATAATGAAGAAAGTAAATACGACGTTATAGTTCAGATTTCTTCCTTACAAATAAGTGCTAAAACACGACTTGCTAGGAATAAAAAAATTGTTCTTCTAAATGCAGAGTAGCAATTTTACCGATCACGTTTTGGGAAAACCTACTCATCGGATTAGGAATTAGGTATAACTGGTGCACACGGGCAAACTGGTTTCCTCTTCCGAGCTCTTGATTAAATCCACTATTAAATTAGTAGTGGGAATAAAAAGAATCGATGGACCAACTCTGCAAGATTCTTAAATGGGAATTGCTGTTAAGTCTGCCAAGTGAGACGAAGTGCTAATTGTGTTCCTGATTGAGTGAGTCATCAGGAACGAGTGTGGATGCGGTTGTTGTGAAACCCTCAGTTGGGCACATCTGTGTAGTTTGATTGTTTGGTGCCTACTGACGTTGAAGAATGTCGGCGTGCCCGATTCACAGTGCGTGAAACGAGTCTGTTAGCAGTCGTCACAGTGACTAACTACTATTGAGGACGGTCGACTAGGTGGTGCTCAGTGCTCACTCTGTCTTAGCCATGAGTGGCGGTCGCTCCAACAGCATCTTCAATCACAATAAAGGTAACTATTCAACGCCAGTCAAAGGAAGTTCCAGTTACTTTTATCAGTTTGCGTTTTTAATCAAATTAAAAACAGCCTAAAATGAAGTCTTCACGGGTGTACTGCCAGATAGTGTTTTGAAAACACTATATTTATACGACTAGCTCTGTCGTCTGCAGACGTCTCTACACCTGATGAAGACGACAGAGCTAGTCGTCGAAATATCGTGTTTTCAAAACACTATCCGGCGGTACACCCGTGAAGACTTCATCTCAAGCATACTCTGGGAAAGTCTCCGTTCTTACAAAAACAGCCTACTTTAGCGTATTTTTTTTTTTATCAAAGTGCCCAAAATTTATTTAAATTGTTAAAGCAATTTAGTAATTGCTCCAGCGTGAATTGAAGCACATTTCCTGAAATATAGTAGCCTAATTTAGCCAGTCGAAAAATTGTAGGCTAATACGCTAATTTCGCGTAGAAAATATTTTGTCCGTGACATTTATTGAAATTCACTTCCGAAAATATTTACTTGCTCCCGAGTGAGGTAAACATGGTTTGTGATGAATATTGGTAAAACTAGGCTTATTTCTTTGCCTCTTCCGAGACTGAAATGTTGTTCCGTTACCGCTATACGAACAGCGATTGATCTCTGGTTGAGAAAGCAGTTAGTGGAACCATTCGTTCAGGGGAAGTGTGCGCCAGTTCCAGCGTACGACTTGAGGTAGTGAGATTCCATCACATTAGCAAGGGCAGCAAAACCCACACAATCTCAGTGCATACTATTTTACAGTCTAGTTCCGAAATAATTTACTTATTTGGATTCGACCAATAAAATAAACTAAAGCGATATTCTCATCACCAAAGCGAACCCGGTGAGCGGTAACGCTCGGGCCTGGACTAGCGGGTTCAAATCTCCGTCCGACCATCCAGATTTCTGTTTTCCATGGTTTCCCGAAAACAATCCTGGGTGGCTCCTTCAGAAGATCATGACCAAATTCCTTCCCGTTCCTTGTCTCCAATCCCCTCCCGCATTTAATGACCTCAATGTAGACGTGGCGTAAAGCCCTAGGCAGAAAAGAACATCACAAACATGAAGTTTCTTATATTAAAATGGATGATGTTGAAGTTCGTTTATTTTAATCTTAATAAAAATTTGAGCCGCGGGATTAGATTTGAACAGATTTCCCAAATGTATTCGCAAATGATAGTCCGATTTGAGCTGTTGCTGAGCACGAAAACCATTATATATCTAACTGGGCTGTGACTCTATGGGCACAACGCAAAAGCTACTGAATAGATTTTGATGGAGTTTTCATAATTTGAAACTTAGGGTCTGACTTAAAATTTGACGCCTAGTGCCGTAGCAAGAAATTAAAATCTGTCCTCAACATCAAATTCTTTTACCTATAATCTGGCGCAATATAAATACTGAACAGAATCTGACGGGGTACTCACTGTTTGAAAGCTTAGCGTCTTATCTTAAAATTTGTAGTATATACCATTTAACCTTAACTGGGGACGGGGAAGAAAATATATGATTAAAATAGTAACAAAGAAATCTTACTTTCTCCTAAAGTCATCTATCTGATGTTTCTATACGTCGATAGATGGCTGTAGTGTAACGAAGCCGCCGAGTTAGCTATGAGTAAATTGATAACGAATTTATAGATTGTCAGAGATGATATAATGAGAATTATTGATAGCAAATTTTTAGTTGGTCATAACATATTTGTAAAATGGTAGTGAATGTTGTAATGAGGAAACTGTCTAAAAATTAATTAAAAAGTCGAGATTTCTCAGTTATAACCGTGTCAACGTAAGGGATGGAAAAGTTTATTGAATTGATGAGAACGTATTTAATCGTTGGCTTCTAGCATTCGTCGGTAAGGTTAATATTGGTTGTCGAAACATTATAGGCCTACTCAATTTTACTGGTTCATTAATTGTTGACGTTACAAGTAATTTATATAACTGTGCAGTTTTGTTGGGCTTGAATTTTCTGTAAATAACAGGAGTAGGATGTATATACATTACTAGCATTATATTGAGTTTCATTGATTTACCATCAGACCAGGTCCATGCAGGTAAACTCTAGTATGAACTGTCATGGAAATGTACTATTACATTTTTAGAGACGACAAATTAGAATACCGAGTTTCACAATTTGCTTTCTGAAGCAGAACGAAGGGATATAACTACTATTATAGAGATATTTGGTGTACTGGAATAAATAATAGCTACTGAGTTCAGCAGAAATTTTAATTTCGCACCATTCAAAATGTTTAATAGTTCCCTATATCTGTTGAAGATTCAAAATTTAACTTCACTGATACCTTCTAGTACCATTTTAATTTTAGTTTGCCATTTGACCTTTGTGAATGTTGAGTCGGTATAGGAAGCCCCCTACACTCGCCGATTTATTTTGTAGTGATGTTCAGTATCGTATCCTGTGACAGAAAAGCTACTTTTGCCATCATTTCAGAAATAAAATAAATAGCGTCAGGCATTACTTTCCGGGATACCATACCGGTTGTTAGCGGATACAAGTTTTACGTGGAATATGATGCGGAGCGTTCTATCATACTTCACGTGAACGTGCAAGTAAAACTTCCAGCAGAGAGCAGGATTCGAAACTGGAACTTCTCGATCCACTGTCCTGCACATTACTAACTGTACCCGTTTTAGATATACTTAACAGTGTTAGTTAAATTGTAAGTAAAAGTTGCGATTATTCTCATCCTCCTTAATCCGTATCACTACTTACACCTAATGTGGCAGTATACCTGTCTGTGTGCATACAATCGAAGAAAGATATGCATGAAGTTTTCGGAGAAAATTTTTATTTAGTAAAGGCGCTCAAAAGGAAAGTGCTTTGTGAGAAAAACAAAAATGTGGTGCAGCTACGAAACTTACTGACACCAATGTAAACAGTAAGTAGAAAAATAATCAACTAATCGTACGAGTTAAGAATTATGATAAAATAATTTAATCAAAATTGTAAATCAAAGTGTACATTTAACAGATTCGTTGCTGATAATATTTCGAAAAGAGGCGAAACGCATACGACATTAAAACAAACAGTTGCTTTTGAGATTTATTAACAATTCTTTTAACTAAGCAACTTCAGAAACAAGGACTACTACAATATTTGATGCGATGTTGTTGCAGGCCATGTTTCCACAGTTGCTTAATTAATTACTAGTTGAAAGAACACGCCAATGCAACTGTTTAGTTTATTCATTGCTGCGTCGTACGCGTTTCACCTCTCATCGAGGCATCATCAGCGACGAATCTGTGTGACAGTTTTTATATACAGTTTTATCCTATTATTACATAATTATGGGCATGAGATATTCTATAGCTAAAAGTTACTTACTATTTACATTTGTTACTCTGGTATGCAGCTGCGCATCTCTGTTTTCATATACAACGCATGTTTTGCCTGTATCATATTTACAATAATGTTTGTTATCATCGTTCAGTCGTCTGTTAGCGTCAGCTGGTTTGTAATAATAGGATAAAACTGTATATAAAAACTGTAACACAGATTCGTCGCTGATGATGCCTCGATGAGAGGTGAAACGCGTACGACGCAACAATAAATAAACTAAACAGTTGCATTGGCGTGTTCTTTCAACTAGTAAACAATATTTGAAATTGATCTTCGTCTTATACATGTTTGTTTTTTGGCCTAACGTCCGTATGCGCGCGCCCGCACACACACAAACACACACACACACACACACATATATATATATATATATGCACTAATGTTACTTGATTATTATTATTATTATTATTATTTTGAAATTGGCTGTCTTAGATTACTATCTACGTAGTTTTAGATTATGAATCAATAGGTGCAAGGTCATAATTCCACACTAGCTACATATCTCACACTATCACTACTATCAAATGAGTTTATAGAATGCGTTTTTCGAAATTACGAACTTTCGGCGTAATCTAGGAAAATACATACTATAGAAACATTTGATATTGAAAGTGTGACACATGTAGCTGGCGTGGAACTATGAACTTGCATGCATTGATTCATAATCTAAAACAGTAAGTAGTTAGAAATTTAAGACAACTTAATTTTTTTTAAAATCAAGTAACATTATTGTATATGTATATAAATATGTGTATATAGATTTACCCAGGGCACTGAAGATGTCTTAAGACGAAACGAGTTTTTCATAAAAAATCATTTGTTTAGTTGTAAGATGAAGACCAATAACAAAAAAAAAAAAAAAGTCCATGTAATATGCCTGTTTTTTCTTAGTATTTTTTCATGATCGTAATTTTTAGTGTAATCTCAAACATTCGACTTAATAGTCTTCACATTTGTCATTTGTGGTTTCTTCGGGAGTGCGAAGCTGATACTTTTATTAAATTCTTTCGAAGTTTCTCTTTTTTCGTAACTTTTAATTTACCTCACAAAATGTCGTAAAAGTGTTTAAAATCCCCATATCTTTTATCTATCAAATTGGGTCGTAAATCAGCTAATAACAACTATTTTTCTCTGTTGGAGAATGGAAGCATTAGCCCTGATGGGCTGTGCATTTACAATGAAATCTTAGTTGATACTGAACTCGTATTACGGTAACTGCAACTCTTCATTTCCTCGTCCTTTGTTGAATGTACTGTACTAAACAGTACCTTGTACAAAAAGAGAGCAATTTCACTCTTTCAGATTCAGGGATGCCTCGATGTTTGATTACATTTTAAAGATGCTTGTACAATACAATACAATACAATACAATACAATACATTCATTTTCCATTGATCCCAATATAAGAGACTGGCTCTGTGGGATGTGGAAAACTGTCAATTTACACATAAACAGTTGCATAACAAAATAATACGTACACCAGTAGATGTACAGTCATAGCATATATGGTACATTAAACAATTCCATAACAAAATAATACCTACACCAGAAGATGTACTGTCATAGCATACATGGTACATTAAACAATTCTATAACAAAATAATACATACACCAGAAGATGTACAGTCATAGCATACGTAGTAAATTAAATATGTAAACTACATTTACATCAAGCTACTGGCAGTTATTTTGCAGATACCTTAGAAATGAATTCTTCGACAGAGTAGAAGGAGTTGTCAATTAAAAATTCTTTCAATTTTTTCCTGAATTTATTCTTATCATCTGCTAGACATTTAATATGTGTTGGTAGCTTATTGAAAATATGTATCCCTGAATATCGGACCCCTTTTTGTACAAATTACAATGACTTGTAATCCTTGCGAAGATCATTTTTATTCCTAGTGCCATAATTGTGTATTTTACTATTTGTTTCAAAGTATAATTTGTGACTACAAAGGACATTAATGTGTATATATACTCAGACGCTAATGTTAAAATCCCTAACTTCTTGAACAGCTCTCTACATGAAGTTCTATTGCTAACCCCACACATAATTCTTATTACACGCTTTTGGGCTCTGTCTCTATGGGTAGAATGGCCCCAGAATATTATTCAATATGACAATAAGGAGTGAAAATAAGCAAAATAAACTAGCTGCCTCATACGGAGATCACCTACAGCTGAAATTGTACGAATTTCAAATGTGGCTGCACCCAATCGCTTTAGTAAGTCAGAAACATGTACTTTCCAATTAAAATTATGATCAATATACAAACCTAGAAATTTTACACTCTCTACCTCTTGAATGGACTGGCCTGCAAATTTTATGTCTATATCTGGTGTTAATCTGTGTGATGTACTGAATTGCATATACTGAGTTTTATCAAAGTTTAAAGACAAGCCATTAGTTATAAACCATTTATTAATGTTTATTAAATATATCAGCGATTGAAAAATTAGATTCTATTGAATTTTCTTTGATAAAAATATCATTACTTGTTTGATTACTTTTTCCTTTTTTACAATGTCCCATATTGTCTTAATTTTATTTTCAGAATCATGAATTTTATGTTTGTAGTACATACTTTGATTTTTTAATAGCCTTTTTCAGTATTTTGCAGTACTGTTTTAGCATTAGCATTCTCACTGTTCCTAGAGTCAATATACAATTTCCTTTTATAAATGCCTGATGTTCTAATGCCTATAGTTATCCAAGGTTTTGTTCTTTTAGAGAAGCACAATTTTTCAGGGGGAAGCAACTTTCAAAGTAATTTAATACAGTACTACTAAAAATGTTGTATTTTTCATCCATACCTTGTGAACTGTAAACGTGTTCCCAGTTTGTGGTATTGAGGCACTTTCTAGAACAAGTACTCGCTGTTAGAGAGACGTTAAGCAGATAAAAAAAAATAAAAAATAAAACAAGTAACTGACTCATCATTTATTACACGCCGAAGTTTAAAAACATTACTCTTAGAGCTAGTTCCTATTGAAGTGTTGATGGATGGCTTGATGGTATAATTGAATTTTGTGGTATCACTTCAATTTGATATTTTCATTCCTAACAATACGGAGTAATCCTGAACTTTTGTTTTAAATAATTTTTTAACATTTGCGGTGTGTGTTCTGCTATTTGATATCAAACTTGTAGAGAAAGTATAATTAAAGGTACCGGAAATGGAGGTTTTACTTAATTAATGCAGTGACATGCTTACGATTTGGGTTTTCCATGGTTTCCCCAAATCACTCCAGGTGAATGCCGGGATGCTTCCTTCAAAAAGGCCATGGCCGAATTCCTTCCCATTCCTTGCCCCCATCCTTTCCCGTCTCTAAAGACCACGTTGTTAAAAAGGGACGTTAAACTGTTAAAAAAAAAAAAGACATGCTTACTAATCGAAACGACTAATTTTGTTGTGTGTAAATTCTGTATGGAAAACAAATATTACTTTTTTAAAGACTGCAGAACACATGTTGTGTGCTGTGGCACCATTTCACAGAGTCTACTATGATTTTAATATCAGTGGAATAAAATTGGCTGTCCATAGGCCACTACAGTTGCATAATATACAATCAATAAAATAAATTAGGACAGCTCTTTCAATGTAAAAACATCCATTCGACTGTAGATGCTTTAGTCCAAGTTTTAAGAATTTACCTGAGGTATATTAAATGTGTACCTATTAAAACCTTTAGATTACTTTCCTTTAAGGGAAATCGCTATCTGTATTAATGATAGTCTCATTGCGCAGTAAGAAGTTGCACATTCGCGAAACGTGTCTCCGTTACCGGTGAATATAAATAATTGTGGCACCAATAAAAGAAAACTATTTTGCGTTGCGGAAAAGTGCGTAGAGTAATTTATTTTGCACATAATATATATTTCTAACTAGTTAAAAAATTCTTGATGGCTATGAAAGACCAGATTTACCCTCCGGGATACAGTATGCACTCCTAGGTCGCGGTAAAGACTGACGACACTAAGATATCCGGCAAAACCTTAATGATAAAGCATGGATCAGAAAAACATTACTGTTTCAGAGAACCAGCAAGAGGGTATTTTGATTACTGTTGCTAAACATTTCTGACACTACTAAATGACAAGACTGAGTAAAGTACAAAAGTTTCCTTGCTGGCAGTACTCGCAACAGATTGTGCTACAAGCGTCTCCTCAGAGACAGGCTGAACCTAACGAGAGAATGATAAGGGTTTCGACCTTGTATGTGAGGTTTACATTGCTAGTAAAATTTTCAGCACCATTTTATCGTTCCCACAGTCGACGCCAAAACTTGTCATCGCTTTTATAAGAACAAGTACATTTGTCAGAAAAGGTGAACTGCTAACTTTCTGATTTTTTTTTTTTTTTTTCGTATTTAATGTGAAAAAAATTGATGGAATTTTATTTCCTCTAAACAATTGTTTCTTTGAGCCATTAATATTACTGCTGGCATTAACAGACGAATACGGTTGTCCAGCAGGTTGGAAAGAAGCGTTAAATGTCTGAATCCTCAAATGGTACCAACGTTATGCGTAACCCCCTCCCTCCCATTCTTTCCCTTGATTTTCCTCTCTGGAGTTATGATGTTAATAAGGGTTATTAAATTATTATTCTTACAAGATTCGCTAGCTATCATGCAGAAAAATTAAATTCTGGTGTAATTTCGTGTGACCTTTATGATATGGCGACAGAGCCAATCGACTGCGCAATCCTACCAGATGCAAGATACTTACATTTTTACGTGGATTCCGAACCACGGAGGCGTTCTGGTGTACTTAGCATACACGAAGTAAATTTTGCCAGAGGTGGTTCACACGTTAAGTGCCTTTGAACACCCCAGCTGACATCGGGATTGGAACCGAGGACCTTTCTATACTCAAACGCCTTAACCATTGAACCACAAAACCGCTTGACCAGAGACAGAAATGGAGGCTAGATATTCGAAATTTAGTTTGATTCGTGCTCCTTCCCCTTCCCCTCCCCCTCCCCCTCCCATTTTTCTCAGTTGGCTGTGGTAAGGGGGCATCCACAAATTACGTGAGGTGTTTTTCCGGATTTCTGGACCCCCCCCTCCCCCCTGGTGAAATTTCGTGAGATCTGGCCGGACCCCCCCCCCCCTCTGGTGAGATCTGGTCCGTAAGAACCCCCCCTAGAAATCGCCTTCGAAACTTTTGTAGACCTTTTTTTTTTGACGAAATACCCTCCTAAAATCGACTTTGGCGCAAATTGTAGACCTTTTTTATGGTTCTACTGTCCCCAAATTTTTCGCAAAATCTCACTTGAGATTTCCGTAGACCCCCCCCTCCCCCCTGGTGAGATCTGGTGAGATATCGCCGGACCCCCCCTCCCCCTATTTCACCTCACGTAATTTATGGATGCCCCCTAAGTGGTCCCGCGTGTCTTGTATCTTCTCCCTCATTTACCGGTGGGGGGGGGGGGGGTCATCCCATTGACAGCGGGGACAGAACAGGAGTGTGGAACCTTTCTGCTTGTAAATTGTTGGAAACTGGCAATATAACCTACATAATACCGGAATACAGAATACCGATATCAGGAAGGCAACTTGCACGCCATCAAATTCTGTATGGGTAAGTTGTTGATTAACACAGCAAGCAGTAGATATGGGGGCAAGTTGTGCTAATGATATAGTGCACAGTTTAACAAAGGTACGGCGCCTGTTTGCAGGACCTACTCTACGTTTTGGCAGGTTCGTAATTAGTTTAAAAAGTGATATGGTGGTCAACATAGTCGCATTCAAAACGCTGACAGTAATTGGCCTTCTAACCGGAAAACACTCGGGGACGCCTGCTCATTCCACCTGAGACGTAATATCACTCGCCTAGATGATAGCGAAATCAGGTTGGAATTTCAACCCATATCCCTTTGTAAATTTCCACTAATCTGTATGGACGACGCTCATCCAAACCGAGGATTTAAAAACTTTTTATTAATTTTTCCTGTTGTTTTTTGACGGTAATTGGATTTTTTGTTGTCTTCAATTTAACTTCTTTGTATGTGCGGATTGAGATATCCTTATAGTGAGTGGTTAATGTAATTTCATTTTGCCAGTCAAACAGTGGACTAAAATACATTGCTCTTAATTTGAAAGGTTTGTATTATATGTGCAAATGAGTTTTAAAATTAAATCAAAAAGTTACAAAAAGAGAAATTTCTGTAGAATTTCATAACATACGCGTACCAGAGTGGGAATTGCCATTTGCACGAATACAAAGCATCCTCACCCTTCCGAAGAAGAACCACAAGACGACATGTGTGAAGACTGCTGCGCCGATTTAGATTAAATGCTACAAAACTACCATATAGGATTAACAAGTAGAGATAATGTAAGGTTGGCTGAACATGCAAATGAGAAATCCGGGAGTAACAACAGGTTTGTGGTCTATGTCATTGTTAATGGAGCGTCCATAAACCACGTAGCTCCATTTTGGCCTCCTATGGGGAAAACCCCCCCCCCCCCACGTAGCCCGACGTGGCTTTTTCCTCTACCCTTCCACCCCTCTTCCCCACGTAGCACGTAGCTTTTTTCCCTGTTGATTCCAGAAGACATTTTATACTGTTTTCTCTTGTCAGTCTATCGTAAATTATATACGGAGATAGTTAACTGACCGTAAAATTATTCACTTGCTGTTGTGTGTTCTGTACCTTATTTTAACTGTGACAAATAATATGAACTAGTGATCGCCCAGTGGTCGAAATTCGACCTTAATTCATTAAGTTATTTAGTTTCTTTTGTAAAAGAATAATAATCATCGCATATACAGTGGTACCTCGACATACGAGTTTAATTCGTTCCTTATCCTTGCTCGTATGTCAAATTGCTCGTATCTCAAAGCAATTTTCTCCATTGACAATAATTGAAATGCCATTAATCCGTTCCAGCTCCCAAAAAACCACCTCAATTGTTTTTATTAAGTGTTTTTGAATAAGAAAAATGTACATATTTACAAGAAGAAATTTTTATTTATAAATAGTACATATTCTATAAAAACATAATAAAAGAAAAAGTGAAGTGCTTACGGAAGCGCTTAATTTTCGTCACGCTTTGTTCATTTTCACCTGCAGATCGTTTAAAAAAACTGTCCAAGGAGGTTTGTTTCTTCCTCCCTTTCAGGATATTGCGGAAATGAGTTAGGCAAGTTTCGTTGAACAACTCCGATGCACGACCAGTTGCAACTTTTCGGGGTGATTTTTATCCACGAACTCTTACAACTTTCTCCCACATTCCCCAGATCTCCTTTATATCTCTTGTAGAGATAACCTCCTGCATCTCTGGCTCCTCTTCAAAAGTAATTTTTCGTTGAACCACCGTATGCTGCTGCGAATGTAGATCGTGTAACTCCTCCGTTGTCAGCTCCTGAGATTGTTCCTCGACGAGTTCGTTCACATCTCTCTCATCCACCTCCAGACCCATGGATTTTCCCAGAGAAACAATCTCCTCTACCACTGACCAATCCTTCGAAGGCCCTTTCAGCTACAGCCTCAGTCCACAGCTTCTTCCATGCAGAGGTTAAGGTCCTCGTTGTAACACCCAGCCAGGCCTGACCAATACATCTTAGGCATATCACGATGTTAAAGTGGTTCTTCCAGAACTCTCGAAGGGTAAGGTTTGTGTTCTCCGTCACCTCAAAGCAGCGCCGAAAAATGTGTTTAGTGTACAACTTCTTAAAATTAGAAATCACCTGCTGATCCATGGGCTGCAGGATAGGAGTGGTGTTCGGTGGTAGGTAGACAACCTTTATAAACTTGAACTTTTCGAGTAAATCATCTTCGAGATTTGGTGGGTGAGCAGGGGCATTGTCGAGGACGGTTGTTTTCCTGTAGATATTTTTTAACAGAAGGGCCAAACACCAGGTTTATCCACTCCACAAAGAATTTCCTGGTGACCCACGCCTTCGGATTTGCACTCCACATAACTTGCAGTTTTTCTTTTAAAATCTTATGTGACTTAAAGGCTCTGGGATTTTCCCAATGGTATACTAGCAGAGGCTTGATTTTGCAGTCGCCACTCGCATTGGCGCAAAGTGCTAGAGTTAATCTATCCTTCATGGGTTTGTGACCTGGCATCGTCTTCTCCTTTGCCGTTATGTAAGTCCTATTCGGTATCCTTTTCCAGAAAAGCCCTGTCTCGTCACAGTTGAAGACTTGCTGGGGGATGTATCCTTTGGCTTCTATCAGTTCGGAAAACGTTTTGATGTAAACCTCGGCTGCCTTCACATCCGAACTTGCTGTCTCACCATGCCTGACGACAGAGTGAATGCCAGTCCTTTTCCTAAAGTTATGAAACCAGCCCCGAATGGCTTTAAACGAGTCTTCCGATTCCTCGTTTGTTGAAGAGTGTGGGATCTGCTTCAGCTCGTGCCTTCTCACATATGATGCTTTGTGTTAAGGTTCCTCCTTGAAGCTGCACCATCAGTAGTTTCTCCATCTTTTCATGGAGAGAAGTCCGGAGCTTAGAAATTATTGTAACGCCCTTAGCTGGCGTTTAAGCACAGTACATATCATTGATGTGCTACGCCAAGTCAATTACTCGCACACCTTGCTCATGTTTTTCTATGACTTCACGCTTTAATTCAATAGACATCATCTTCTTCTTCGGACCCATGGTTATAAAAATAAATGTGATAATGTTTTGTAAATGTACAAAAAGCAAAAAACGCGAACCCAACTTATCACATCGTTGTCGCCACCCAGTGTAGTAGTAGAGCTAAAAAAAAAAAAGGTCGCCGCGACTTAAATTGCCGCCCTTATTCCTCGTATCTCAAATCTCTTGCTCGCATCTCAAAGCAAAATATCGCTCGCTCGGCGGCTCGTATATCAAGGCACTCGTATGTCGAGGTACCACTGTATTTTCTGAATTTGTTCTATCGCGTTTGCTGCGAGCATATGGTACATATATTATATACTGTGTAATAATAATAATAATTGATGAAATTGCGGTGAAGCGCACTCTCCGGTGGCAATACCTTCCTCCTCCAGCCCACTTTTGCCCTCAACCAATTTTTACTTTGAATTCTTTAAGTGCTTTTGGCAAATAATTCATCACTTCTCTTGGTAATTTATTCCAATCCCTTACACCCTTTGCTATAAAATAAAATTTTCCCACACTTTTATGACTGAAATCAAGTGCCAGCTTGTGGTCATGGTCATCTTTACCCTTCCAAACATCGCTTAATTTTCCACCGAGCGTGGTGGTGTAACGGATAGCGTTCTGGCCTCGCATTCGGGAGGACGGCGGTTCGAATCCCCGTCCGGGCATCCAGATTTGGGTTTTCCATGGTTTCCCAAATTCTTCCAGGCAAATGCCGGGATGCTTCCTTAAAAAGGCCATAGCCGAATTCCTTGCCCCCATCCTTTCCCGTCTCTAAAGACCTCGCTGTTGAGAGACGTAAAGCAGTTAAAAAAAAAAATCTTAATTTTCCCACCAATATCTTTCAACGCTTCATCACATTGACGTCGTTGGCTGCGAGCGTGTACCAATATTAGCTTGTGTTGTTTGATATTGTTATTGCATGTTTGATTGGAATGTTCACGTAATCTATAATTGACAGTAGTGTCAACATTATAAAAATATAATAGCGCATAACATGGTGAGTGGTCATATGCAGCAGTAATCCGACCTCATCTATGATTAAAAAAAAAAAAAATGTATAAAAAATGTATTTTAAAATGATACACTCGACGCGTGACTTTATCAGAAATTTTAACTTCTGAACTAACCATTACAAATGGTGAATAATTTTTGATTGTTTTCAAAATAATTTTTTGACTTGATTTTTATCGATGGTTCATTTGAATTTAGTCCATTATACAATGATTTAAAATAAGATTTTGACTTAAAGCCGGTAGTACTGCTTTACCCTTATGACAACATGAAGTCAATGCAGTCCTTTCACCTGAAGTGACTTCTGATTGGAAATGTTGCGCATTGCAAAACCTGGATTGTAAATGCTTTAATCCACAATTGAAGCTATTAAAATTTCGTAGAATGACATTTAGATGTATCCATGAAAATAAAGTCATTTTGTGTACTATTTTCACCATTTAAATTTGGCTTAAATTATTATTTTGAATTTCACGCAAATAGGTATTTCTTCTTCTTTGTTTCTCACTTCTACCTTTCAGTGTCTTATGTCTTATGGAAGTAGGTGCGAATATCTGAATGTAAAAAAAAAGGGTTATGAAATTACTGGTATTAAGATTAGACAGGGTTTCAAAAATCAAAAGGCCGTTAACCAAAGTTTAAATAGTAAAATGTACTCAATTGTAACTACCAATCGAATTTACTTTTTCTTTTTGGCAGACACCATTAGGCGAGACTAAAGCCAATCCATATTATCCGTTAGGATGTCGAATTCTCTATTACATCGAAAATATTCCTTTTCGAATAGTTCCTTTTATAGGTTCAATGATTAATCTCTACTCTGTGCGACTATTTTGTTTGACTAAATACCACAGAGTATATTAATGCTGGGAATTCAATTCACGTCGTATAGTTGGCTCCGATTCGATCCGATTTCACGCACACACACGCGCGCGCTGATTTATTTTTGTTTAATAATCTATTTGCAACACGTATATTAATTATGCTTACTATATTTTTTTTTCTTTACTGCTTGACCAAATATCACAGTGTAGGCTACCTTATAAACTTGACATTGCCAGAATCGCTAAGGCCATTTAAGAAAACAAGAACATAAATAATTAATATTTTATTTTATTTAATGTATTTTAATACATATTATTTTAATTTTCTGCACTTCTTCTCCATATAAGCTTTTACTATGGCAAATCTCTCACTTCTTCGTGCCCGCAATATTCTTCCGAAGTTTTCGCTTAGCGTATTAATATATGGATAAGAAGCTACGTGCCGTGGCTTGGAACCCCCTCCCCCCACGTAGCTCAGCGAACCACACGTTGGAGGGTGGGTGAAGAATGTTCAGTTCTCGGCGCATCGGTTTTGTGCGAGTCGACATAATCCATTTTTTACTTACATGTGGTTTGTGCTTGGCAGATATGCGTCTTTACCATCCGATCTTTTGCTGTGTTAAGTTTGTTCTCCTAGAATACTTCGTTGAGTTTGCACAATAGAACTAGTGCGACAGTGCCCTGAAGGACGAGTTACTGAGAAGCTGCCGTTCATGACACTGAGGTCACTGAAATTATTGTAGTAGCATCGTGGCTGCGTCTCTGGCTACGTTCTGTCTTGTGGGCTTGTTAAGCTAGCAGATGTAATTGACCAACAAAATTATTTGAGATAGCTAAGATAGTTAAATATGTCGTTGCTGGTCATGAACCGATTTCGAATGCAAACTTGTGCAGTTGTGTAATGCGTGTGTATTACCTGTGTCACTTCATGAACACCCGTAACCCAAAGAAGGACAGAGACTGGTTCCTGCCCGTTAACATCCCTCTTGGCTCAATCAGTTCTGATTGTCTTGGAGAGCCAGTTCCTGAGATTTTTTTAGCCAGGAAGTTGATTTTAAAAAATACTGCAGGAGCTGATATCTGCTTTTTTCCCTCCGACAAATGTACTATATTTTCCTTATTTTCACAGTGTTCAATATTTTAATGCTCCTGAGAATTTCAACATGTGTGACGTGTTCTGTCTGCAGCACCCTCAACATTCATTGATGGACATTTTGCAGGCATTTTTTGCTGGTAAGGGTTATCTTCGAATCCAACAAAAAAGGACAGAAAACGGGTAGCTGCGTGTGGAAAATTCAGTATTCATCGACAAATCACGACTTTTATAAGGATTACTCTTTTATTAAAAATATCTCTGGACTTATTAAAACTTTACTTCATGTACTCAGATGGATCCCACCGATTATTTACGATTGTGTGATGTTAAGTACTTGTATAACTAGATACACATTCTGTCGACTCCTGGTTGATCAGTATGTTTTTTCCTAATGACCATTATTATTTATAGTAAGACCTTAATAGTACGTGACATTATCTATGAGATAGTGTAAACTTCCCTGCTCCGTTCAACGACACTCTCATCCCCGCGTCGACCATTGCTTCCCATTGAAAATGTAGTCTCAATATAAATATTAAATAACAATTGTGACAGTATGCAACCCATATTCATCGTAGAATTCTTACTACTCATGTTCTCTCCCTCAAGTCTCACAGAAGCAGACTAGTTTCAATACAGATGCCAAACGGAGCTTAACGTGTGCCAACTGCATTGCTGAATCTCGACTTCTATGAATAACGCTCAGAAATAGTTTCAATATGCAGCTCAGTTTTGCTATCCTATAATCATCACATAACTTTTTTTTTAGGCAATGGAACTAATTCTGATTTAAAGTCTTCAATGAACATCAAAGTTGGCCACTTGACATTATTTTCATCTTCTGCTGCTTGGTCCTGTAGCGGCTGTAGAGGATTATTTCGTTCAACCCTTTCCCTCTCCATTTGTAGAATTTCATGTCATCCATGTCTTCTTGTTCGATGGTGATGTCAGCTGTCCATT
This sequence comes from Vandiemenella viatica, assembly GCA_031002005.1. Lineage (NCBI taxonomy): Eukaryota > Metazoa > Arthropoda > Insecta > Orthoptera > Morabidae > Vandiemenella > Vandiemenella viatica. The sequence continues at coordinate 383,591,451 of CM061921.1, forward strand.
TTAAACTGGTTCTACATAGCATATAGTTTTTATTTTGTTTTCAATACATACAGTATAGAAGCCTCTCATTTTATTATCGATACGCTCAATTAATCTCCTTATGGCGTGGAGTTTTTACTTTTAGTATTCCATTGTAACAATTAATTCCATTAAAAATCGGTTTAAAATTTACATATTTTTGTTTATTGTAATACTTGTTATTCTTTATCTAATGCAAATACTATGTAACTTTGTGAAACTTCGTTGTTTAATGTCCACCGGAAACATTTTCTGTTAGTGAAATTTTTATTCAGTTGCTCGTCCTTTGCAATTAGAAAGCTAATCACCTATTGCTCAAGCGGTCAAGCGTTAATTGATGAAGAAATAAAACTGCATTACTGAATTAAGTCACCATGCCGCTGATATGAGATATCAAAAACTTTGCTTTGACCACTTCCATCGTTTCCAGTTTCATCGTTAGGTTCAAGGGCTTTTGTATGCAGCCAAAACTATTTTTTGGCGAGGAAGATGGGAGAAGAGCGGTTTCCTGCTAGAGCAGGCATTCGATTTTAGCTGGTGTCAGAATTATACAATTACCGACGAATGATGGTTTTATTTTAGCATTGCCGAAAGTTTTCAGTTTTTTTTTTCAAGAGTGTGTTGTTTTAATTTTCCGTATTAGTATGCGTCACCTTAAAATCTATTCATTAATTTTTTATCACTCTTTGATTATTCGTTCTTAAAACTGTTGCGAGTTTGAAGCTCAGACGGCTTGTTAAAAGGTCATTATCGACTGTTTTCGAATTTAAGCTTTCTACATCTACATCCATACTCTGCAAATCACAAACATTGTGGGTGGCAGAGGGTGCTAAGCACCAATCCTAAACCCGCGCATTCCAATCCCGAATAGTGCGAGGAAAGAAGGAATACATAAAAGCATCAGTACAGCATCTTATTTCTCTAATCTTATCCCTCCGGTCATTGTGACCTAAATAGGTTGGCGGAAGAAGTATTTCATTGCACTCGAAATTTAAAATTTTTCGCATATTCTCCAATAAATTCGAACGCAAGCTACGTCGTCTGTCTTCCAAACTATCCCAGCCCAATCTATGCATCAATTCTGTGACGCTTTCAGAAGGGCTGTAGCAACTAGTCACGAATCTAGCGGCTCTCCTCTGCACCTTCTCCACTGAGTCAATCAGAACCTTGCGATACGGATCTCAAACCCCACAACAGTAATCCAGATGCGGACGCACTTGTGTTTTATACGCTATCTCCTTTGTTTGAGCATTACAATTCCTCAAAATACGACCTATGAATCGTAATTTCGAATTAGCCTTCCCTACGACGGAAGTTATGTGCATGTCCTTTTTCATGATTCTTTGTACTATCGCCCCCAGATATTTCACGGAATCAACCGTGTCAACAGCTGAATTGTTTATTTTGTACTCGTGAACAAACTGATTCTTCTTGTTACTTATCCGCATCGCCTTGCACTTTTTGCAATTGAGTGTAAGCTGCCATTTACGGCACCAATCAAAAATAGCATCCAAATCGCGCTGAGTTTCTAAGCAATCGTCGGAGCACCTTATTTCCCTATAGATACAAAGGAGGATACACGCACGCTCAAGAAGGAAGGGGTGTCGCAGTGATTTAGAAACCTTAGCTGAGTTAAGAGGACGTATTAAGAATGTAATGCGTGAGGCCTTCAACGATTTTCATTCCAACTCTCTCTCTAAGAGTCTCACAGAAAACCCTAAGAAATTCTGGTCGTATGAACGAAAAGGCAATTGTACCAATAGCAATATACCAGCACTAATTCGTGAAAGTTCAGAGGTTAATGAAAGCCGCGATAAAGCTAACGTACTAAATACTGTATTCAAAAATTCATTTACTGATGAAAATAAGGATAGTGTTCCCGTTATCCCACGCCGTGTCGAGTTGGTGATGGAATCATTACGGATAGATACTGCAGGTATCATAACGCAATTAGAGCTCCTGAAGTGGGGGAAAGCACCGGGCCCAGATGGAATTCCAGTAAGAATATTTTCAGAATATGCGGCGGTAATCGGCCCATTTCTGTCTGATATATTCAGTAAATCATTAGAAGAGCGAAAAGTACCTTCAGACTGGAAAATCGCGCAAGTAACTCCGATTTTCAAGAAAGGTGATCGAAGTGATCCTGGAAACTATCGTCCAATATCTATAACATCTGTTTGTAGTAGAGTTATGGAGCATATTATATGCTCGAACATTATGAAATTTCTAGACGATAATAATTTGCTTACAACAAATCAACACGGATTTCGGAAGAAAAGATCATGTGAAACACAGCTGGCCCTATTTACACACGACGTAATGAAAGTTATTGATGCAGGTTCACAAGTAGATGCCATTTTTTTAGATTTTCAGAAAGCCTTTGACTCTGTGCCACACAACCGCCTTTTAGCGAAGCTACGAGCGTACGGTATATCGGATCAGCTTTGTGAATGGATAAAGGATTTTCTAACTGGTCGGTCGCAGTATGTCGTCGTTGAAGGAGAAAGTTCTTCTAGTCTAGATGTTACATCGGGGGTACCTCAAGGAAGTGTAATAGGACCACTTCTTTTTTTAATTTTTTTAAACGATCTCGGAGACAAAGTGAAAAGCCTATTTAGATTGTTTGCTGATGATGCGGTTATTTATAGGGAAGTAAGGAATTTGGCCGATTGCTTAGAAATTCAGCGTGATCTGGATATTATTTTGGCATGGTACGCTGAGTGGCAACTTACGCTAAATTGTAAAAAGTGCAAGACAATGAGCATAACTAACAAAAAGAATCCAATTGTTCAGAAATACGAGTTAAACAATTCAGTTATTGATATGGTCGATTCTATGAAATATTTGGGAGTAACAGTACAAAGGAACATTAAATGGGACTTACACATTAATTCGTTGGTAGGTAGAGCTAATTCTAGGCTGCGATTCATAGGTCGAATATTGAAAAATTGTAATGAACAAACAAAGGAGATAGCGTACAAATCTCTTGTGCGTCCACATTTGGACTATTGTTGTGCCATTTGGGATCCGTTTCGTAAGGGGTTGATCGAAAGTATAGAGAAAGTACAGAGAAGAGCCGCTCGATTCGTGACCGCTTGCTACAGTCCTTATGAAAGCGTCACAGAACTGATTAGTAGACTAGGCTGGGAGTCTCTGGTAGATAGACGATGCACGATTCGTTTAAACTTATTGTTAAACATGCGTACTCCCACTTTCACTCACGAGTGTAGTGAAATACTTCGTCCACCAACCTATTTGAGCCGGAATGACAGCATAGATAAGATTAGAGAAATAAGGTGCCGCAATGATTCTTATATGAATTATTTTTTCCCTCGTACCATTAGGGATTTGAATACACAACAAAGAGATTAGCTTTGGTGCTGTGCACCCTCTGCCACCCACAATTTTGTGAATTGCAGAGTATATATGTAGATGTAGATGTAGATAGCTGCATCGTCGGCAAACAATTGCAACCAGCATTTGACGTTGTCATCTAGATCGTTTATAAATATTAAGAAAAGAAGTGGACCTATTAAACTTCCTTGAGGACCTCCAGAAGTAACTTCTATCTTAGAAGAGGCTTCCCCGTCAACAACGACATACTGTGATCGACCAGTTAGAAAATCACGTATCCACTCGCAAATCTGAGACGAAATACCATAAGCTCGAATCTTCGCTAAAAGTCGGTTATGTGGCACAGAATCAAAAGCTTTCTGAAAATCCAAGTAAACTACTTCAACTTGCAAACCTGCATCGATAACTTTCATTACGTCATGGGAAAATAGGGCCAATTGTGTTTCACACGATCTCTTCTTCCGAAATCCGTGTTGACACGATGCAAGTAACTCGTTCTCATCTAGAAAATTCATAATGTTCGAGCATATAACATGTTCCAGAATTCTGTAGCAGACAGATGTTAAAGATATGGGTCGATAATTCCTAGGATCACTTCGATCTCCTTTCTTAAAAACGGGAATTACCTGGACTATTTTCCAGCTAGAAGGTACTTTTTTCTCTTCTAAAGATTTACGGAATATATGTGACAGAAATGGTTCAATATCCTCCGCGTGTTCTGAAAATACTCTTACCGGTATACCATCGGGACCCGGCGCTTTACCCCACGCTTCCACGCCACAATAGCGTATTGTTTGTTATAACACCTTTTAAGATCATACTCGGACGGCTTGCACAATTCCGGAGATCTCAGTTTTCAAATATTTCTTGCCCCCCACAATTTGACACGCCCGCTTGATTGCAGCAGTTGAGGATCATGCAGGCTTTGCACTGCCCTGGTATCCTCAGTTAAAACGATCATCTGCTGTCCATAATTTATTATAACCAATGCAGCAGTAAGTCTCCATTGTGATCTGACGAATCTGGTTTAATTTGTGTTGCTACTAGCTGTCAGCGTTATTACGGGAATGAGGTAGCCGATGCAGCTGCGTTCGCAACAGTTCGTAAGTAGCGATATCTCCCCACTCCGCCATATCAAATGGCAGCTGATAGTATAGTTTATATATGAGTTTGCATATAATTAGGTTTATAAGCTGCCCCTGATTTGACACTGAATATGGTGAAGTGGACAAACTTTTGCAGCTCCGTATTTCTTAGGACCTACTTATGTGTATTGGAGGATGTTAGTTTTTTCTTTTTTTCCGTATCCATTTTTCGTCCATTCGACAATAGTTCCGTTTGACGTTTATTGACTTTTACACACTTTGGGGATTCTCGCCACTTAAGGAAGACTGAGCAGTTATGATGGTCAAAACGTCATTTGTTTAAAGATTTACACGGCTAGAATAACAAGACTTCGCCGCGAAATACTCTTTTCATATATTTACCTTCTGTTTCTGGTTTTCGTGGCTTAATTGCAGTCGTCTAGACTACCGGTTTTCTTGTGTAGAATAGTTAATGTACTAATTTATAAGAACTTCTTTAAATGTCGGTTAGTTTGTTCTCTATGCACCTAAGAACCGTAGCAGTCATTAACAGACATTGTGAAAATTCAATTACATCTTTTGACTATTTGTAGTTGAAAATTTTTTATGCCTAGGTGGAAAACTGCGTTTAGTGCCAGTTGACTTCATGACTGATAATCTTTTTCGGTGACTTTGTTTTTTAAGTAAATATTAGAGTATGTTTTCACGTTAAATAGTATGCCAGTTCTTTGAAGCTGCGTACGCACTATCAAATACTTGAGAAAATTTAGCTGCAGTGGGCTTTAGTGCTGTAGCAAATTTTACATCGTTTACAGTATAATCGCAGTGGTAAAATGAAACTTCTGATTTTTATGGAGGTAAAGTGAATGATTTTTATTGTTGTGTGTTCAAAGTTGCTAGGGGAAGTATAAACACACGTGGGATAAAGTATACTTAAATAAGAAAATTACAGGGGCTGTAAAGCCCTGATAAACCAAGAAGCACAGATGTGGCTTCCATCCCACCCTCACTCTAAAGCAAGAGAAGAACTAAACATTGTGGCAAGTGCTATGGAAGAAATTTTTATCTTGCATCGATATGTTTGGTGAGCTACCATGGCGATATATTGTAGTGAATCCTGTTCTCAATTAATGATATTAATTACACGTTGTACTTCTGATCTGTGCGAACAGTGATAATCTGCATAATTATTGTGTCACAACAAATGAAATGATCAAACTATTTTCCCTAAAAGTATCACTATTATGATGTCAGTACATGAATACAATTACGTTTAACACAAATTGGGAAATGGAGGTCCTCACTAAATGTAAATAGCAATCTTCTGTAGACTATGCAAAGCAGCGAAATTGTAAATATTTATTCAAACTAAAATTATCAAAATTAAACATCTAATTGATGCGAAAACATGAAAATGTTTAGCGGATCATTCACAGTTACAGGAAATTTGTCTTTAACTCTGCTAAAAATCGAAGCAGAGAGCACGAAAAGTCTATCTATGCATTGTTAATTGTCAGGCCATTGCTGGGTCGGATGCACACTTTTGGGCACTCTACAAATATCGAAGATGTATTTGCGGTTGCGGAAGGCCTTAGCATTCAGTCGATCACGAGCGATCGTTGGAAGAACTCCAAAACGATTAAATTACCGGCTGGTAATTATTGCGTCCTTCCTTCCTCCTTCGCGCTTAGGAAGCCATAAAACGTTATTAAATGGTCAGCCAGATGTCTTTGTTATGCCCCGCAGGGGCCTGGTACGCAAGTGCCAGGTACGGGTTTGGCGAACCCGCGGTGCCCGAGCTGGAAACTTGTGAGCTCCGCAAGTTTCCCACACCGTAAACTCCTACCATGCTTCAACGACCACCGTAGGGCGTGGCGGTGGAACGTTGTGTGCCTAGGAGAACGGGGATCTTGGCTTCATCGCCCGGATCGCGAGGACGGTAAAAACCTCTATAAAAAACCCCTCAACCTCAAGGTCAGCCACGTGCCGAGGAGGTGCATGTGTGAGAGGTAGATCACACGCTAACGTGCAACCTGCGCACCCCTGTTGTATCAGCATTTCTTTTTATCATGTTTTTTGCTCGTGGGACCAAAATTCAATCTCACAAACAAAAACAAAACCCCTGCGGTCCGGGTGTGCCGCAGGTTAAAAAAAATACACCCAGTTCGAACAAGCGGGTGAGGGTTGAAAGCCCCCCTGATACAGAAAACAGTAACAGGAAGGGTCATCTTATTGATGATGCCTTTATAATAATGGCAAGAAAGGAGGGATCCTTTGAGAAGGTCTCTCCTTTTTATATACAAAAAGGACTCGAAGGGATAGTCGGAACGTTAAAAAGTGTTAAAAAGCTGAGGAACGGGACCCTGCTTTTAGAAACATCTACCTATAAGCAGGCTGTCTCACTCCTTAAGTGTGAGAAACTCGGGGAGTTCGCAGTAAAGTGCGAACTCCATAAAACTCTGAACAGCAGCAAAGGCGTGATCACCTGCCGCGATTTGATGGATTTAGAGTCCGAGGAACTCCTTAAGGAGTGGAGATCAGAGAATGTGGTCGAGGTTCGACAGATCATGCGAAGGGTTAACGGCAGTCTGGAGAAGACTGCCACCTTCGTCCTGACATTCGACACTCCAACGTTGCCAAAAGACATTAAGGCGGGGTATTTACACCTAAACGTTCGCCCGTATGTACCGGACCCCATGCGCTGCTTCAAGTGCCAGAGGTTCGGTCATACGACGGCGAACTGCAAAGGCAACCCCACCTGTGGGAAATGCGGTAAAGCGGCGCATGAGCCGGGTGCCGCCTTGCACCCTCCCACATGTGTGTGTAAACTGCTCTGGGTCACATCCAACCTGGAGCAGGGAGTGTCGGGTGTATCTGGAAGAAAAAAAGATACAGGAGCTGAAAACGAAAGAGCGGATATCTTACGGGGATGCGAAGAAGCGCTACAAGGCTCTAGCACCACCCGTCTTCGCAACCAGCTTCGCGAAGACGTTGTCAGCTCCTGTCAGGAAACAAAATGTTGCTACGCAGACGTCCGTTGCGGACATGGGCACAAGTCCAATGTGCTCATGTCAGTGCAGATGTGGTGCCACACCCATCAAGGTCTTAACACCTCGGACCGCGGACGTCAGTAGCAACACAACTGCAACCTCGGCCACTAAGAAATCAAGTCCACCAGCTACAGCACAGCCATCCGCTACAGTAGCTACAGCCGCTATTCCTTCGGCTACAGTAGTGGAATCAGCTACAGCAGACACAGTAACTGCAACGCCATCGGCTAGTGGCGGATGGCAAACAGTGCAGAAAAAATTCGGGGTCCGAAATTCAAACAAACGGACCCCACCTTGTTCTTAAAGTCCCCTTCTACTTCTCCTCCCAGATCCCCAACTGGCAGGGAGAAGAAGGGGAACAGGCCTCGGCGGAATAAAAATCCGCACGACTCCGAGGCCTTAGAACAACAGTCGTCTTCCGACCCAGAAGACGACATAATGCTGGTGGACGAAGATAGTTCCGTTCCTCAGCAGTCACATGCGCAGGACCCACCCGACCCGGGGCGGGTGGTTTTAAATAGGTAGGATGGCTCCCATACTTCAGTGGAACGTTAACGGCTTTCAGGCTCACAAAGAGGAAGTCCAACTCTTAGCACGGTCTAATCCATTGTGTCTCTGTATTCAAGAGACACATTTTAGACCACAACACCAACCTGTGCTAAGAGGGTACGACATTTATAGAAAGGACGATACCGAGGGTGATCGAGCTAAGGGAGGAGTGGCTGTGTTGGTCCGAAACACAGTCCACTCCGAACCCATTGCTCTCACCTCCACATTACAAGCAGTAGCGGTGAAAATACACGGTCCAATCCAACTGACCGTATGCTCTCTCTATCTGCCACCCAGTTTGTCCGTCGACTACGACGACCTGGTTGGCATTGTACGACAACTCACTCGGCCCTTTCTCCTATTGGGAGATTTCAACGCCCACAGTGCGTTGTGGGGTTCCACTACCGATTGCCCCCGGGGCCGAGTGGTAGGTAGATTGATAGAGCAGGAGGAAATTTGTATCCTGAATACAGGGCAAATGACTCATTTCACCACTGCTACCGGTACGTCTTCTGCCATTGACCTTTCGTTATGCTCCCCCTCCATCGCGGACTCCGTACATTGGGAGGTGGATCACGACCTACATGGAAGTGACCACTTCCCTGTTTGGATGCACGTTGAGTGTGAGCGGGGAGGAGGTAATAACCGGCGTAAATGGAACGTCAGTGGTGCAGATTGGCAGCTCTTCTGCCGTTCTGTAATACTGCAACCCTGTGGTAGTATACAGGAGAAGGTGAATCACTTCACAGAAGTGATTCACCGTGCAGCTGACGTCTCCATGCCGAAAAGCTCCGGAACGCTGCGAAGGACGCCCGTCCCCTGGTGGAGCGACGAATGTCGATCCGCCATCCAGGGTCGCCGACGGGCGCTGCGTCGTTTTAGGTTGTGCCCATCATCTGACAACCTAGCAGCGTTCCGTATAGCCAGAGCTAAGGCGCGTCGTGTTATTAAGGAGAGCAAGAGAAGGTCATGGCAGACCTTTGTGAGCACCATAAATCGTTCCACACCTTCGTCGAAAGTATGGGAGTCTATCCGCCGTATATCCGGAAGGTACTCCCGCCCACCAGTATCTGGGTTGCTGGATCAAGGACGTATAATTACCGACGAACGAAGCATAGCGCAGTTGATGGCGGAGAATTTCGCCGCCATCACGTCGTCTGCTAACTTTGACCCTCGGTTTCAGCGACGAAGAGTCGCTGCCGAGAGGCGCCCGCTGTGCTTCGATTCGTCGAATACAGAGGCCTACAACTGCCCATTTACATTTTGGGAACTGGAGGCAGCGCTAAACAGCGCCAACGACACTGCTCCAGGGCCTGATTCGATCCAGTACCAGATGCTGAGGCATCTTAGTAAAGATGCTAAAGAGTACCTTCTGGATATTTTTAACGATATATGGACTGGTGGACACTTCCCCGACTCGTGGAAAGAAGCAACATTAATCCCCATTTTAAAACCTGGGAAAGACAAATCGTTGCCAGGTAGTTATCGTAGTATCGCCTTGACTAGCTGCGTTGGGAAGACACTGGAGAGGATGGCTAACCGCCGCCTCATCTGGTGTCTTGAATCCCGTAATCTGCTAAGCCGCTTCCAGTGTGGATTCAGGAAGTCGCGTTCCACCTTGGACAACCTGATCCTCCTGGAGGCGGCAATCCAGGATGCGTTCATCCGCAGCCAACACCTTGTCGGTGTCTTTTTTGACATCGAAAAGGCATACGATACTACCTGGCGACATGTCATTTTAAAACAGTTATACGATTGGGGTTTCAGAGGAAATCTTCCACGTTTTTTAAAATCATTTTTAACGGGACGTTGCTTCCGGTACCGAGTCGGTAGAGAAGTGTCTGATCTTTTTATTCAGGAAAATGGTGTTCCTCAAGGATCAGTTTTAAGCGTAACTCTCTTCGCCATTGCAATAAATAGCATTGGAGCCATTATAAGGAGTCCCATACGGTACTCCTTATATGTGGACGATTTTTTAATTTTTATTGCGTCATCCAGCCTGAGAAGCGCAGAGCGGCAGCTGCAACTCGCGCTGAACAGGCTGGACGAATGGTCAGTGCACACCGGTTTTCGGTTCTCTGCCGAGAAAACCCGGTGTGTACTTTTTACTCGTAGCAGAAGTCTTTTAGCTGAGCCTCACCTTACCTTGAGGAACACCATTTTAAGTTTTACTGATTCTGTTCGGTTTCTGGGTCTCATCTTCGACAGTAGGCTAACTTGGCTTCCACATCTTAAAGATGTGAAAGCCAGAGCCTTAAAAGCTTTAAATGTCTTAAAATGTTTATGTGGCAGGTCATGGGGCGCTGATCGCTCCTGCCTGCTTCAATTTTATAGAGCCTTTGTACGGTCGCGTTTGGAGTACGGTTCCATAGTATACGGTTCGGCACGGGACAGTTATCTACGGATACTGGATAGTGTCCACCATGCAGGAATTCGGCTCGCCACGGGTGCTTACCGCACCAGCCCGATTCCCAGCATCTGTGCTGAGTCTGGCGAGCCGCCGCTTTTTATCCGTCGGCATCTCCTCATGGTGCGACACTATACACATATTGCCTCAACACCTGGCAGTCCCGTGCACGACGTAGTAATGAACCCAAATTACGAACGGCTTTATGCCAATCGGCATAGAGCGACCAGACCGTTCAGCTACCATACAAAGGCTGTTTTAGACGAATATGGTTTCGAAACACCCTCCTTTTATCACCAGGGCTGGAGTAAATCTCCTCCCTGGCTTTTAAAGAGACCCAGAACAATTTTAGACCTGTCTCGGTATAATAAACTGCATACCGCCTACAGTGTTTTTATTCATATATTTAGAGATATTTTAAATCAGTATCACATGTTTACCCCGGTATATACGGATGGGTCTAAGCAGGCTAACGGAGTTGGTTGCTCCGTAGTGTTCCCTCGAGCGACTTACACATTCAAACTAGACGGCAGGTGCAGTGTTTACACCGCCGAATGCTATGCCGTGTTGAAGTCGCTCCAGCATATGAAAGTAATGCGCGATAAGTTTTTCATCATATGCTGTGATTCCCTCAGCTGTATTCAGGCCATAGGAAACATGTATCCAGCAGATCGTCTAGTCCAGGACATCCAGGACGCCCTCCTTTCCCTCCAATCTCGTGGAAAGGAGGTATTATTCTGCTGGGTACCGGGCCATGTGGGAATCAGGGGGAACGAGGCAGCTGATGTAGCTGCCAAGTTAGCCTGCGACAAGGTCAGAACCGACTTTGAACCAGTCCCAAAGTCAGACCTTGCCTCGGCGGCGAAGAGAATTGTTTTTGATGATTGGCAGAGGCAGTGGCTGGAAGTTGAGCATAACAAGCTCCGGCTGGTCAAACCGACCGTTCAGCCGTGGAGCAGCTCCTTCCAGCGGGCGAGGAGGGATGAGGTTCTCCTTACTCGCCTCCGTATAGGGCACTGTCCCCTGACGCACAGCTTTCTTCTCCGCCGGGAGGACCCACCGGAATGTGATGCTTGTGGCGTACCTTTGACGGTACGCCACATTTTAATTGATTGTGTGTTGTTTTTAGATTTAAGGGCAGACGTTGGCTTAGACAACGATCTGTCTCTTATTTTAAATAATGACAATGTGGTGAAAGTTTTACAATTTTGTAATCTGGCCGGTCTTAACCCAAAAATTTTGGGGAGATCGGCCTAGTTTTTAGAATGGTTTGGTGGTCTGTTTACAACCACTGCCTTGTTCGGTGTTAATTATTTTTCCTTATTCAAATCGAAATTTTATTTCTAGGTGGCCCCTTTACAGCCATCCAGATCGTCCGTTTATTGTTTGTGTAAGCTGGCTGGCCCTTTTACAGCCAACCAGCCAGTGATATAAGTTTGTAAATTTATGTTCTTTTTATAGTTACTGTTTTAATGTTTTACCTAAATCTGCTGTCTGCATGGCCGACCTCTTTACAGTCGGCCATGTGGGCAGTATTTTAGTCAGAGCTTTCGTATTTTATTATGCTGTCTGTGTGGCCGACCCCTTTACATTCGGCCATGCAGACGGCACCAATTTTTATCCCACATTGTCATTCCGTGTTTTAGCTAGGGCGCTAATGACCTAGACGTCGACGCGCCCTAAAACAACAACAACAACAACAACAACATCTTTGTTATGGTACACATCAGCATTCTTAAAGCAAAACGGTTTGTTTTAGTATTGTTTAACAGATTACCTTGCTTCATTCTGTGTATAAATATGATTTACGATCAGTGGTAAGAAGTTGGTCCGGAAGCTTTGGCAGGAATTACCACTTCTGTTCCAACTTGTTTAACTTGGTGGGTTGTTTGTGTTTAAAGGTTGCCTGTTAAATATTTCGAGTTCTCATTAAAGACAGCCCTGATTTTCGTTCTCAGTTCTTACTGTTTGAAATAAAACTGTAATGACTAGATCAAAAATACGATGTAAATCTGGGACTCTTATTTTTTTTTTTAACTTAAGATTAATAGATTACTGCGCTGATAATTCCCATGTTTCTTAAAATGATACGCTCTCATGTAACCTGTACAGCGAAGTGATTTGCGAATCTTATCTTCCCAACAACGTAGCAAGCTGTTGTTGCTTTAAACCGGATGTCATTTTCGGGTTACGGATATTATTACTTGAATTCTTGGTATTGGATTAATCATAGTCGAGAGACACTGAATGGTTTGGAAGGATATTGGTCATCGCTAGTTTCAAGAAAACGTCACGTCTTTCACTTCGGTTGATTAAACTGAATTTTAGATGACCGTACCTGATTTGAGGACTGTTCTAATTCGACGATTGTAGTGGATGCGAGATTTAGTTTGATGGATATCAGTGCACGTGCTTTTCTCAGGAAGCTTGTTTTCTGAAAGATTTCACGCTATTCATAACTACAAGCGTTCAAATTTTAGTTTAACCGTTTTTATGATTTAGCTAGCAAATACATATTTTGTCCCTTTCGGCGAATTTTGTCTTATTTTTTACGTATTGTGTGTATTGAGAGAAATTACATTTGGAAACTTTTACCATTCAGTCGGCAAATTTTTGTCTGCATAAAGTTATTGATGGTAGATCAACTGTGATTACAGTAATTCAAAGTGTAGAAATCACAAGACTGACGCAACATTCGAATAAAACCAACCGTAGTCCTTATATTCCAGGCTATGGACAACAAACAGGCTTTTGTATCGTTGCTGAGAAGTATGGTAATTCTACCTACAGTCAACAGTCTACATCAAATTGTATCAAGTAAATATGATGATCTAGAAAACCAGACAGCACAATTAGCTTTACTCATCAATCCGCACGGATCCATGTCTCTTCTGTCGTGTGCTCAACATACTCGTAACTTCGGAAGTAATTTATCTCTCAGTTAACTGAAGTATTTTTTTTTTTACTTTGTAGTGAGCTTGAATATGTAGACGCGATCGCGATGAAATGAATAAACGCATGTTTCCATAGTTCAAACGAGAATAATATTTTTACTATGGATAACGTGTGTCTAACATAGGTACCTTAGTTCTTGCGTGTTCCTTAAATTTAGGTTTCTAAGTAGAAACTGAACGAATCGCTCCTGTCATTCACCTCGCCTCGCATTCGGAAGGATACAGGTTTGAACCCCGTCCGGCTATCCATGACTCCTGATGACCTCTTCGCCGACGAGGCGTAAAGCCACAAGGAAAAAACTGCGCTCATTACCTAAAATCAGCAAGTGGTGTTGGTCTTCGGTACATACGATGTCGTATTTAGATGCCTATCGCTTGCTAAGTACTTCCTGTAATGCCTACAGATACAGGGATATTATTACAGTGACCTTTTTTCGTTTTTTAAAAAATTATTATTATGTTTAATGAGGAAACTTCATGAATAGTTGCTTTTGTGGATCTACAGTATCCCCCAGGGCCTCGACTTGTGGGACTTGGGACTGCACCCATTGGGTCTCATTTGGATCTGCAATTGCATCCACTTGGGCTCGGCCCCCACTGTCAAATTTCCTCTCTATGTCCCGTGGTCAGCTATTATTCTTTCAGATTTTGATAGTCTTTTAGTTTAATATAACGGTTGTCAATTACGGCTACAAAATGTGTCTACTTCAGGAGCATGTCTAATTCAAGCTTTCGCTGAAGGGACCATGCACAGGTTCAATTTTTTCAATTGTAAATATTTTCACTTACAATTTACCAACAACTGTTACATATAACGGAATAGTGATGTTCAGGACTCAGAAAACGACTTTAGAATGCATTGTCAATTGTATGATAAGAGGCTTCGAGAATGGGAAAATAAATTCTTAACGTGTCAATTTCGCGATTACCTTAGTAACATCGATCTTCACGGGCATTTGACGCCATCTGATTCCCTGATAGTCAAAGACAACAAAATGACGCAAAAAATCGGTCGAACTAATTACTACTCAAGCTTTCGAATTCAGATGAACTTCACATTATTAAAATGGATAGCATAATGGGGAACAAATTAATTGCGAAAGAAATTTAAGAATCCGACAAAATCTGCGTAAAATAACCGTTAGTCACTTTGCAAATTCAATATAAAAAGGATTGTAGACAACATTCTTTTAACTTCGAGAGCGTTCGTTGGCTCCCGTACGTAGCAACTTGACACAATTATACAAAAATCAGATTTTAATTCTTCCAGAGAAATGGATAAAAATGAACGACAACAACAAACTTTAAATTTATGAAATAAAAGCATCCTGAATACTGCAGGGGAAGCATTTCAGTGTACGACAGTGACATCGTTGCTCCACACATTAATATCTTCAATCTGTTTGTGAGTTTGCCATTAACGAAACATTTTTCTTCAGTATCCTTAAAAAAATATATAGAATGCTTTATTTGTGTCAATTTATATTCGTATTAATGGAAAATTTACTATATAAATTGTATGATTATAATTAAATAATGTTATCGTGAAATTTAACCCACACACACAAAAAAACCTCGCTCACTTAAAGGAGGATACATCGTTTTGGTTAATCCGAAATAATTTGTATTTTGTTTAATGAAAAAATCTTTTGGCAACGAGACTAAAGTCAGCAGTTTTATGGATTTCTTCACGAGACAGTTGCAACGCGAGGCCTCGGGCCAACCCGTAAGGTGTCACGGAAGTAAACCCAAACCGAGGTATAATACCGCCGAGAGTGATGGCGCATTTAAATTTCAATCAGTTTAGATGGTGTTGTGTGAAATAGCATAGGTAGCGGCGTGGTGTAATAAGATATGTCGTTGCCGGCCTCGGTAGCGTAGGGGCTAGAGTGCCGAGGGCATGGGTGTTTAGTGTTGTGTCTGTGAATGTATTGTCCGTGTTGTAGTGTCCTTGTGTAAATACTTGATAGCAACAATTCACATTGAGCTGGCTGTATGGCCCAGTAGCCGAATGCCATAAAAAAAAAAATTAAAGTGGGTGGTTTCTCATACTCTTTATGAAACTGTGTTTCGTTTTGTGACTAAGTTGGATGTTGTATGGATGATAAAGTTTTCGTGAAAACCATATCTGCGTCAACTTCTCTAAGAAAATAGACTAGATTGTCTGTGTTAGTGTAGTAATTTAGTGATCAGTATTTAATACAAAATGTATTCCTTTCTGCATTGTGTAAATTTATCTTTCCATCATAATATACCAGATTGTAACAGATAAAAACAAAATTTTCACATACTCGGGCAGTTTAGGTTTATCTGTGTGCACAAATTACGTGCCATCAATTAAATTTGTAATAAGATTTAGTTTTCCAGAGAATTAATAATTATCTGAAATTTTCTTTTGTTGCAGGTAAGTTCCAGTACCATGTTTTGCTGACCACTTGTGGTACGTATCTGTTTCTTCTAAAGCGTTTAGGAAGTCTCTTGGGACCATATGTAACTTTCACCACCGATCGAATTTGAGTTGGGATATTCGTTTCCAATATAATTTTTTCTTTACGTTTCTTGATTATACAGCCAACCTGTATATACTGATCCGTATTTAAATCATGGGTGTGTACTTACAACATTTTTACTATATAATTCTTCCTCAGAAAAATACATCGTGCTATACCCAAATACAAATTACAAGTTATAGTTAAAACAGTTGTACTGTACGTTATTACATTATACATCAGCTTGCACATTTGTTTTTTCTTCCCGGCCCCCTCTCCCCAGTGTCCTATATAACAAAGTTCGTACAGTTGTCTGAGAAGTTCATCAGTACATATCATTGCATTTCCAATAAAGTTGAAAGCTGTGAAACATGTTAAACTTTCCAAAGCATATTCATAATTACTTCAAGATGAACCAGAGATCATTATTGTTCACAAAAAAGTAAACAGAAAATTTGAATTCTGGTTAATAGTTCAGAACTGTTCAGTCTCGATATTATTTCAAAGAAATGTGTTCAGAACAGCGCTTTTATTCACTCATTATACAGCTACTACGGTCATGATGTTTCAAATAAAAAAGTACCGTTTTCTTGAATTGTGGAACGATATTATCCTTTAATGTGTTGTAGTTTAAGGTTTCATGCATAACCGCCAGAGATCCAGACTAATATTGAATGTTATAAAACGGCTGTCATTAATTTTTGTCTTGTTGTGGAAGGAACTATGATTAACAACATTTAAAGCTCCTTTTTTATATTCATTGTAACAGCCTATTCTAAAAATTCTACTGTCCTTTTTGACGTTGGACATTCGAATTGTTGGAAACTGTCTTCGGACTGGTTGAAATTTCATCCGAATAATCCAACAGCTGATATTTTCGAGGCATTCTGGAGGATGCTGATTGAAATTCAGAGTTCGGTTTTCCGTGGTTTCCTGAAGTCAGTGCAGGCGAATGATGGGATGGTTCCTTCAAAAGGTCATGGCCGAATTCCTTCCCGTTCATTGTCCACTCCCCAATTCTCTCCCGGGTTTAACGAGCTCGAAGTGGACGAGCCTTAAAGCCCAAAACAAAATGTATATTTTCATTAGTGGGATACGTTCTCCAATTAATCCCTTGCAAACTAGTTTCATATTTTTTGAGCCAAATACAGAAAGGTTCACGTCCACAATTTAAGAAACCGTCAGTTTATCATATTTTTCAGAGTTAAGTATTGTACAGACAATATAGGATAGACAGTGCTTGTGTAAATTTCCCATTGCTGAGACAGGACTTGAACTTTCGGCCTTCTAAGACCTTGCTTACAATGCATGCTCTGACAATAAATCCTGAGGTCTCAGCTCAAACAACTAACATGGAAGACATTAACATTAAACTAGCAATAGTGTCTAGCTGAAGACTGAGAGTGGTGGGTGGGAGGTAACGATTAGATCTTGCATTGGGAGGATGCAGGTTCGAATCCCCGTCCGGGCATCCAGATTTGGGTTTTCCATGGTTTCCCAAAATCACTCCAGGTGAATGCCGAGATGGTTCGTTTAAAAATGCCACGGACGAATTCCTTCCCATTCCTTGCCCGCCTCTAATGAACTCGACGTCAAGGCGTAAAGCCATAAACAAAAAATAATAATTTACTGTGAGCTCCCTTTTAATTACACAAACGTACCTTGGAGGATTTTGAAAATGGAAAGCGTTAATTCTGAATTATACGATACCGCCAGAACTACGAACTTTTACTTTCTTCCTCGCCAGTTCTTGTGAAAAAGTGTAATGTAGTAATTCAACATGATAGCCAACACAGACCAATTCTTTTACCTTATAAAAACTATTACTGTTCCATGGATCATATCAGTATATCCGCGTTTCAATTAAATATTATAGATTTTTGTATATCACTTCTTTCCTTAATTAATTTGAGAATGAGATCTTAGACAAACGGCACCTCTTTCATACCTATGCTTCAGGAGATGTGAACTTCACAAGAACATTGTCATCGGGATCCTTTTGTGTAAAGCAGGGAAGCTGTAAGGCCACTAATGGTTTTTTTCTTTTTTCTTGGATACCCTGAATGAGCTTGATATTGCAATTAAAATGTTTGTCAAATAATTAGGAAAACTATTGTAAGTACTGTTTCATCTTAACTATCTGTTTCGGTGTGGTTACAAAGATTTGAGGTAGAAACCGCGAGATGTGATATTTTAAA
Source organism: Vandiemenella viatica (assembly GCA_031002005.1). Lineage (NCBI taxonomy): Eukaryota > Metazoa > Arthropoda > Insecta > Orthoptera > Morabidae > Vandiemenella > Vandiemenella viatica. Next base: position 383,609,555 of record CM061921.1, read on the forward strand.
TGTGAAATATCAAGATATAAACTAGAACATTGTTGTTGCAGGCAATTTTCCTGCAGTTGCGTGTAAATACAATAAATTGTTTTATAAACGCCAATGCAACTACCATTAAAACTTTTATTTTCTCATGTTTCGCTTTTTGTCGATGTTATAAGCGAAGTTTCGAGATTTCCCCCCCCCCCCCCCCCGAACAGCCGCTAGCCTTGTTCCGATGGCGTTGGTGTCATAGACGTTAAACGATCTTATTGGGAACTTGAATCCAAAATTAAAATTAAGAGTCATCGTAGACGTGAGTTTATGTGAATTTTTAGTGAAAAATTATGGTTGAACATGAGTAAATTCCTATGACGATGGTATCCTACGCACATAGGGCGTGTGAGCGCTTACCCTACTTGACCAGTCGTGTGGTAGGTTTGGGAACTGGTTTGTCAGGCGCAGAGAATAACAGCACATCGGCTCCTGCCTTCAGCCTTACTCAAATTACTTCAAAGGTGTAGCTCTCAACATTGAAACAATATTGCACTTAGAAAATACCTACATCTATTCCCAAAAAATGTTTACAATGGACGCGGCATAACGTCGTATTCCCGCATTATCTAAGGTTGCCCTGTTGCTCCCGACTGCTAAATTCCTTAACAGCACAGTGTGGTTCTCTCAAAATATTTCTAAAATCTTGCATACTTTGAGTTATTCTACCGAAGTCTAAACTGAATCTGACATCGCAAATTACATTCCGCTTTTGATAGTCTGACGTTCCTGTTCTGTTAAATTCGATGGCAGTTACAGAACATGCTTACATTCATTTGATACGTACAGTACACGGAATGAGTTCGTAGGATGCTTCCTTTTGTATGTTCCCTCAGTTTCTCAAAAATCTTTCATATGAGGTGCAATCGGGAAATTTCTTTCCTATCTCGAAATCCGTATGTTGATTCCATACACCGTTCAGCGTCTTCACTCCAAAATAGCTTATAGTAGTTTGATCTTTAGAAAGTAGCGCGACTTCCTTATACGGGCTACCAATCACAGCACAAATTGTCTAAATTTTGTCTTCCTAAATTAGTGGAATCTAGTCGTAGTACGTTGATTCTCCATTTTGCAGTAAAAGGTAAATCTGAGATTACTTGAAACGAGATAGATTGTGCCGTTAGTGCCAAGAGAGATTTCCGCTTTTTTTTCTCCCTTTTTGCGTAGATCTGACGTATGTATAACAGGTTATTACGGGTTCTTACAACCACGTGCCTTTAGTCAATAGTAGGAGTGGATCTTTTACTCTGTGCTTCATTTCAGCCTTTCAGGAACTTAAGGCACCTGATTAAGGAATCTAAATAACGAATATTTTAGATCTCCTAAATTGTGAATGTAAACCACCTTTATCAATAAGCTTTTCTCATTTTTTAATCTGTAATAAGCTGTGCGTGGTCCTAGTCACTTCGTTTCGTACTTTTTTAAAAAAAAGTTTAATAAGATTTACGGACCAAAGTAAGGCAGAAGTGATGAAATATAGTAGAAATGATAGCATCTAACCGAACCATTTCCGCAGGGTATTGAGTGGTATGAATGTGTTTGGAGATTGGGCAATAAAAAGTAGCTGAAAACCATATAAGCGTGTTTTATCATGAAGAAGAGAACATGGGCGCCCAAGAGAAATTTGGATAAATGGAATAGAAGTAACAAGGGGCCGCGAATTTTAGTGATAGGATTGGGAATAAAGGCATCTGCTTAGGGAGCGTCCATAAACCACGTAGCTCCATTTCGGCCTCCTATGAACACCCCCCCCCCCCCACGTATCCCTACCCCCCTTTCCCCTCGTCTTATTTCATCTCTTATCTCTTATTTTACTGTCGTCAGTCTCTCGATTGGTTTGATATAAACCACCATCCCTTCTTATTTTGCACTATCACCTTCATCTCAAAACACCTCTCTTAAAACACGCCCACCGTTATCTGCTTCATACATAACCAATCCCAAATGTATTAAAAAACCACCCACGAATCTGTTTCTTCTTTGTGTACGATTCTTCCACAAACTTCTTTCGTCAGCCATCATTTCCAAAACATATTAATTTCGTGGTTTAACTGTCCACTTAATTTTCAGCATCCTTCTATAGCACCACATTTCGAATGCTTCAATTTTCCTTCTTTCAGGCATTCCTGAAGTCCATGCTTCGTTACCATATGCTCCATACATACAGTTTTAAAAAGTTCTCTCTGGTTCCTGGGTCAATATTTGAAACTACTTTTTCATGAAGCCACATTCAAATTCCTCTTTTACTTCTTTTATAGCTTCCTCCACATATAAGTTGAATATTAGTAAGGATGAACTGCAACCATATCTGATACACTTTTCAACTGATTGGTGACTCTCATGATTCTCTACTTTTATTATAGCCACTTCTTATATCATTATAAAATATTTTTCTATCTCGATACGTAAGACCTGACTTTTTTAAAGTTTGAACATTTTGTCCCGCCTTACATACCAAAGCTTTTTTTCTAAATCAACAAACGCTATGAAAGTAACTTTGTTTTTCTTGATCGGTGATAAGAATTGATTCTCTTGCGGCAGTTTTTCCAAAATTCAAACTGTAGCTACTGTATATTTTATTCCAACCCAAATAATTTACATTATAATGTCTGTCTCAGAATGACAAGCAACAATTTCTTTTGTAAGTTTAAATATTGCAAAGTCTTATAGGCATTCAATCAGAACATTGTAGGAGGAAAACTGAGGCATAAAATTGAAATTCAGTGCGGGAATGTCAGTGTGGCAATGAAACAAGGAAACCAGTATTATACGCTTTGTAAACACTACGTTTCCGTCTACTACGATATTTTAGAATTACACTCTAGCTGCGGAGAGTAGTACTGCCGATTTATAAAATTTTGTAACAATTAGCTGTGTTATTGCTCAGCGTGATAATTTCATTCCAACTACCTCTTAATCTTTACTGAAAGACATACTTGAAAAAAAATGAGAAAATATTATAGAGAATTACATCATAACTACATTGAAATTTCTTATTTTACCAAATTTTATTTAGACTGCAAATTTCTGTAGTTTTAGCATCCGGTTTGAGGTCTTTGCTCAAGTAGAATGTGAATTGGAATTCTTTTTTTTTTTTAACATTTCTACGAAAAGACTGAAATGTTACCTATTTGGTTACTAGCAAACCGATCAATTTTGCTCGTCATTTTTGGTTTAATACTACTTCATTAAACAACGGGATTAATATGACAATATCTTCCATATAAGAGGGAGCTTATATTCACTTTGAATTTGATAGCTGCTAAAAATTAAAAAAAAGTACCGGGTGTGGTGCGTGAACGGTTAACGTTCTGGCCTCGTATTCGGGAGGCGCGGGTTTGAATCCCGTCCGGGCATCCAGATCTGGGTTTTCCATGGTTTCCCCAAGTCACTCCAGGCGAACGCCCGGATGCTTCCTTGAAAAGGCCATGGCCGAGTTCCTGCCCGTTTCTTGCCCCAATCCGATCCCGCCTCTAATGACCTTTCTGTCGACGAGCCGTAAAGCCCTAGCAAAAAAATTAAAAAAAAGAGAGAGGGGCGAAAAGAGTAGAGAGAGAGAAAATGAAATTTGAATTGCGTTTCTGATTTCAGAGATTTTTTTGATATCCCCGCTCTCATCAGATGAACTCACTTCTGCACATATATTTTAATTTACGATTTTTAACTTTTCAATAGATTTTTTAAATAATTTTATGGACGGCATCATAGATCAAATACGAAAGATATTGAAAAACTGAACCTAATGGCTGAGCGTTAACGCTATGGCTCCGCATTCGAGAGGAAGGTTTGAATTCCTATCCGGCTATCCAGATTTGGATTTTCCTTCGTTTCTCCAAGTCACTTCGTGTGAATGGCGGGATTATTTCTTCAAAACCCATGGTCCGAATTCCTTCCCATTCCTTGTCTCCATTCCCTTTCCACCTTTAATGACTTAGAAGTCGACGAATCGTAAATCCAGACGCATAATAAGAAATTGGTATAGTAATATTATTTAGTTTTTCGTCTCCTTGAAGATGGTGCGAACTCGTTATAGTCCACCTAACGTAACCACACGACACTATTTCGACGATGTTGAAGCCCGAGAAGATTTCTTTCAGTGTTACCTCTGTGAAAGCTTTCATAGTTACGTGTGCAGTTTATTAAGAAGCACTCAGTTACGAGTCTTTCCTTAAGTATGTTATGTCCTGACGCAAGCAGGTAAGAGTCGATTATATTTTACGCATAACGCAGTTGTAGGTTCGACTTGTTTAAAATAAATGCAAAAAAATAATTGGAAAACTAGACTCGAACCGAGGACCACGCGTTTACAAGACTAGATGGTTAGCCACAAGCAAACGGAGCTCATGTTCACAGACGGCTCGTGCAGTGGGTAAACAACCTTATCCTGCCTCGGAAGTCAGTTACATTCAACTGGCATTAGACAATTATCCGAAATAATCTCTTTATAATCGTTTCAATAGTTTTGTAGAACTAAAAACTCTGGATCTTTGAACATTTACACCCACTTCTCGGACCACACACCCCATTATGTGTTGCATTATTGCAACTAATTAGCCACATCAATATATAAATAAATATCGTTATAATTTTACGCTATTTGGAATAAAATGTATAACTGAACCTCATTTTTACTGCGCTTTATTGCAATCTTGTTAATTACAACTTTAACGATATCACGATGAATTTAAGAAAAGTGTAGCTGGAACCGAATTTCGTCCGATTGAGGTATGGTCGGCGATATCTTGCCTAATATTACAGTCAATCCAGGGACAGGAAAATGCGTTACTTGTTTCGAGATCGGTCAATAGCTTTTTACTGAAATGTGGGGAATGATAGATGAACTACCAAGAAGAATCGTCAATGGGCGGGCGGAGTCTTCCTGCTTTGTTCGAGGCTTGACTTAAGGAAATGAATAACAGATGGCGCTGAGTTGAATACGCGCAATGATGCCACATTGTGCGAAATAAGGGACTTAGACTCAGGCGCGGACAGTCAATTTTTTTTGCCAAAGAGTGTACGTACTTAACAGTTACTACCCAAGTAGCGATTTTCCATTGAAACAAAACAGAATAACTATCGGCTTTATATCCACAACGGTACGCGATTTGTTAGAAACAGATACAGTAACAATAAAACTTCACAACTTATAAGACGTAGTAACTGACGGAGCTCCAGCAATGATTGGGAAACATGAAGGTTCAGTAAAATAGGTTGAAAATTAGGCCTGAAAACTTGAAAATACCTGGTTGTTAGATTTCATTATTAAAAAGAGAATTTGCTCCAAGCCCCTAAAAATGAATCATGTCATGAGCGTGATTTTCATAAAGGTGAACTTTATTAGATAGAAGGAGTTGAACCGCCGTCAATTCTAAGATTTCCTCAACCATTCGGAGTCGGAGAGTAATGACGTTACATTTTATGCTGAGGCAAGATGATTGACCCGAACAAAAAATTTTAAAAGGAGTGACTTGAAGGACGAAGCAAGCAAGTTAACAATTATCTCAGAGTTGGTTTGCGACTTGGCGTCTGAACGTTCGCCTGCAAGGCAAACACCAATTAGTTAAATATATGTTTTCATCTTGTCGCATTTCAAATGAACTTGGGTTATGTGAACAACAGTTCACTCACTTTATCACACTTATTGCAATCAAAAGTGGCACAGGCGTCGACGAATAAACACGATTCTCTGATATCGGACTTGAACCCCGAGTTTGAACACAGATTTCAAAAAAAAAAAAAAAATCCATCGCAATTCTTCGTAGAGTTAAATTCATTTCCAGGAAATTTGACAATGGATAAGTGTGAAATGTACTATGACGCGCAGCTTAAGGAGAAATTCTACCAGGAAGAATTCCACAAAAATATCTGTACAAGGAGAAATTTCCTGCGTTTTATAAACGTGCTTTGCTGATGATTTCGCTTTTTGGAAACACTGATGTGTGTGAACAGTATTTCTGTTTGAAGAATATTAACAACATAGAAACACTGATGTGTGTAAACAGTATTTCTGTTTGAAGAATATTAACAACATAGAACATGAATCTGTGATATTCATCTGGGATCATTTAGTTCTGCCAACAACAAAAGTCTCGTTAAATATTATGTTTGTACTTCCTTAAATAGGTATGTTTAATTTTTAGTGTTTTTATTTTCCGCACAAAAAATATTTAAGTAATTTTCCAAGAAGTTGTACGTGCAGCCCGAAAGAAAATTCTGTTTCTAAAATTTAGGCCGGCTGCTAAAAAGGTTGGCCACCACTGGTAGACCATTGTTGCTACTCGGAAACTTAACTTTTCGTAATAATAACCAGGATGTGAAAGAGAAGGTGCACTAACAATACTGTTTCGTTTACTAAACCAAAAACTAAAAACTGCAACAAAGAGGACTAAATCCGACGAAAGGAATTTCAGTGGGATGTGGTATTTTCTGCAGCCAGTAAATTCCCTTGCAAGCAATAAGCAGCATCATTGCATTACAGAAACACTTGGCGCATTTTCCTGCCAACAATGTGATCGCTTTTCTTGCTACACACCTGTCTCAAGTCTGCATATTTGCGGGCGGTGACAGTTTTACAAAAAATCAGTACTTCATATTTAACGCTGCACCGGTACATATATTGTGACCACTTTGAATTGGCTTGTGATACCATTACGGGTTGACATGTAGAGATCTCACCGCGTCCTACACGAGGTTTAGCAGCTCTGCCCAGGAAGGGATCTGTTTCAGTGACTTCAACAATAATTACTGTAAGAGTAAAATGTAATCGTAGGTATCGTATCGGTTTGGTATCCAGATTTCGATTTATCATGATATTCCGAAATCATTCCACGCAAATGTCATGGTCGTAGCTGCAATGCCTCACTCTTAAAGCATTTCACTGCTGTTAAAACTGAGAATGTTGTACAATATTAACCATATAGCCATACTTTCCTCTACTTAGTGTGTGTATTAAATTCGACACACATGTAAATTATAGCTACCTGTTACCAACTGGCAATTGTGAAATTCAGTCTGACCACAAGTTACTAACTGTGAAGCAGAAATTTAAAAAATTTCTATTTCATGGCACAGCTCATTTTATTTCTAAAAGAATTCACACCTTGAATTTTTAAAACCTGAAGCAGCCTGAGAAAATAATTCTTCGTATGTGGATAAAAAATCAGTTATAACTTTTTATTTTACTTTAAAAGTCTTGTATCTAATGTAATTAACATTATTAATTGTCTATATATCATTTAATAATGTATTTGTTTGAGCTGAATTACTAAACGTTAATCGAGTATGACTAATATAGCCGAGCGGTCTGGTGTTTCAGTGGTTAAGGCGTCTGATTAGATCAGAAGGTCTCAGGTTCGAATACCGGTGACGGCTGTAATTTTCAAAGGCCCTTAACCCGACCTTCTCCTCTGACACAGCTTGCTGTGTAATGTGAAGTACACCAGAACTCTTACGTGGTTCAGGTTCCACGTTAAACTGTTGGTCCCGTATACCCGTTAGGATTATCGGGTTAGGTTAAGGCAGGCTGCAATAAGGCCTGATTGTGCAGCCTATAAAAGCCCTATCACCAGCCATAACTGCGTGAACCTTTACTGATATAGCCTTAGAAATATCGACGATACCGTTTTCAAATGGTATTAAAGCGAAAAACCCTTTTTCTAGTATCCATGGTTCCCGGGTGGCGTCGCGTTCTCGTATTAAATGCCGACTTTCAGGCAGAAACAGATAAGCCAAAACGCCGATCGTAGGTAGAGCTAATTCTAGACTTCGATTCGTTGGTCGAGTTTTGAAGGGTTTAAATGCTTGTACAAAGACAGCGTGCAAAACCCCCGTACGTCCACATTTGAACTATTGTGCCGTTTGAAATCAGCATTCCAAGGGATTGATTGTATAGAGAAAGAACACAGATGAGCCGCTCGAATTGTGACTGCTTGCCATATTCTTTACGAAATCTTCACAGAATTGATACATAGGACAGTCTGGCTGACAGACAACGTAGGTTTCGTTTTGAATTTGTTGGTAAGCGTGCGAACAGCACATTTCATTTATGAGTGTGATGAAAATTGTCTTAATGAATTTAGTCAGCTGTTAAAATTTCTTAAGTTGTTTAATCGAGTTTACCGTTACAATTGAACCTCTTACTTCATAATGGAATGCGACTTGCGTTTTATTTGGACCAGCTAGAAACGGTGCAAAGGTGCCGTTTCATTTTTAAACATCGGAACTTTTAACTTCCTTTTATAATACAGTTTACACAACACCTGAGAGGACTTCATTTCATCAATACGCTGGTAAAGTCTCCACTCACATACCAAGTTGTTTGTAGGAACTGGTGACGTAACCGGTATTTTATGCGAGCACACGTCAGCTGACGCATTAAACACAGCGCTCGGGCGTAGTTGGTACTGCATAGACGATATTTCCTAAATTCGTATGACGCTGAAGTCTGTACGTATGGTAAAAAAAAAAAAAGGTTATTACTGGCATTACTGCTTAGTTTTTGAAACGAGTAGGCTTTTTCTCTATGTATTTGCTACCCAAAATTGAGGAGCGTTAGTATCCTGAAGAAAACTGGGATACCATGGTATCATCCTGTAACTCGTCATACTGCATATATACTGCAGCGGAATCAGATTATATAGCTCGCTTGTTTCTGTGAGAAGGACCATTTTTATCGATGTTTTATTTCATAAATGATTTTGTAATTCTAAATTGAAAAGTTTATGGAGACTTTTATTCCAAATGCACTGTTTATTAGCATCCCAGTACTGAGAAAAGCGTTTGGCTTATGTGCACATGTAATTTTTTAAAAATGCTTCGCGCATTGTCTATTTCGCTTCGTAGTTGACGTAATGTTGTCGTTTTACTTATTGACTCCTTTGTACTGTCGGTCCTATAGACACCGAGGTGATCCCAGTCTGTAACATGGCTAGTTACCTGGACCGATACCACTTCGCTTAGTATTTCTGGGGTTGTTTTAAATGGCATATATTTCACTGTGAGAAAATTTTGAAAAAGATGTCAATATTTAAGTAATACTTTAATTTTTTCGTTTTAGAGACCACAGTATCTTAGAAATCACAGCTTTCTCTGTTCCAAGGTGTGTATTTCATTTGGTGATTACTAAGAATTTATGTTGATACTTCGATAAGTTTTTAAACACTTCTACCTCCCTTGACTAATCTTAATTTCCGTCTGCATTTCAGATAAATAAGTTGCCTAACCACTTGAATCTGCCACTTAATTTGTTATTGGAAAATGGATAGGCTATGTCTTATAAATGCCTGGACAAAATTTTCTACCGCATGCTATGGGCAAAAAAAGGTCACAAACTGTTGAATTAAAAATAAGCAGATCATCCGTACAATTTCGAAAAATGAATCGGTGCTAAATATATGTGGCCTCTTTTTACAAAGATTTACTTCAGGTATTGATATAACGTTGCAGACCTAATAGTTTATTTCCGGCGTGTTCGACATCCATTTGCTTCTGCTGTGAACTGGCCGTACTTCAGTTTGCTTGTATGCCTCTAGCATATTGCTGGATTGATAGCGCTGAGATGTCATCCGACGTCTGCTCTGTTTTGCTAACACGCTCTACCAGCAGATTCGTGATTGGGGATACTGTCCAGACTAAGAGAAAAGCTGATAAACGCAACACGCGAATTCTGCTTCTTATCGGCTGCAACAAAATTTCTACTTTACTTCCCGTTAAGAAACCCACTGAAGAGGTGGGCTCGACACTTCAACATCTTAATGTCAACAAATGTAGATCCCCTCCTCCCTCCCCCCCTGCTTATCAGAAGATTGATTACATATAGCTATCAAAATTGTACGGAATTGTGCAAGATAGTTTATACCTGCGTCATAAAATGCATAAGGTGTATGTACCTCTAGCCCACATCATCGATTGCATCGCTGGAAGCAGCATCGTGATTTTTAACGGAACTATCCATAGTACTTTAACAAAAGTCTTGTTCTTCTTCCCCAGTTTTACGGGTTCTTAATCTGTGCTCTGTTCATGTGGAGTAAACTGTTCGCATTCCGTCTCCTTTACCCGGTTACGACTACAGAGGCGCATTGCGCGCCAAATTGAAACTGTCACCCGGCAGCCGGGTCTCACGGTCAGCTTTAGAAACAGATAATTTGTACACTTAATATGTTGCTGGCCTTTTGGGGACGCACTTTCTATAGGCTAATGGCAGACGTGATTGCAGAATGTCTAATAAATCCTCCAAATTATTATTATTAATAGGTTTACAAGCTTTGTTTTCGAGTGGAAATGGTATAAATAATGTCGGAAGTGTTCTTTCTACTTGTTTTTAATAGGGAAGTGGTTTTGTATATAAAATAAAATGCATTGTAATAAAGGACAATGTTCCCTCCCTTTGAGTCTAATCTGACCAGGAGAACTGATTTTGTCTTTGAATGGATATGACTGAGCCAGAGACATGTACTTCTATGTGGAATACTTACTTTCCTCAAAATTAAGTTTCTTTCCACTTACTTAAAAAACAGTGAGCAAGTTTGTGGCAAGATGTCAAATACAACACTGGCTTGGTTAATCTGAACTATAATACTAATGTAATCATAAGAAGTGGGTGCAGTATTAAAACCCGCGTTTGTTTGGTTGAAGAAGTCGGAAAATAGTCATTTTAGTACTTTCTGATGTTGCATTATCATGTTCTATAAATGTAACACGGTTACATAACACGCTAAAACTTTAATTTGTTGAGCGCAGGCATGGTAAATACTAAGCAGCTTGTCCCTGTTACCATATAATTAAGAATACACAGATGGGCTTTCCCTTCTAGCAGGGTCATACGCATCATATGGATGTTACGTACTTCAAATATGAATCGTGTGGGAAACGGCATTTCCGAGCGAATTTGCTGAATTGTGTGGAAGCGTCAGTTTTGAACTATTCGGAAATACTATTGATGACAGTAATATAAAGTTTAAGGAACTTAGATGCTTTTTCTCTGTATAATGAATAGGGTTGACTTGTTGCATAAAACCACGAAAGTGTTTTGCAGAATTGTAATGTATAGCATGTATTATATTGCTTAGTTCTCAGCAGTCTGTCTTGTTGATTTCATTTTTTTTTTTTTTTTTTTTTTTTTTATCTTTCCAAAATAGTCGTGTCGAATTTTGCAGTGGTTTATTAAAACACAACTTGCCATATATACGTGCTCCCATTCTCAACTGGAATAGCCCAGGAAAAATAAAAGAATATATAAAAATAGTATATATATTCTTCCCACCACCTGCTACTTTTAAGAATTGCTCTTATGACCGTTCAGGTGCAGGAAGATTTGAGATTATTAAAAAATATTTTAATGTGCTATAGTCGGAAGCTTTTGGTTTAATTAAAATGAAATTGAAGATCTGATTCTGGTGACATTCGGCTGTATCGGGTCCGCTGACTTGAGCCGGTGGCGTGTTAGTAGTTTGATCCGTAATGACGTGCTAAGTCGTAAAGAGGCCTACCGCAACGCGGGTCACGTGGGATCGCTAACAAGGCCGTTCGCTTTGTATTATTGGGCACGTAGGGAAGCCTGAAGGTGATCCAAGTCCCCCTCTCTTCTCCACCGTGTCCATATAGGTTGAATTCCTGGCGGTGCGGAGTTGGGTGGGAGAGATAATGAGAGAAAGCGCTGAGGCTGTGCGCAGTCGGAGACAAGATGTGTGACCAGCAACGTGCTTTAGCTGCGCTCAGAGGCATCCTCATCTCTTCCCTGTCAAGGGAGAACCTGGCTTGCAGACCCCGCCTACACCGCGTCACCTTCCTCGAGACAGGTCAGCGCTTTCAAAGCAATTGACAGATATGTGCGTCGGTAAACTTAAACTGATCTTTTCATTTGAACCCGTTTTTTCCGTCTTCATACAACACGTGACGACAAAACAAAGTGAATATTGAAAAACAGAAACCACAGAATGCGTACACTTGGATCGTTCAGGAAGCTAGTTGTTCGCTTTACCAAAGTTATGTTATTGGATAATTTTAATTTGGCGTAAATTCTGTTTTACGAATATACCATAGTCAGAATAAGTGACATTAGAAACTATTCAGAGCACTAGTCACGACTAATTAAGACCGTTACCGAAGTCTCACCATTTTTCTGGTAGTAAACATTACACGTCAATATTTATCCTAAATCCGTAGACGACCATATGAAATTGACGCTATTTACAGCTAAAGTCTATGGGGTTAAATGAAATGGTAAATACGCAACCAAGGGTTCTGTTTACCTGACAGATAATCTGGTAACTTTCGTAACCTCGAAAACAACTGCAGCTGTGAAAGAAACAAATCGATTAGATCTTACGCTTTTCATGTTTTTCGTAGCACCCAAGGCGCTTGTGGAAGTTGTAATACTAAATCTCATACGAAACAGTAGGATCATTACCTAAATCACACTCTTAATTTGAAGCAGAGCCAAATACGTAGTTAAAATAATACAAAAGAGCTTTCGCGGGAAGAGACCCATTTCGAAATTTCATTACAACCTTTGGCATAAATAACTTAAGTGGGTGTTTGAAAAAGTGAAAACGGCAGCTACAGTATGAGAGAAAGTTGTTCAAGAACAACCTGCTATGATCCGATCAGTGATGTTTCCATCGAACGGTGTTATAGGAATCGCAGTTTTTCTTGTCGGCCAAATAATTATAAAATTGTGTAGAATGTTTCAGCTACTTTGACAGTATATTTTTAGTATTGGGAATACTGCTTGAGTGCAGACTGGCATTGATCTTGTCCTGCAATGATGGAAAAGCTACTTGCTGGGAACTATTGGTAACTTGCATGTCGTATTCTAAGTATAATCATACGCACTGCTTCGAGTATTTTTAATTTTGAAAATGTACCTTGGTGTGGCATTTGAGGAAACGCTGTTTAGCTGTTAAAGTAGTATTGGCTTTATTATAGATAGCTCGTACCCGCGACTTCGTACGCGTGGATTAAGAATTTTTTTGCCAGAATTAAATATAGAAAGTTGTTGGTAACGAAGGATTGGTCCCAAACAATATCTAGTCGGAATAATATGACAGGAAAGCTATCACTATACGTATAACTGTACCGTCGAACCTGTCTCTTGAAGAGAATCAATTTCCAACATATTTCTGTCACCATTCGATAAGGTCTCAAAATTTCGTGACTACAACTGTTAAATAATACTGGAAAAAATGTCCTTCATACAGATTTTCTTGTCAAATTCCATCACAACGATATAACCATTTAGTCGTCAAAACGTAACAAAAAGACAGAGACTTACTTCCGTATTTATAATAATATTACTGTGATTCACACTCACACACTGACTGCGAACAACACCTGAGGGATCATTATAACGTAAAAAAGTGTACACCTACAACATTGCAAGACTACCCACGATTTGCCTCGCATTGCACCCCTAACTTTCTAATATCTACAGTTTAACATTCAATCCGAATAACCTACGGCCCAGGCCTGACTCTTACAATGAAAAACAATTTTTAAAAATCTTAGCCTCCACGGAGATTTGAACCGGAGACCACGCAAGTGCTTTAACCACTGAGCTGCCAGTCCACTACATGGAAACACGGTACGGAGACGTCCATATCCAACGAGTCTGTCTATCGCCGTATTTCGAAGTTATGAGACGTGTGTTATTTATACAGATAATTTTTCAACCAAATGTAGACAGCATTTTTCTCCTTGTTTCAAAGGGTAAGTGTGCAAAGTTTCATCGAGATCGGATGAAAACTGTGGATTTATATGAAGAACAAACTAACAAACAAACATACATTCATCTTTATATATAAAGATTATCAATACTAAAAGTTTAAAAATCATTTGGGAGATAATAACGAAAAACTTCTTTATACACATTTTACCCGATACGAACTTTGCCTTCTTAATTTGTATGAGGTGCGCTCAGCGGGGTAGCCATGGTACTACCAATTACTATTACGGTTCAGTGGAGTGCTTAAAAATATCGTTTACAAACTTAATAAATAACCCCGCTTTCTTTACTTACCGAAGTGCAAGGCATGGTCTAAAGCGGAGACAAATGTTTTGTGCCAACGGAAAATATTTGACACTTAAATCGTGAAGGAAAGTTTATGCTTTCTGAATTTTAAAGGTGCTTTCATTTACACAAAAAACGTAAATTCTGCTTATGTCACGCAAATAGTTTCTTTGAGCAAATAATTTCATCGGTTTTTCTGAAAAATATGTTCTGTGGTAATGATCAGAATAGTACACGACAACGCATAGGTAAATGACTTTTGGTTATTGGCAGTTGCAAAATTTGAAGGTTGATAATGTTTGCCTGCCATTCGGTTTCAGATTCCCGTTCGACCATCCAGATTTTGGTTTTCCAAGGTTCCCCGAAATTACTCCAGGTGAATGCCGGGATGGCCCCTTCAAAAAAAGAGGGCATGGCCAAATTCCTTCCCGTTTCTTGTCCTCAGTGCGCCCCCGTCTCTAATGGCGAGGTGTAAAGCCCGAAGTGGAAAAAAACATGAAAGTGCTTGACAAATGACTTCCAGAAGCTCTTATCTTGGAAATCGATGGTTAGCAGTATTCCGAACATAAAAGATGTCTTTGAACCGGACGAGGTCGAAGATTAGAAATAATACTGCCAATGATATTGATTTTCGTTCTTTTTTTTATTTTTCCGATCACTTTTCGCTGCTTTGAAACGTCTCATCGGTTTTTATTTTCAACAGATTTTCAATATCTATCTTTAACTGAGGAACATGGTTCACAATATCCGGTTATTGTGGCTTAAGTCCTCTCCACAAATCTGGGTCTGGTACATTTGCGTCTCAATGCAGTTTGACTTCTTACCGTACGTGTCATACCATGTAGCAACATGTGGCGAAAGCTAAAAAATACAATCTATCAACTATACGATGGGTACAATCAAATTGTGATAATCCGAGTTATACTTCGGTATAGTGACAGGTGCCAAGAGAAAAATGTCCAGTAATTGTAGTACCAAATCAGAATTGTGATTAATAATATCGAACTAATCGGACATATCAAGAATCGGAATGAATATCTGATTGTGTTGTTGTACTATGTTCAGGGAAGATTTTATTATTAATTATGACAATGTATACAGGCAGCGATAGCCTGACGCATCACCTTTAAAATTGTCAAAATTGTCTGAACACAAGAATGCAATAGTTAAAAACGCTGAAGAGATTCTAATGATAATTCTGTTTCACGTAGACGTGCTGTCAAGATAGAATTACTCTCGTTATAATATTCGACGGTAACATATCTGGACGTTTTACGTAACTGTTACGTGAACAACCCATTATCAAATGGATGTGTGAAGCCTGTTACTGACTGTTAGAACAATTGGCTCTAGTCCTTATCTTGTAGGATTCCATGTTACCTAAAATAGACAGAATTATTAGATATTGAAACCGGAACGTTTTAATCCTGCACCGAAACTGGAAAACTGTGAAATTTCTGGAACCATCAGCTATAGAATCATAGTTGTTTCGGAAGTGCGCTATCACGCGTCAGTAATATCATTTCGTATCAGGACTTTTAAATGAAAGAGGTCATTCGTAACACAAAATATGGCCAGCTGAATTGGAAAATAAATCAAAACTGCACATTTGGGGAAGTTCCCAATTGTAAAATGGTAAAAGTGGCTTATTGTGTATTAACAGAGGCTTTCTTTGCTTTCGTTTTCTAGCAACGACTCCACATTATTCGGGTCAGCGTGACAATTTTCCTCTTTAAATCACCGTAGTTCCCGTTCGTTCTACATTTGTACAATGAGTTGGACACATTCTTGCATATATTATTGCGACGCATATAGACTATGATGACAGCACCCACTGCAGTATGCTTGAGCTCTCGACTGTGTAGTTTGTGGCAGCAGATTCTTGCAAGGTTGGTCGGTGACGGAGGCATGTCGCAACTTCCCGAGCAGTGGGCGGGCTCTGCTGCGGTCGCCTCATCAAATTAAACTTCACTCTAGTGTTATGTTTCTTACCGATTTTTACCCGGTTTTCTTTAGGTATATGTGTTGATAGTTTTGTTTGTCGCGAAGATTAGAAAATCGTTCTTATCAGGTTGTAAACTTGCGCTGCTATACTGAGAGGCGTGATCACATTGAAGTATGTCGCCTTGTTATAAAATTACTAACCGTTCAGTATCTCCTAACGTGAGGCATTGAAGGCGGAAAGAATAATTAACCAAGTGCATTTGAAGATTACGCAAGTAGCAAAAAAGGAATGTCTGTTGCCTGTTTTTGCTGTACATTCATTGGTTCGTATTTTTTGCACTGACCTAATCTTTGACATTAGTTTTAAGAACTGTCAAGAAACTTTATGTTCACGAATTTGTTATAATTCTTGACAATTTGATTTTTTCCTTTCCTATTATTTTACACCTCATCGACAGGAACCGTCCCTGCATTTCGGGAAACCTAGTCTGGTGGATGACGCGGGATCAGATCTTGTTCCGCCCAAATCACTCCAGGCGAATTCCAGGGTTCCTTCAAAAAGGCCATGGCTGAGTTCCTTCCGGTTCCTTTCACACCTCTAATGACCTGGACCTCGTAAGAAAAACAAGCAAAACCGAAACATTGTTTTCGCGTAGACTAAAATTTTGTATCATTTATTTTAGCAGTATGCATTTAAAAAAACTGGAATAGATACTTGATCAGGTAAAACGTATCGGACAAAACATTGCGTGTGGACGGAAAAACGGACGATTTACCTGAACTGAATGAAGACGGACGACTTCTAGAAAACGGATCGGCGGGAGCATTGTTTTCCGCTTTGACTGGCGTTTTCCCTTTACTCTTTAATCATCTCTCAGCTCGTTGCTTTTCTTTTCGAAAACTTTTTGCGTGGTGGATTTGTCGAATTTTCGACAATAGTCAGATGATTTGTTTACGGAATTCCTTGAGTTTTATCCTAGTTATCTTTTCATATGGTAAGATAAGTCAAAGGACCACAGTGACCGAGACAAGAAAATCAACCCGTCTCTAAAGACCTCGCTGTTAAGAGACGTAAAGCACTTAAAGAAAAAAAAATCAAGCATATACTTTGTTTGATAAATTTAAAGAAGTGGAACTTAGAGACACATAGGAAATGGATGCAAAAAAAAATATTTTCGTTCATTGTTTCTTGAAGGGTTGATAAAAGTGAAGAAGTCTGCATGTTATGGCGCTGGTGTCGATGACATTTAAAAACCTTCTCTATGGAATTTCGATCTTCTTTCATTCTTAAATTATGAATAAATCCCGAAAGAAACAATCGGCAATATAGAGCAGGATTCAGAAATTGAAGTAACTTGTTGCTGCAAATTAACAGAACTGCGTAGAGATACGTGCATATAGCAATAGATTTGTTTAATAGCTAGACAGTAGTAGTGCTATATACAAAACGCAGAAATAATTATCATTAAAGTTATTTTATGAAATTCTCCTCAGAGATACGGCGTTATCCGGCCACCGTCTTGGATAAATCCCTACACGTTTTGTATCTTCCAGAACAGCTCACCTCTCCGTAGTTGAAGGTTGTGCAATCTTCTGATTTCAACATTTCGTATATAACGTGACATAATTCTAGTGCAAGGTGGCTAAGATATTGTTGTAAACTCAGGATCTTCGTAGCTTCTCTTAGCAAAGCAGTCACTCTCATTTGCTGAGATTCTCCTCACAGTAGTGTCTTGTTTTTTTATTTTGTGATTATTAATGATAGCAACTTCAAATAAATGCCCGTAACCATTCGTAAATAATTATTCCAATCTTCTGCTTCATGACATAATTCCCAAATTAAGTTCAATTGAGAAAACCTTTTCCTCTTTAGTAACCGTCTTCTTGACCATTTTTAGTTTTTAATCGCACCAGACATAATGAAATGACCTTTTAAAGGTAATGCTTCATTCACGGTTTTAATAAAACTGAGATAAAGATGGAAGTTAAAAACATAAGTGTGTGGACCTGAGTTCTTATTTAGTTTTATCTGACGTCAAATAAAACGTACTTCAAAACGTTGCGTGTAGACTGGCCTTTACAGTATAAATCTGATGTCTTACTTCTTTCACCTTATTGCCTCACGTGGTAGTCGGAGTCTCCGTACACTTGCTTTAACTGTCTGCGGAATTAATACAGCAACAGTAGTTTGAGTCATGTAAGGGAGCATCCATTAATTACGTGAGGTGAAATCTCATGAAACATCATCAAGGGGGAGGGAGGGGTCAACGGAAATCTCGCGAGAGGTTTTGAAATTCTTAAATGATGGTAGAGCTAAACAAAAAAAAAAAGTTTACAAATGACGCGAAAGCTGACTTTAGGGGGGGTATATGGTCTAGAAACGACGCGGAAACCGACCTTAGAGGGGTATAACCGGGGGAGTCCGACCAGATCTCACGAAGTCTCACCAGAAAAGGGAGGGGGGTCCGAAATTCCGGAAAAACACCTCACGTAATTAATGGACGCCAGCGGGTAGAGCTCAAACATGGCGAGCAATGAGACACATTGTTGGCCAGAGAAGTACGTTTTACTTCTCTTCTAAAATGTTTTACTTTTGCGGCGAGCCTGAAGGAAAACTGGAGTTAATAAACAAGAATATCAGCGATAAGGGATCTGCTGTACTAAAAGAAACATCCAACAGGATAATTTGACTGGTTCTAAATTTACCAAAAAAATACAAAGTACGGATTGTCCAGAGGAAACCTATGAAAACTGAAGAAACCGTCATTTTAAACTGATAACTGGTATTTTTATTAAAATGAAATGAATTCTTCACAGAAGTTCAGCCGGATAGCGTCGTTTCGACAGAATGCTCTGCTGTCTTCATTAGGTCAACTGCTACTTGAAAATCACAAACAGTAGACCTGATGAAGATAGCAGAGCAGCCTGTCGAAACGTTGTATTTTTACGACCTGTGAAGAATTCGTTTCATCAATAAGCTGGGAAAGTCTTCGCTCAGGTATTTTTATTGCCAAGATCGGCATCTATAAGTAGGTTTACTCGGTGGTAGGCAACTGTTGGATTGATGAGAGAAATGGGAGATCTGTCACTACTCGAAAATGCCTATCTTGAACACATTCTTTAAGAAACATCCTTTCCGAAAGCAGTCATTAAGAAGCCCCAACTTAAGATAAAAACGAGATACACAGATGTGCGAGCGGAAAAAAATAAGCTCGTAAGACATAAACCTAAGACGTACAATCTTAAATTTTGAGAAGCATAAAGAGGAATTTCAGCATGAGAAATCAAGAGGCCTGTTAAAATATAGTGATAAATGACATTTCTGACTGATTGTATGATAGAATATTAGGAACTGTCTCTACAATGAAGACATAGAGAATAATACTGGGTTAAAGAGAGCAAATCGAAAGCTCGCATTTGGTAAGAGGAAGAGTTAAGTACATATAAAGATGGTTTGTTCAGCGTTTTATAAGAGTATTTCTATTTGTGAAATGTAAGTTTCGCCTTGATGAGTGCGGCCCACTGGCGGACTCTTCTGCCGGTAATTCAAATTCCTATTTCCCAAGGATGAAATCATCTTCCTTAGTTCCTCTTTCTTAGTTTGCTGATACCAGAAGAAGCATGTGGCCACACCTTGCTTGTTCAATAGGCTGGGCTCCATAGAACAGAGAGCAAACATACGAGACTATAGCTTTTAATGTTATGGATACTCCCTTTTCTGAGCAGCAGAATAATCTTAGCTTTATTCTATGCTGCTGGAATCTATGCATTGTGTTCCTATCACCATCTGCTACTGACCAAAGATTCAAAACGAAACACAAGTTCCACAGCAAAAAAAGAATAAGCTGTAACACCACACAGGACAAAGAAATCGATTAACTTGATACTCGTAAATCCGCTGGTTAGTGAGCATAGATTGTTATAGTAAATTTATCGTATGATATACAAAAGGTGTAGAAAAATGTGCCCATCACAAGCTCGTATAATATATCTCTAGATCTAGTGCTTTGATCTATTCAGTTGCTTTGACCGTTGTATGTTGTATGGTGATTGTCCATTATTGTTTCTTTGTAAGCTCGAAGAGGACAGTCGGAAACAATTTAGTGGATTGGCTTGGCATACCGATTTTTTTAAAAAATATCCTTCAACCTCCCACCCTTGTTGAAAAAAAAATAATGGCCATATTGGAACCAAATAAAGACATTACAAAAGTGGAATAATATCGGCCAATAGCACTTCCATGTGTCACGTACAAACTCCTGGACCGCCTGATCCACAGTAGCAAAATAATTATTCCTGTCATCAGTCTCTAGACTGGTTCGATGCAATCCATCTCTCCCTATCTGGAGCTAAACTCTTCATCTCAGCGTACATCCTCAGTTATCTGCTTCATCTTTTATTTATCCAAAGATTCACTGTTCAGTCACACGATCGTAGGATGGAAAATTTAAACTTTTTGGTCCCTTCAAAACGCTTAACATGTCGATATAGAAGATTCATCTGTAATGCGTATTGCAAAAACGCTTACCTATCCGACCCTGAACTAGACTTCCATATCGCAGAGGAGCTTAACGGTTTCGTGCCTCTTGTAGATAAGGAGCACCTCTTGGCAGAGCCTCACACTGTCTATCTGTTTTCAGGAGACATTGCTAAGAGGTGACCGAGCATGAACTCTTTCCTCCGTCGTCACGGTGTAGCTACTACTCATAGGGCGCAACAAACCTGGACGAGAGAGGTAAACCTGCTGCCTGATTGCATTGTCAGACAGCGGCGGGAATGGGGACCAGAAGACCACTGGGGTTTTGATTTCTGGTCAGTGTCCACCAGTTTTGTCGATTCCCAGAACGTCGTGCAGTCCGCGCTAAATGCATGTACTGTGGAATAAAGTAACTGAATGTTGTGCTCTACGGTGGTCCAAGGAAAGTTCTCTCTAAGAGAACCTCTTAGCTTTCCGCGTACGGTGGGTAGAATGATCCAAGTTCATTAATGACGTGAGGTGTTTTACCCCCTTATAGTCGACATCCGTGTCTTTCGTAGAACTTTTTTTTTTAGCTCTACTGTCCTTTCTAGAATTTCAAAACCTCGCGTGAAATTTCCATCGACCCCCCCCTCCCCCCTTGGTGAGATTTCGCCTGACCCCCCCCCCCTATTTTACCTCACGTAATTAATGGACGCCCCCAAATAAGAAGTCGTGGCGACAGTTTCTGAACACTATAAGCACTTAAACTTCGGGTAAGCAATCAAAGACATCTCTGGGAGGTATACTCGTATTACAGCATTGGAGGTTGCATAATTTCTAATACCAATCATACAAGCTGGTGCTCATCTGAATACGAATAACATACTCGAACAGTCTCCACAAAATGAGGATGTTTGAACATTGGAGAAGTGATCTACCTTAATTAACTATTGCTGCAGGTACATCTTACGCGGACCAGATTTTTTTTATACAGGTGGCGCTTGGTTGGTGATTTGTACTGCCTTTGCAGATCAGGAAGTATACACTTACCCTTTGTCGATATGGGTCTGTTGCGCACGGGTACCATATTTTGTTTTTTTAATTTTTTATGGCCTCGTTGACTTCATTAAAGGCGGGAAATGACTGGGGGGGGGGGGGGGTAAGGAACGAAGGAATTCATCCATGGCCTTTTTGAAGGAATCCTCCCGACAGTCGCCTGGAATGATTTCGGTAAACCATAATCAGGATGTCCGGGCGGGGGATTCGAACCTGCGTTACTGCTCACTCGCTACCATGCGGGGAACTTCACCACTTCTCATTTTTGAAGCAAGACACATCAGTTGTGAAGGCAATACTGTGAGTCTTAGTAAGGTTGTTTTAATACCGAGCGTCTAGCTGAACAGTAACGCTCTGGCCTCGCATCGGGAGGATGCTGGTTCAAATCCTCGTCCGGCCGTGCAAATTTGGGCTTCCCGTGGTTTCCCCAAATCACTGCAGGCAAATGCAGGGATGGTTACTTCAGAAGGCCATGGCCGAGTCATTCCCTTTCCTTGCCCCCAGTACTATCCCGCCTCTAATGACCTCGACGTCAATGAGGCGTAAAGCTAGGTAAAAAAAAAAAAGTTAATTTAAGACACCAGAGAGAATTGTGAATCGTTTGGTGCCTTGAATCCCGTTATTTCCGTACTCCCTTTCAATGTGGGGTCAAGAAGTTGTCCATCTTATCCTGCTCAAGGCAATTAACACCGAAAACTAAATCTTAACGAAACCTTGCGACATGGAATTTCTTCGAATGGTTTCGGAGGGTTTACCAGTTTTTATCACGGTGTTGTTTCCAATGCCGAGTTTGTTTTCAGACATTTATCAGCCTTTTTTTTCGTTACCCTTTTCGTCTTGACAGTTAAGTGTTTCGTTTGTTACATGGTGTGAAGTATGTTCACCGGTTTTCTTTACTCTGCTTAAAATAGCGAACTGGATGCTTTTATGTGTAGAAATTTTTGAGCATACATTTTTTACCGTGAAGCCTACTGTTGTAAATTCTAATCATGCTATTCGGCTCGTCTCTCGTCCTTCATTTGGTTTTACCTAATCTAGATGCTGCGATGCTATTAGCTCGTGCCTGGTACAATTTTATAGATGCTCAGTACTAAGGCTAGAAGTGCGCGTTATATAGCCTTGTCGGACGCTGAAATACCTGGTTGGATATTTTAAAATTTGTATCGAAATACATTTCCAACCACAGATTGAAATCTCCCTATGTACTGCTGACATTTTTTTTTATCAACTTCACAGTTTAGGACATCTGACCTGTTGTGAGCACTCGGTCTTTTGAAAGCGTTAGTGCACGTTCCTGCTGGTCACCGTCCCAGCATTCAGAGCGGCCGGTACGCAGCCCCACTGGCCGGTTTCTTTTTATGGCTGTCTTATTACTTCATCGCGTTTGTGGTCTGCTTTGCTACACCCTATAACACTTCTCAGGTACTTCATTGCTAGTTTTATGTTCGGCTTCGATCTTTTTTCCTCGGGACCCACTTTTCTCTTTCATGTAATTGTGTGTGGATTACCACTGTTTTATACAATTTCATTTGTTTCTTTTCGATACTACCCAGTGTCCTTTTAATTGTTTTGCACATCTTTAAAAACGTTTTAATGTTGTTGTTCGACGTTACATTCCAGATAATTAAATTCTGATGTCTGATCCAATTTAATGCACCGAGCGGGGCGGTGTAACGGTTAGCGTTCTCGCCTCGCATTCGGGAGGACGGCGGTTCGAATCCCCGTCCGGGCATCCAGATTTGGGTTTTCCATGGTTTCCCCAAATCACTCCAGGCAAATACCGGGATGCTTCCTTCAAAAGGCCATGGCCGAATTCCTTCCCATTCCTTGCCCCTATCCTTTCCCGTCTCTAAAGACCTCGATGTTAAAAAAAGACGTAAAGCAGTAAAAAAAAAATAATACTAATAAAAAAAACCAATTTAATACATCACGCCCATACCCAAGCTTTCTGTAGGAGCGGTTTCTTTTCCTTATATGTAACTGTTCGAAACTACATATTTAATAGCGCTTTCAGCTTAACTTCGTCGTGATTTGAAGTTGATTATTTGCTACAGTTTTCTAAGTTTAGGCAGCCGGAAAAAACTAGACTGTTCTAAGACATGAAGTCATTTTAGTCCCTTAGAAAAGACGTTACATTCTGCTGGTTTCCCTGTCATGAGGAAAGGAGGGGAAAGCTGAAAGGGCAGCAGACTTGTTTGCTAATTTAGTCTGCAAGAATTAGGATTATCTTTCGAGCGATTTCCAGATAATTCGACTGGTGAAACTTTATCAGTGGGTCATCTTCTTCCAGCCAGGATGATTTTCTTTGATGGTACATCTGAGCCCACTGCGTTACATACTCGATATTAAATAAAATTCACGGTATAGCTGACGATGTCTCTTACAGTAAACAATGACGATGTTAACGTTTGTCTAACTTCTAAGCGTTTTTCTCGTCCTGCCAAAACATTGGGGGAATTTGACAGTGAGAGAGTAAGTTGTAAGGATACCCAAGATCAAGATTTTGTCGTATTAATTGGGAATATATTTTTTTAATGAATTAAAAAAGGGAAAATTCAGCCGTTAGTCGTGTGATGCAAAACACCAATGAGAGCGCATAACATTCGTCCTTAGTAAACGTCAGTTTTGCTCCACTGTAGCTAGTCTGTCGACTCTCTGTGCGTCATTTATTCAAGAGTTTAAGTGAAGCCATAATTTAGTTCTTGTTACAAATCCCATTGAAAATATAGTTTTATGAAGTTAGATTTACCAAAGCAAACAGCTCTAAATTTTTCCCAAAATTGATGTGACGTTGCTGGGAATCTTTCTCATCAAACGGTGATTTCTGCTCAGTAGTATTCGAGAATGTCAAAATTTCCTTGAAATTATTGAATGTTATGCTTTACTGGATAGATTTCAGAAACTTTAATACCCAAGATAGAGTTATTATAGTTTGAAATATGTTTTAGAGGGGCAATATTAGCAGACATAGTTAAGTTGAAAATATTGCTTATTTGCTGTGCACATAAGTGAACAATAAGCTAGCGGCAATCTTTCGTGGCCACAATCTACCAATAGCAGACATTGTTATTGACGAACAACGCACTTACCAGTAGCAACGTTACAAATATTAGGGGGCGTCCATTAATTACGTGTGCAGAAATAGAGGGGGAGGGGGATTCAACGGAAATCTCACGTGAGGTTTTGAATTGTAGAGCTAAAATAAGAGGTATACAAATGACGCGAAAGCCGACTTTAGGGGAGGTGTAGCCGCCCTTGGAAGCATGTGACGTAAACGATAGGTCTTAAAGTTACGAGGTCTCACGAAGTCTTACCAGAAAGGGGGAGAAACAGGTCACGTGATTACTACCGGACCGGGATGCTTCTTCCCCGCTTTCTAATGATGTCGACGAGGTGTGAAAGCCATGAGAAAATTACTGATATATTTTGGAGGGCAACTAATTTGCTAGAATTTGTGTACTTCTGTGTGTTTAAACCATGAAGCAGTTGATATATATGTTATAAGACTGATTTTAACAGGTAATAAAGACGTGTCTATAGGAGAATAAGATACTATTCTCAAAAGTCAGTATTTATCGATAGACCTTTATTAAAAAATATTGAGGTACCTAGTTTATTAAACATGATAAAATGTTAAGTAAAAATTTAAGTCAAAGTGATCTTTACAAAAAAACCATAACGGATTTTATAAATAAATTTGTTGGGTTTAATGGAGATAATTTGACACTTTTTCCGCATGTTTCCTTGTTAGGCACGTAAACAATTTGTTTAGAGTTTAATCGACTTGTTTAAAGGTGGTGTGTAGTGACTCACTGTGTAAACTGTGTAACTGCTACCTTGTTTATAACGTCACATGAGACGAAATCTCAGATATTCAAATTAAAATAAGAAATGCAACATTTTACTTTTTTTCCAGGAATAATATATGTTTACAATAGATGCATAGGTGCAATACTGATTACATTTCCAGAATTAATCGAGTACCCTATTTCTTGGAGAAGATGATCATTTGTTTATTTTTAAGAGGTTACACCACCATATGGCGCTGAAATTTTTTTATGACATTTATATTTCTGTCGCTGGCGTACAGTGGAGAAACGAAACCTCCACTTTGGGAGCGTCCATATACTACGTAGCTCCATTTTGGCCTCCTGTGAACTCCCCCCCCCCTCCCCCCGCGTGACACCTAACTTTTTTCCTTATTGAATCCAGAGGATATTTCGTACTGTATTCTCTTGTTAGGCTACCGTAAATTACATACGGAAATAAATATTCACATGCCGTTGTGTGTTCTGTACCTTATTTTAATTGTGACAAATAATGTGAATGAAAAGCTACGTGGCTTGGCTCGGAATCCCCCCCCCTCTCCCCACGTAGCCCAGCGTACTTTCTACCCAACCCCTCCCTCCCCCCTAGACCCAGCCACGTAGTTTATGGACACTGCCTTTCCTGGGCTTTGCTACGCCCATATCTCGTTAGGTTCTTACTGATTTTACTCATTCCCAACGGTGGCCTCTAATCATAGAAATAGGAATGAGGATTACCATATCATCTTCACATCCTCGTCGTAAGAGGAACTTCTCAAGGGCAAACTGGAGAAAGTTCTCAACGGCATTCGATAGATGTCTTACAAGGGGAGGGCAGGACCTTGGGATTTTATTTTTGGATGAGACTTTGCGTAATAATTGTACCCCTGTATGATGTTTACCTCCTGCAATCGTAAGACGCAACGCTCAATAGATTCGGAGAAAACGGCGTTTAAAAATTCAAGCCCAGCTTATATACTAGTGAAATTGCGGTCAGGCTAGCAGTGCAACAGCCCAGTCAGTAACGAGCCTGCGTCGTGCATGGGCACTCTGGGTTCGAATCTCGATTTGGTCTATTATTTTTTTAAATTTTTATATCAATTACCCTTTAACTTAAAATACTATAAAACTATAATAGTTACAATATTTTATTGTTTAAAATACACTATTACGAATGGTTACAATAATAATATTTATTCATCAGAAAAAATCTTTCATTGTTTTTTTTATTATTGATTTTATTTAATTTTTTATTACAAATGTGAGTTGGGATGATATTCATCATAAAACATTTAAAACAATAAATTTTTTTAGCATAGAGCACAATTAATGAAAGCGGAATTTTTCCTAGAACAACGGTATTATACGAAATAAAACTTAAAACACTGTTAATAAAATAAATTTTTATAATATTTAAAGAGTATTGTAACTATTGTAGTTTTAAAGTATTTTAAATAGGCTGTAGGGTAGTTAATATACTCATATTATGATTTAAAATTTGAAATTCAAATTAAATAATCAATAACATTGAATAAAAACTTATTTAATTGTAAAAACAGAAAAATAAAAATGAAAAAAAAATAGACGGAATCGAGATTCGAACCCAGAGTGCCCACGCACGACGCAGGCTCGTTACTGACTGGGCTGTTACACTGCTAGCCTGACCGGAATTTCACTAGTATATTATAAGCTGGGCTTGAATTTTTAAAGGCCGTTTTCTCTGAATCTATTGAGCGTTGCGTCTTACGATTGCAGGAGGTAAACATGCTAAAGGGGTGCAATTATTACGCAAAGTCTCATCCCAAAATAAAATCCCAAGGTCGTGCCCTCCCCTTGTTAGGTGGGTACCTCCACCAATTCAGTGACCAATGGTTTTTTTTTTTTTTTTTTGAATTGCCAAAGAATACATTCCAGATTGAATGGGAAAAATGAACTACTTTACAGTTCCTTGAAAGCGGTTACAGGGAAATAGGCGATGAACTGGTAAACAGCCTGAATGCAGCCAGACCACTCAGACTGGATAAGACGGTTGAGCGGCCTCTAGTAGGAGGAAATGGTCGTTATTGCGTAGCTGGGAGGTGGAAATTAATTAATTCTGGAGAAGCCCTATAGTTGACACTTCTAAGAGCACTCTAGGGGTTAAAAGTGAATTTAGATAGCTCATATGAACAACTTGTGCAATCACACCTTACTCAACACTTTTCACAGTCAGGGAGGTTAAGACTGCCATCAACGAGCTCAAACTGTTGATTTAGGTGGCATTCATCCAAAACTTTCTGCGGAACTTCCAGAAATACGTTAAGATAACGCTAACAGGTGAAATAACATTCCAAATTAAAATATAAGAAGTTATTGCCATATTAACACCTGCAAACCCAGTGACAGTCCAAAAACTGCTCTGCTAAGTATAGTCTATAAATTGCTAGATAACTATATTCAATGGAATAAGCCAGAAACAAGCTGGTTTTCGCCCCAATAGTAGTCCTTTCGTTAACAATACACATGGAGTCTGGTTTCCAGAGACAAAACAGCAACGTATGACAGTCAGCAGAGATTATGAGCAACAACAGGTAGGCTGAAATACCCGCAACATCACTCAAATTTGGATATTCCAATGGTTTGGCACTAGCAACGCAGCACAGAATTGTGGAAGAGATCCAGACCATTCTTACAGATGACCTAATAATGGGAAGCTACTATCGCCAGTAGTGGCTCTAGCCCAGTGGAATTAAGACGGAGGTTACATGCTTTCACCCGAATAATAAATTAGTTAAGTCAGTGCAGTAAAAACCCTTCGCTTCTGGTTGACGATTCTGTCCTCTTCGATTAAACAGAAAACAAGCGCGCCTTAGCGAATATCGGAAAACCCGAAACAACTATCAACTCCCGATACACTCATTCTCTGGGTATCTGGACACCAATAGACTTCACTCCAAAATGCTTCTCATTGTGGCAGCAACAAACGTATTTCGGAATCTGTTTATCATTCAGTATTGGAGAAGGAAATGAAAGGAACGCGAGATCTCGAGTGTAGCCCTGTGGCAGATGTGCGAACTCGCTTTACAACAATCCATCACATAGTAAGGGCGTCAATGTCAATCATACTGCTATTATATTTCTAATACAAATATGCTTATAATATTACCTATTGTTTGGTCTTCAATTATCTTATACTGCATTGTGTGCTGAATTGATTTGTATTCGCTTAGTAATAATAATAATGCAGTGGCTTCAACGCAGATAATTTTACTGAATATATTCTGCGGTGCATTTTTGACATATTGTACAGGACTGGGCCCATAAGGGGGCATCCATAAATTACGTGAGACGTTTTTCAGGATTTTCGGACCCCCACCCCCTTTCTGGTGAGATTCGGTCCCGTGAGACCCCTCCCCCCCACTAGAGATCGCTCTCGCAACTTTTTGAGACCTTTTTTTTAGCTCTATAGTCCAACAAAATTTTTGCAAAACCTCTCGTGAGATTTCCGTTGACCCCCCCTCCCCCTTGGTGAGATTTCGAGCGATTTCGCTT
Organism: Vandiemenella viatica; assembly: GCA_031002005.1. Taxonomy (NCBI): domain Eukaryota; kingdom Metazoa; phylum Arthropoda; class Insecta; order Orthoptera; family Morabidae; genus Vandiemenella; species Vandiemenella viatica. The sequence continues at coordinate 383,638,380 of CM061921.1, forward strand.
CCCCCTCCCCCCTATTTCACCTCACATAATTTATGGACGCCCTCTAAGCCTCCTTTTTATACACTTGCCACTATGTTCTTATACGTTCTCTGTGCTCTTTCTTCCTTCACGAAGCATTTTATATCTGCTAGACACTAATTAATACGTTCATGTGATTTGGGATGTTATATGCGGAATCTGTAAGTCATCTAGCGTGTTTCATTGGTGAACTATGTTGTGCTCTTAAATTCCAAACTAGTCCGCGATTATGTCACTCTGCTGCAAAATTTGTTTGAAGCTCTCTACTATGACGCGCAAGCAGCAGTAGTAACGAAATCGGCGTGTGATTTTGGAGTAAGAATATTTTTACAAGCTTTGGGTATGGCAACTATCTTTGCTGCTGTTCAAGCACGGGCACTTAGAAGAGCAGTTATATATCCAATGGCTAGTAAAGGCAGATTTTTCATGGGATAGGTGAAATGTCATTATACCCTTTTTGCATTGAAGCCTGTGTATGATGGCGAGTTCCGTTGCTTTTCTCGATCTGTCGTGCGTGTTCGTAGTTGTTTGTCGTCCTAAACTAGACGTTACCCTGATGGGCTCCGAGGTTTATTCGCCTTTCCTACAGCATTGATGGGGTTGTCCTGTGGTGGACGTGTTGAATGAATCCTTAGCGGGCGTCGAAATCTAAAGTGAGGTTTTTAAATTCTTGAAGGACAATCGCGAAGATCTCACCAGACGGGAGGTGTAATTAATGGACGGCCGCTTATTGAAATTCGTCGGATTTGACAGTGTAAGGACCATCACTACATCAAATACTGCCTTCGTAATTGGATTGCTGTAAAATGTTCAATGCTAAAACTCTAGATTCAATCTCTCTCCTCTAAACGTCTGGTTACTAATATTCTAATACTTGATAGTTAAATGTCATGCGGTACAAATGAAAGCACGCCAGCAATTTACCTTCAAAGTTGATTTTGTTCGCCCATAATGCTTAGCTTCTATCACACGTTTTAGGATAAAATCTAACCTCTTCTCGCTTCCAATCCCATTAATTGTGACATTTACAAACTTCGTAGTATGAAACAGATCCCATGTTTTCTTACTAAAAATAGATTTAAAAAAAATCTTGGTGAGGGGGGAGATTATAAATAAATGGGATGTTGAGATTGAGTAAAGAAATGAATGTCGTGCGGCTGTGATTGGACGCGGTGTGGGTCGATGTGTCCGCGTTGCGCATAGTCCGCCATGGGGCCGGGGACGGCATGTTCTCGCTGCTGTGCCGAGAAACGCTCCGCCGGGAAGGTACAACCTTTAACATCATTATTTTTGTTTGTCATCTGGGATTCGTTTCCGTCAGGAGACCACTACAGTTGGGACTGGTGGCATTTTAACGAGAAATTAATTTCGTGTTCGAAAATAGTTTACGCTAGTGATAATTACTTCTACAAAGGAATTAATTAATGATCGTTTTATGTTAAATATAGGCCTTATATAAATGAATTGTTTCATTGAACGTAAAGTGTTTTACTTTGAAATGTCGACAGTTATCTGCTAAAAGATTGGGCCGAGCCGTCCTCTCCCATTGCCTTGTGCGCCTGTGTTTTTGTTATGTAGCTACAGCTGTTAATATATAGGTAATTATGTTGTAAGTTTAAATTTCTACTTGGTGAAAATTGTTTCATGGTCTATCTAAAAGCGATTGGTACATTTTTTAAAGTAATAATAAATCTGTCATTCGACATCTCTAAAACCGAAGCTACGAAGATAAAGTTATAAGATTCGGTATTGATGGGAAAGTTGTTTTTTGGTTGCTAGCCTATTTTGAGAGACTTGTTTGTTGTTGCAGCTGGTGCTGCCCCTGTGGATGCCACCGGCCAGGGCAGGACATCTTCGCGCCAGTCAACACCGCCTAAAGGTGAACACTTCCACCATCAGTCAACGACAGTATGATAGAGCAAGTGTACAAATTAAGGAAGTCTGAATTCGAACTGTATAATACTTACATTTCTGAAAATAAATTAGTTTTGGTTGTAGGATGATGATTTAATAAATACTTACCCAGTGGCCATTCTCAAATTTAAGTAGTCTCTTTTTTTAACTTTAAATTATTTAAATATATACTCGAGGGTGCAAATTTGTCAGCGTTTAACATTTTTTTAGTGATAGGACTGGAAAAGAGCATACATACTGCTGGGGCAAGTCTTCTTTATGTGACACTTAACATTCTTTTTCTTAAAGAAGTTAGAACATAGTGATAATTATAAGTTTTCTGTCTGTGGAGTATACAGTGTAAAATATTTACAGATTTATTATTTAGTCTATATTTTCAATTATCTTGCAGTTGGATTAGTTTTTCCAAGGCTTTAGTAAAATATTTTAAATCTTAAGTTTGTTCATGAAATCGAAATAAAGTGACCAGAGGTGCTCTGCAACATGTATTACAATTAGTCGAGAATATTTTCATTTGGATAGCAAATTTAACTTGAAATGTACAATTACGTAATGGATATAAATGTGTAGTGAACTATTTTAATGCATGCTAGTGTGTTGCTCATTGTAGTTAAATGCTTGTTTATTAAACATTTCGTGGGTCTCAGTGATGACAGATCTTCAATTTTACCTGTTTTTATTGCATTTACCTTCTTTTTTATTTGAGAATATTGTTGCATTGTGTTTCATATGGATGAATTTAGATTTATAGATATGTTCATTACATGTTATACTTTTTTAGTTTGTAAGATCCACAAATGAAGTAAATTTGCTCCTATCTTATTTCCCAATTTGTTACTGAATATATCATTAGCAAGAAAAGAAGTATAACTAATTCTGATTTTTGAGGTGAAATGTGTCCTGAAGTTTTGCTTGAATATTGTCATCAGTTTTTTTAATTCTGTTTATTATTAATAATATTATGTTGCTGAAGTCATTATGCTGACTAATTTTGAACTTGATGTGATTCGATGGAGTACAGCCTGTGCATCTCTTCTGTCCCCCCCCCCCCAAATATTAATTTTATTGCATGGTAATGAGTAATTACCTTAGTACCGTGATTAAATATCTATTTACAAACTCTTGATGCACGTTAGGACTCATTTTTTTCAGTTCTGGTTTCAATGATCCTGTTTTTCTTCAAAGGAGGATATAATTTTAATGGAATGTAAATTCCTTACTCAGTAAATTAATTGCAGTACTGTAAATAAATGTCATGCTTGCCTTAGCCTAGTGAATCAATGCCAGTTAGCAGTGTACCTGAGTATTCTGTTTGTGGCTGAAACTCCGACCTGGGAATAATTGATTCCCTCTTATGTTTTCAGTGTCTAAACATTTGCATTCATTACATCCCAGCCGTATTGTTTGTTTGGACCGAATGGAATTCAGTAACTTAAAATTTAAGTTTTTTTTCACACTGAGAAAGTTTTTTTTCATTACTATATTTCTATTATAATGTGACATGCAAGGTTCTTGTCATTTGTCTAGGACAATCTGGTACACTTCACTGGTTTGCATACATTGGACAGGAGCCCGATTTACTTCCGAATGAAAGTGTTAGTGAAGGTAAAGTTAACAGTCGATCTCCATTTGTAGAAATGGATTTGGCTGTATGAGCATGGAAATAAATTTGTAAATTTAGTAGTGTACTTAAAAGCTATTACTCTGTATGAAGTAGTATTTGAAGTGTTAACCAGTACTGGGTTTGTTTCTTTTCCTGTAGGGACAGTGCAGTTAAAATTTTAGCTTGTTGCTTGCCTATTCAGATGAGAATGCAGTTTCTTGCACGTATCATTGTTGCATGTGTAGAATGACAGGTTGATAGGTGTTTTTATGTGAAATGTATTAGAAATTGTTAATTATTTGCATTGTAATATTTCCATTGTTTTGCTTGCCGAATAAACTACCGATCTACGCGATGTTCACAGTGAGCTAGTGAAGAGTTTTCACATCTATAATGTTCTCTGGCACTGAAGTTTCTCAGTTTTAAGTATGAAAATTGACATCTTGTGATGTTAATACTATATTCATTGTTAATTACTTGGAAAAATAGAGTGTAGAATATTTAGAAGCAATTTTTGTAGGCACATATGTTTGCTAGGTGGTGGGTGAGCAGTAACGCTCTGGCCTCATATTCTGGAGGACGCAAGTTTCAATCCTCGTTTGGTCATCCAGATTTGGGTTTTTCGTGGTATGCCCAAATCACTCCAGGCAATTGCCAGGGTGCTTCCTTTAAAAAAAACCATGGCTGAATTCCTTCCCATCCCTTGCTCCCAGTCCTATTAAGCCTCAAAGCTGGAAAGCTAGTGTTAGTTAAATATCTGAATATGGCCATTGGTTGTTAATGTAAATGTGTATGGTATAGTAGTAAATATACAGTATACTTTGTCACCATAAAACTCAATCTAAGTAGTTTCTAAGCTTTATAAATGATTTGGAAAGATTATAATAGTAGTGACTTTCAAGATTTTTTTTTTTTTTTTTTTTTGAATAATTGGAAATATACACTCACTCTTAATAAGGATGTATTCTTCATATAGTAATCAATAAATTCGTGACAATAGATATGCTTGTTAATACTAGAAACTTAAACCCTGTATTACCTGTTTCTATTACTAATTTCTTAACTGCACTGACAATTTTTATGACTGAAACCATGTTACATGAGTTAATGTACAGTTTTACATTTCTGCATATCACTGCCACAGTTCTCACGTCGATATTTCCTACCCTGCATGAACCAGACTTTCCCTCTCTCTAGAACGATGGTACATTTGATCCAAGTAACATTTGCCATGGCCTTACATCTCATTTTTACTATCCGTTCAGCTCTACAATACAGAGACTTGATCAATAAATTACTGAATACTTACTAAATAAATCGGATTAAGTAACACCTAAAACCGGCTATGGTACTTGATCCAAGATATTCTAGATTTTCAAGTGTCAACTAAATTTGTATCACAAGTAAAATTTTCGGTTGTGCTTTATCGTTAAGTTGATATTCATTTTAGTGGTTTCTACTTTTAAAAGAGTATTCTTTTGTTTTTTTGCTGTCATCAGTCTTTCGACTGGCTACATGCAATCCTCCATCCCTCCTATCTTGTGCCAACCTTCTTCATATCAACACATCCCTTAAAACCCACGTCCTCAATTATCTGCTTCATATATTCTAATCTTTGTCTTCCTCTACAGTTCTTACCTTCGAATGTCCCCTCCATCAACAAATTAACTAATCGAGTGTGTCTCAAAATATGACCTACCAGTATGTCTCTTCTTTCTGTAAGCTTCTTCCACAAACTTCTTTACTCACCCATCATTTCCAAAACTTGTTCATTTCCTACTCTGTCTGTCCACTTAATTTTAAGCATTCTCCTGTAGTACCACATTTCAAATGCTTCAATTTTCCTTCTTTCTGGTATTCCTAAAGTCCATGTTTTGCTACCATAAAGTGCTGTGCTCCACAGATTAGTTTTAAAAAGTTTTTTTTTCTAATTCCTAGATCAGCATTTGAAACTAAAAGATTTCTCTTTTTCATGAAGGCTCATTATGCTAGTGCTATTCTGTTCGACCATCGGTTGTAATTTTGCTTCCCAAGTAACAGAATTCACGTACTTCTCCAATTGCATCCGATCCTATTTTTATATTTAATCTGCTTTGATTGGTATCATTTCTGCTACATTTCATCAGTTTAGTCTTCCATTGGTTTATATTAAGTCCAAAATCTTCCTTCAGTGTTTTGTTCATGCCATTAAGTAATTTCTCAATGTCCTCAGCCCTCTCTGCTAACAAGACAATGTCACCAGCAAATCATAGCATTCTAATTTTTTTCTCCCTGAGCACTTACGCCACATGGAAATTTTTTGTTTACTTTCTTTATTGCTTCCTCTATATACAAGTTGAATATTAATGGGGATAGACTACAACCTTGTCTCACACCCCTTTTTAACTGATGCATGTCTCTCGTAATTCTCTACTTTTATTACAGCCACTTGATTCTTATATAGTTTATAGAGTATTCTTCTATCTCGATACTTTAGACCTGACTTCTTTAAAATTTTGAACATCTTGTCCCACCTAACATTATCAAAAGCTTTTTCTAAATCAACAAATACCATAAAAGTATCTTTGTTTTTCTTGATCCGCCCTTCAAGTATTAATCGTAAAGACAGAATTGCTTCCCTTGTACCGCGATTTTTCCTAAACCCAAAATGATCTTCCCGTACTATGTCTTCTACTATCCTTTCCATTCTTCTGTATATTATTCTGGTCAGTAATTTTGAAGAATGTGATGTTAGACTAATGGTGTGATAATTCTCACATTTGTCGGCTTGTGCTTTCGTCGGAAGTGTGAAGATGATATTTTTATTAAAATTGGTTGGAATTTCTCCTGTTTCGTAACTTTTTGATATCAGCTTGAATAATCTTTCGATTCCTCCTTCTTCTAGGGATTTAAGAAGTTCTGCCAGGATCTCATCAATTCCAACTGCCTTATTTGCTTTCAAGCCATTCAGGGCACAGAACAGGATCTGCTAAGTCATCAATGTTGACATCGCCTTCCTTTTCCATTACGCTATTGTTCAAATCGTCCCCATCATACAGTTTCTCAATGTATTCCTTCCATCGGTTTGCTCTGTTGTCTGAGCTTGAAAGAGGTTTCCCATCGACTCTTTTTTTCATTTCTCCAAAATTCTGTTTGATCTTCCTATATGCAACATCTACTTTACCGACGACCATTTCATTTTCTACTTCTTCACACTTCTAGCCATTTTTCTTTTGCTTTTTTGCATTTCCTGTTTATCTAATTTCTAAATTGCCTGTATTGTTGTCTTCCTGCTTCATCCTGAGCATTTTTGTACCTTCTTCTCTGATCCATCAGTTCCAAAATTTCTTCTGTGATCCAAGGTTTTCGGGCAGCTTGTTCCCTAAAGCCTAAGGTTTCTTTGCCAGCTTTCATTATTTCGGTCTTTAATGCATTCCATTCGTCCTCGGTTGAGCTCCTTTCACATTTAGTTCTTAGGCCTAAGTCTACCATTTCTGCAAATTTTTCTCTCGTGCTTAATTTTTTCAGTTTATTCACATCTAGTCTATTCTACTGATGCTGCTTCTTATTTGCTTGTATATCAGCCTGCACTTCATTACTATCAAATTATGGTCGGAGTCTATGTCTGCTCCATACGCTTTACAGTCTAGAACTTGATTCCTGAATCTCTGTTTGACCATGATATAATCTAGCTGATATCTGCCTGTATCACCAGGACATTTACTGGTGTATATCCTTCTTCCAAGGTGCTTAAACGGTGTGTTAGCCACTACTAGCTTATATCTTTCACAAAATTCTAACAACTTGCTACCTCGCTCATTTCTTTCTCCTACATCGAAATATCCTACAGTATTCCCCTCTTTTCCTTCTCCCACTATCGCGTTCCAATCACCCATCATTATTAGATTTTCCTCCTCCTTAACATATTGGATTAATTCTTCAATTTTGGAGTATATTTTCTCTATTTCTTTGTCACTTTCCTGTGACATCGGCATATACCGCTGTACTAATGTGGTTGGGCAGGTTTAGTTTATAACCTCACCAAAATAATCCTGTCATAATAACTCACCCATTTCCCTACTCTCTTACTCATTACAAATACTACACCAGTGACTTCATCGACAGGTTGTGTGCTAATTATCCTGTGTTCCCCAGACCAGAAATCCTGCGCGTCCTTCTATTTGATCTCGCTAATCCCAACAACATCTAACTTAAGTTGTTCCATCTCCATTTTAGACCGAGCATGGTGGTGTAACGGAAAGCGTTCTGGACTCGCATTCGGGAGGACGGCAGTTCGAATCCTCGTCTGGGCATTCAGATTTGGGTTTTCCATGGTTTCCCAAATCACTCCAGGCAAATGCCGGGATGCTTCCTTAAAAAGGCCATGGCCGAATTCCTTCCCATTCCTTGCCCCCCATCCTTTCCCGTCTCTAAAGACCTCGCTGTTGAAAGACGTAAAGGAGTTAAAAAAAAAATCATTTTTAGGTTTTCTAACCTACCTGCCCTATTCAAACTTCTAACATTCCACACTCCAACTCATAGAATGTTTCTATCCACTCTGATAACTCCTCCCTGAGCAGTCTCCACCCGGAGATCCAATTGGGGGACTATTTTACCTCCGTGGGATACCCTTTGGGTCTTTAATGCAGTGGTTTCCCGTCCTTCTGCATCCCTATGCCATTGATCATTTATGATTCATCCGCCTTTTGGGGCCGTTTCCAACCCCAAGGGCAAGATGGTGTCCTGAACCACTCCCCGCTCTTCCGCCCTCCTTTAGCAGGCCGTTGGCAAGCAGTGGGTGACTCCTTATACCGGGAATCTTTCAGTCGCCAGAGTCTCGTCCGTGCAAACAGGGTGCACCACGTGAAAGAGAGGTTGACATTTGGTTGGAAAAGGCTAGTGTAGTCTCTCCCAAACCCTTACTCTCCTAGAAAGTCCACAGCTCTAGAAAACTCTAAATTTCATTCTACTACAACACAACTGCTGGAAATGGACCTACACATAACTTCAGTCATAGGTAGAGCTAATTCTAGACTATGATTCAGAGGTTTAATTTTGAAGAATTGTAATCCTTATACAAAGGAAATAGAATTCAAAACTCGCCTTAACTCTTGTTGTAATCGTTTGGGATTCACATCATATTGGATTGATTGAGTCGGGGGAGGGTAGGCCTTATAGTCAAGCCGCCCTTAACACATCAGTAGAGCTTTAAAAAAAAAAAAGGTCTACAAATCTAAAAAATTACGATGTTGGAGGTGGACCTAAATACTTTTGGAGGGGGCTTGAGTCCCCTAGTCCCCCCCCCCCCCTGGATCCATCAATGTTGACTGCTAACCATGAATCAATAGTAAATGGAATACTGTGGTATACACTGAACCTCAAGTAAATGGTTTAATTCGTATATGGAAATCTGAATGCAAAACATTGAAAGGTGCCTCATGAAACTGGGAGAAAATATAACATGGCATTCCACCATGTTGTGTTGTAGGATTCCTATTTTTATCATACATCTTCATGGGAACTTATCAGACACGTAGCACTTTATTTGCAGATGACACTATTGTAACTGAAATTAAAAAACTTTAATCTAGAAGTCAATGAAAATGAAATACTCAGGGAAATGGAGAACTATATTAGGGCAAATTCAGTGAAATTAAATTTTGATGAAACACATTACATTAGGTTTATAACAAACTATGTGCAGCAAGATCTGCTTATAACTTATAAAAATAACACAATCTTGTAACCATTGAGTATAAAATTCCCTGACATTCAGATAGATGAGAAACACATTTTGCAAGAACATATCACATAACTAGTAATTATTTTAAGCAGTGCCACCTTTGTCTTAAGAACACATTCTATAACAGCAAATCTGGAATTAATAGAACAGGAGTGCTCCTCTTATTTTTATTCGATCATATCATATGGCATAATTTTTTTTATGAAATTCTTCACAAAGTAAAGAAATTTTTTTATAACGCAGAAAAGAACTCTTAGTATGTTGTGTAAGGTAAAACAAAAATGTCTTACCGACAACACTTTAAAAAGCTCAGTATTCTCGCCTTGACTTCTCAGCTCTTGTATATAGTCTTACTTGCTTTGTCATAGAACATTTTAACTTGTTTACATTCAATTCCTAGATACACAGTTTCAATACAAGAAACAGAAGTAACTTGCACTAAACTCTCAAGTGGTCATTATTAGTACAAGTAGGCATTATTTTAACTCCCTAAAAGTGTAAAACAGTTTGTGTATAACAAAGATGGAATTACAGAAAAATTGAAAGGTTATCTTATTACCAACTACTTCTGCTCCATCCAAAAATTAATATGATAGGATTAACTGTATATGACTTAAACGAATTTTTTTATTAAATTTTCACATTTATATTTTGTTTCTTTATACTACATAAAAATTTTCACTATGATATGTTCCATATCCCAGAAGTCCTTACTTTTCAAGAGATTTATGAGACAAGGATGATAAATAAATAAACTTGGAACACTAGCCTGCATTTGACTTCTCCCATATGCTCAGTGTCATTTTAACTAAAGTAGAGCTGATCCTTTCTTCACTTAGTAGTTTTCATATATAGTGCTCATTTCATCATCAGATTAGACCTGTTTTCAGCATATACGATCATTGAATTTATAATAATAATAATTGATAAAATTGCGACGGAGGCCCGCTCAGGTGGCAATCTCCCTACACCTCCTCCCTTTCCACTTCTTACCTACTTTTTCCCTCTACTAATTTTTACTTTAAATTCTTTCAGCATTTCTGGTAAGTTATTCATCACTTCTCTTGGCAGTTTATCCCAGTCCCTCACTCCCTTTCAGATGAAAGAAAATTTTCCCACACCCTTATGCCTGAAATCAAGTGCCAGCTTGTGTTCATGGTCAACCTTACCTTTCCAAGCACCTCTCTTAATTTTTCCACCAATATCTTTCCATTCTTCATCACCAGTATAGGCTTTGTACACTTCAATGACTCTCTTCACCCTCCTTCTATCCTCCAATGAATCCCAATCTAGCTCCTTTATCATATTAGTTACCGATGGTGTTCTGTGGTAATTTCCAGATACAAACCTGGCAGCCCTCCTCTGCATCCCAACTCCCGTATTTGATACCCAAAATGTGGATCCCATATTCCAGCAGTGATCTGACCAAAGTTTTGTACCCCAGTTCCCTTACTTCTCTAGTGCATCCCCTCGTCTCTCTTTCCAAAAGGTGAAGGATTTTGAACCCATTCCCTACGACCTATCCAATCTGTCCTGCCCAGTTAAGTTTGCTATCAAATGTAATGCCAAGGTATTTACATTTCGAGTCTTCAATAAGTAGCTCCTTCCCCACTTTATAATCGTAATCAACCTTTAGCTTTTTATCTGTGTACCTAATAAGCTGACTCTTCTTTGCATTTATCTTCATCCCATGTTGACTCACCCAGTTAGTTATCCTATCTAGATCACAATGCAGCTTTTTACAGTCTGATACAAAATGGTCTTGAATTTTCTGTGAAAAAAATGTGTTGGCAATAAAAAAGTTAATTTGGGGATATAGATGTTTGTCTGTATTAACATTTATAGTAGAATGGTTTACATTTGCATTGTGAGAATAAGCATAATATGTTAACTGGTAATAACAAACTCTTGCATAAAGCTAATAGCAACTAACAAAACTATTTGATTATTTGTGAAAATTGACCTGGCAACTAATTGTATGAATAAAATGGGAGACCAGTTAAATAAGTGAACAAGTGAGAAAACAACATTGTTAGGCAGAGGTGATGGTAGCATTAAAACAATGATTTGAGACATAAACAAACTCCACCAGATTTGTAGACCAAAATCTTTACTAAACAGAAGTCCACAGTATTACAAATGGATTTTAAACAATGCAGTTTCTTACACACCTGAATGTACATTATGAAAATAGCTTGTGGTTATGTTGACTTCTGAGTGATAAGTTCTGAATTAATTTTTTGTTTCTCTCATATTTAATTATTGTTATGCTACCATAACTTTGAGTTCTTTGTTCACTATTTAAAACTGCACACAAGAACATTTATGGTCATCTTATGAATGGATATTACAATTTGGAGTGGAATATTTGTATTTTTGACAAGTATTTATTAGTGGCTTATGGGTAATTCAGAGCATAGTAGGTTAGTAATATAAAATATAAAAAAGACACGTTAATATTGTATTGCTAATGATCGAGATGATATGAAGAGGATTGTCAAATTGATTATTAGTGTCCTGAATGTTGTTTAGATTCATATTGAGCTTGGTGTGTGAGTGGTAACACTCTGATCTTGCATTTGGGAGAACACTAAGCTCAAATCCTGCTCTGAACATCTAAATTTCAGTTTTACACGGTTTCCGGAAATCACTCCAAGCAAATGTCGGAATAGTGTCTTCAAAAGATGATGGCCTAATTGCTTCCGATTCTTTGCACATGGCCTCTCCCGTCATCTAATGATGTTGATGTCAATGAGCCATAAAACACAGAAAGATGTAGTGGTTAGTCAAACATAAAATGAGGCAGCTTGGAGCAAATATTCCTCCAACAGAATTGGTTTTTTTTTTCTGAGACTGTTATTCCTGTAATTTAGTCATTTCTATAATGTGTGGTGAATAGCATGCAATTTTAGGCAGTCAGAATTTAAGCTTCCCCAAAATTCTGCATATTTTTTTTTAGGGAAAGGTCATGCATTAATTTTTCTTTCTTTGAGATTGGCCTTATTTTATTCTCCATTTCTGGTTTACTTCAAAGTTTGAAATTTCTTTCCTATATAGTGATGTTTTGGTTCAGTCTGAGTTAAAAATTCATGTTGTTTTGAAAAATGTGTACAGTCATAATTTAACTTGGGTGATTACCAGTTTAATTCAAAGCTGGCATTAGTAAAGAGTGGGATGAAATCTGGTGTGCATCGTGGAAAATTCCATAATGCATTTCTTCAGTTACATGAAACTGATGTTCTGGCCTGGTATTCAGGGGATGTGGGTTCAAATACCTGTCCAGCCACAATTTTTTTAGTTTTCCCTAAATCACACCAAAAGAATGGTTGGATGGTTCATTCAAAAGGCTATGGCCGATTTCCTTGCCCCCATCCTTTCCCGCCTCCAATGATCATGATGTCGACAAGGCATAAAGGCCAAAACAAAAAAATAACAGCTAGCAATATTTAAGAGTTTTTAGGTTTTTCAAAACAAATTAATAAGAAAAATCAATATTGTTGATCTGTATACCTGTTAACTTCCTCTGTAATTTTGGAAACACAGAATGTATATTATTTGATCAGTTTTCAATGTAGGTTTTTAAAAGTAATCGATACTAAAACAAAAAAAGAAGTAATCAGTATATGAAAAGAATTACTAAATTGATGTATGATATGGTGTACTAGGCTCAAAATATTGTGGTTGCTAATTATATACTGTAGATAGAATTAGTTTAACACAGCTACTACATTGTTTTACTGGCTTAAACTAATTTTTTTAGTTCATTTATTATTCCTTTATGAGAGACTTTTTGGATTATATTTACAACTATTTAAAAATTATTGTTAATAATAATATGAATTTACAATCATTTCATTATTACTGGCTATAGGAAAGGATGCTGTGACTCGGGACAGGGAAGAGAGGTTAAGATTAATCAAGGAACGTCAAAACGAGGAACGTCAGCGCAAGTTAGAGGAGCTGAAGCAACAAGCATTGGCAGCACAAAAGTTCCGCGAGCAGAAAGAGGAAGAACGGCGTCGACGGATGGAGGAGCTGCGTCAACGAGACAGTGACAGACGTCTGCAAGTTGAGGAGCGCAAGAGGCAGATCTGGGAAGCGGAACGCGATCGCCGAGAGGCCATACTGCGCAAGAACCAGGTCATACTTGTTTATAATGGTACTAATAGAAAAATAATGGTAGTATACTGAAAAGACATAACAAATTAATCAGTTTCGAGAAACTTGAAACTGTAGAGGAATAAAACACCTGGCAACAGCACTAAATGAGCACAGTGAGATGTCAGTCAGAGGTGACAGCGGGGTGAAGGTTACACATTGAAGGGAAATGAAAGTCTGGAAATGTTTTTTCTACATTTGTGAATTCTACTTATACACAGACGGAAAAAAAAATCCCAACACCAAGAAAAAATTATTGTAGAGTAATGAAATTTGGACAATGCATTTGTCAAGTTAACATGTTTAATTGATTAAATTTTCAAGATCACAGGTTAATTTAAGCTCAAGAAAATGCATTTCAAATGTGAAATACTGTTAAATTAATAGCCGGTGTAACCTCCAGAATTTTGAATGCAAGCCTGCAAACGTGAATGCATTGTGTCATACAGGTTTCGAATGTCACTTTGTGGTATGGAGTTCCATGCTTGTTGTACTTGTGCTGTCAATACTGGGACGGTCAGTGCTGGCTGTGGATGATGCTGGAGTTGTCGTCCAATGATATCCCATACGTGTTCAATTGGAGACAGATCTGGTGATCTCGCAGGCCAAGGTAACATGTCGACACTCTGTAGAGCACGTTGCGAGACAACAGCGGTATGAGGGCGAGCGTTATCCTGTTGAAAAACTCCCCCTTGAATGCTGTTCATGAATGGCAGCACTACAGGTTGAATTACCAGACTGACGTACAAATTTGCAGTCAGTGTGTTTGGTATAACCACAAGAGTGCTCCTGCTGTCATAGGAAATTGCTCCCCAGACCATGACTCCAGGTGTAGGTCCAGTGTGTCTAGGCCGCAGACAGTTTGGTTGCAGGCGTTCCCCTGGCCTCCTTCTGACCAACACTCGGCCATCACTGGCACCAAGGCAGAACCTGCTTTCATCAGAAAACACAACAGATCTCCACTCCGTCCTCCAATGAGCTCTGGCTTGACACCACTGGAGTCGCAAACGGCGATGGCTTGTAGTCAGTGGAATGCACGCTACAGGGCTGGAGTCATGGTCTGGGGAGCAATTTCCTATGACAGCAGGAGCACTCTTGTGGTTATACCAAACACACTGACTGCAAATTTGTACGTCAGTCTGGTAATTCAACCTGTAGTGCTGCCATTCATGAACAGCATTCAAGGGGGAGTTTTTCAACAGGATAACGCTCGCCCTCATACCGCTGTTGTCTCGCAACGTGCTCTACAGAGTGTCGACATGTTACCTTGGCCTGCGAGATCACCAGATCTGTCTCCAATTGAACACGTATGGGATATCATTGGACGACAACTCCAGCATCATCCACAGCCAGCACTGACCGTCCCAGTATTGACAGCACAAGTACAACAAGCATGGAACTCCATACCACAAAGTGACATTCGAAACCTGTATGACACAATGCATTCACGTTTGCAGGCTTGCATTCAAAATTCTGGAGGTTACACCGGCTATTAATTTAACAGTATTTCACATTTGAAATGCATTTTCTTGAGCTTAAATTAACCTGTGATCTTGAAAATTTAATCAATTAAACATGTTAACTTGACAAATGCATTGTCCAAATTTCATTACTCTACAATAATTTTTTCTTGGTGTTGGGATTTTTTTTTCCGTCTGTGTATATACCAACAATATTGTTAGCAAAACTAACTTAATATAGCTCTAAACAAATCTTGTAACAGTTATGTTGTAAGCAAATAAGACAGGATAGAAAGACAAGTAATTATTAGAATTGCAATAATTACATATCCAATAACATAGCTATTAAACTTTATATATGCGTGTGTGTTTGTAGTTGGTAAAAAGACAGTTTATAAATATTCACAATATAAGATACGCAGCAAGAACAGTACAGTTATGATCATCATGAATCTCAATGGTAAGGTGTTTTGCTGAATGTTAGGTATGCAGTTTGAATTGTGGAAAGGCTGTTTTAACTTTCTTTTTTATGATGATGAGTGTCAGAAAACTTGCTCATGTATGTGAAATATGCTGTGAGGGTGGATCAAATACAGTACTGGATTAACCACGTAGCAGGAGGTAGCAAATGCTACAGGCCTCGCGCCTTGTAGGGGGCCCTCGCGCCTCCTGGGCCCCGCATCTAGGCTATATGGGTGACCTTTTTTATTTTTTAGTTCTACAATTTTCCCCCGGACAGCAAAAATCAAGGGCCTCTTCTTCACATTTGCTACAGGCCCCGCGCTGTCTTAATCCGGCCCTGATCAAATATGAACTAGACTCTTTGAATTGAGAACACAGCAATGGCTTGAGTGGTGAGATGTTTGATGAGGATGTAAGGAGTGGAGAGATTGACAATGTTGAAGCAAGAGATGCACCCATCAATTGCTCAATACATAATTATTAAACTTTCTTACTGGTTTAGGCATGAAACCAATCAAAATTCAGGGAAGATAGGAAACACATTTTGGGAAACATACACTGATGAGGGGTTGTGTGTTTGCCTGGAATAAGGAATTCTTGAAAGGTCATTTGAAAGTAAAAATGACTCACGATTGTCATTCACAGCTGAGCACTACAGAGTGAAACATTAGCACAATTCATGACTTCGTAGAGGGTGTGAAATTTCTTGTGAAATTAAGTTGTAGCAGCACCCTAGCCAGGTTCTAGGGCAAAACCGCAACGGACAAAACCGCGACGGACAAAACCGCGACGGACAAAACCGCGACGGACAAAACCGCGAACGGACAAAACCGCGAACGGACAAAACCGCGAACGGACAAAACAGCGAACGGACAAAACCGCGAAAGGACAAAACCGCGAATACAGAAAAACCAGGAATCATAAAACCACAAGAGTTCGTAGATTCTTAGCGTTACCCAGGTTGCACCACGAGGAGGTGATCTACGTAACACCCCATTATTTTTAGGTGATTTCCCCCTTTGTTATTTTTTACAAACACGAGAGCCATTATTCAGGAAGATACACAATCTCTTCGGTTAACTGACCACCACAGAATGCTTGGATCTGCCATACCGGCCTTGCCTCGGAAATGCCCGAACGTCTCCGGGTTTTGACTTTGGCTGCCGAATTTTCCATTTGCATGCGGGGATTTCTCCTGCGACGGCAACAAAAGATCGTCCAGGCAAATTGTTCGCTCGACTTGAGAAGGGTCAGTTAGGCCGAACCTACCGGAGATAAGCGGGTCTTCCCACTCACTCCATTGTGAAGGCCATTGTCACTATTCTCAGGTATATAGAAGCCCCATTAAGCTGCATTCCCACCGCGCGTCGGGTCTAATTCTTTATTAACCTCAACCAAAACAAAATCGTCAAATAAGAAGTGATGACGCTTGACAGAATAATATTTTGGTGCATAAGAGATCAAAGAGTGAGGGGACAACTTGTAGATTATAAATTATATATACACAAAATGAGTTACAGTACTCCATAATAAAGTAACCCTAGCTGCGATCCACAAATCATTTAAAACTGCGTTAGGATAATATTTTGATGCATAAGAGATCAAACAGTGAGGGGATAACGCGTAGATTATAAATTACATATACACAAAATAAATTACAGTACCGTACTCCATAATAACGTAACCCTAGCTGCGATCCCCAAATCGTTTAAAAGCTGCGTTAGGATAATATTTTGGAGCATAAGAGATCAAACAGTGAGGGGATAACTCGTAGATTTGTCCGTTTCGCGGTTTTGTCCGTTTCGCTGTTTTGTCCGTTCGCGGTTTTGTCCTCGCGGTTTTGTCACTTCGCGGTTTTGTCCGGACACGCCCTAGCCATCATCACAAAGGACCTAGTGTTCCGTAAAGTGTCTGCCCGACGGGTGCCCCGTCTTTTGATTGCAGAACGTAAGTTGGTATGTTTGCACACCTGTAAGTGGCTCTCATCAAGGTTTGTGGAAGGAGGAGGTGCATTTTTTAATCACATTTTAGCCTCTGAGATTTAAGTCCACCACAATACACCCATGTCAAAACAAGCAAGTATAGAATGGTGAAAGAAGAGTGAGGCAGTCCCAGTAAAGGCAGAGACTCTGCCATCAACTGACAAAGTGCATGAAACTTATTATTTTTATTGATGTAGCATTTTACATGGGTGTAACACTATTGTGTAGCTTACTACCATAACCTGTTGGGTGAGGTTAAGATTGCTTATTGCTGCAAAAGAGGTGACCAGCTAATAAGGGATACGATTATTCTCAATCACAGTGCTCAACCCCATACTGCAGCTCTCACTATCACAAAACTGGAGAAAATCACTTGATCACACTCCCAACAGCCTTGTGATTTTCACTTCTCTTTGAGCCGATGGAATAAGCACTGGGAGGCCAACGATTTCATGACAACACAGTGGGTGGCTTCATACACAATTGGCTACTGACACAACTTCCTTCTTTTATGATGACTGCATCAGAAAGCTTCCAATACACTAGGAAAAGTGTATTTCAAAAAAAAAGGGGAGTACTTCCAAAAATTCATAAAGTTGTGATTAGTAAAACATAATTTGAATACCTTACAATATGTTTGGCAGTACTAATAATATTAATTAAAAGCAAAAAGCTTTTAGGCAATTAAGATGACAAAGGATAGGGAAAATAGACACATCAATCAAGAAACATGAAGGCAAAGAGTAGCAACGACCACACAAAGGACTAACATGTTTCTATTGTATTTCATTCTTAAACCTTATTCGTGCAAATAGTGACAAGCCATTTGACAAAGGAGGTGCATGCACACCAGGGCCCATCGCTTAACTGGGTTGGCCATGGAGAAAAGTGTGGAGATGGGGAGTAAACAATACAAAATAAACTATTAAAAAGTGTGGGAAAGCAATATCACTGAAGGTGGTGAACTATTAATATATGTACAATTTCTCAGCGACATTGAAGTGGGAACTTCTGCAAGGTGATAAAAGGAATGGTAACTTACACTCACCAAAGTTGAAGGGAGGAGCACTGCAGGAACAAAAAGCACTTCACAAACACAAAAAATATTAATTTGAGCTATGCCCTTCTTCAAGAAAATAGAAATGTGGCCGAGATAACGTAGGGACCTGTGGTTAACACAACCACATAAATGGTGATTTTGACCGTTATGATCAGAGTTGAGGTGAAGGTGAGGGAGGGGTGGTAATAAACCAATATTAGTGGAAATTTTAAATATGGAGAAGTAAATTAATAAAAATAAAAAAGGAGACACGTAAAATAGATGGGAAATCATTTAGAAATTTAAAAGATAAATAAAAATTTATTTCATGCGATTAACATTTCCACTGATATTGTCTTGGATCCAGGAATGGTTTTGTAACAACCACTCGAGATATAACAAAACCAGTCCAACATACATTTTCAGTATTGAAAGTACACTACCACCTCGGTGTAGATTGAATGATGCCCACTACGGAAAACTGAGAACCCTGACTTGGGTAAGAGCTAAGATAAATATAGTGAGTTTCCACTGACAATCACTTATATGTTAATGTATTTTACAGAAGCCCACTAAGGGACATAGATATCAATTTTCTGCAGCTGAATGCAAATATAGTTTCTACAGAAACATATAAAATATTTTGTTTTAATTGCTCTTATTTTTATTTCTGCTGCAAGTCGCAATAAGTTTCAATGATGAAATGGCTGTTTTAAAGAATTGATATGGAGATGTGCGATGAATAGTTGTTCGGAGAAATATATCTTACTAGATAAATACATAAGATAGATAATATGGGAACAGTAAGAAAATGCTGATAGTGTTTCAGTATTTATTGTTCTTTTTTTAATTCCAAAAGTAGTGTCATTTACTTAAGTAAAGATATGCCATTTCTTGTGAATTCTTGTTGAAAATTGCATATAAGCAAAATTTGTAGGTATTTTCTGAGAAGTCTATCCTGGTGTACTGCTTCTACACAATTTCACGGGTGTTCAGCTGGATAAATTCTGCTTAATACAGTGATTCAACAGCTTCGTGCGCATTCTTCAGGTGATTTATATCAAGAATTCTGCCATATACCACTTCACCTAATGAAGACAGTGAAGTAAGCTTTGAAACATTGTTTGTAGCAGAATTTAAACGGCTGAACACCTGTGAAATCCATGTTGACATTGCCTTGTAGATTTTTTTACTTATCCCAAAGTTTGTAGCATTTTTACTATGCTATTTCCATACCCTGTTTTCTCATTTGATTCCTATAAAGTTATTTTTTGTTGCAGGAACGAGAAGCTCGTATTGACTCAAAAAGACGAAATGAGCGCAGTTCAGCAGTTTTTGCCTTTGGTAGTTCAACACCTCGGATGCTTGAGCCTGCAGATACTGGTGGCTCATTTTGGGGAACAAGAAGGTGACAATTTTTTTTACATTGCTGGAAAAGTGCTTGTTCAAAATAAGATATGTCAAAGGTCAATTTTTTTATTCAAAATAGCTGTTGGGTGTCTACACTAGGTTATGTTTAAAATAAAATTTTCAAATATGAGGCTAACATCTGTTAAATCTCATAAATATTTGCCACTTCACCCTTTCTGTGATGTTCCTATAGGTTTTCCATGTAAATGGTAATTGATCATCTTTATTATTCTGTCATTTCTATTCTAGTCCTTTCCTTTTCTTCTACCAAACTTTGCATCTTCAATTCTTATTTCTGTATTTAATTTTCTTATTGAATGCATCCTGCTATCCTTTGTAAGTTTCTCGTTTCTGTTTTCATCTTATTCTTTTCTGTTATTGTCAGTGTCTCACTATCGTATCACGCAGTTAATTTTTCCACTATCTTATAGAACTTCGATAATGTGTTCGTTGTATTGTAAAATTTATATAATTAAACCTGCACATTTTCTGTTTCGTTATCTATAAATTAAAATTGTAATTCCAAGGAAGTTAAATGCATTTCCTTTTTCTCCCCGATTCTCATTTATGGTAATTCTAGTAGTGTGTGGTGGGTGAGTGGTAACGCTCTGGCTTTGCATTTGGGAGGACGCGGGTTTCAATCCACATCTGGCCATCCGGATTTTGGTTTTCTATGGTTTCCATAAATCACTCCAAATGAATGCTGAGATGTTTCCTTCAAAAGGATGTGACTGAATTTCTTCCCATCCTTTGCCCCAGTCATTTCCTGCCTCTAATGAGTGGAGATGAAACGGCAGTGACATTACGGACGCAGAAACAGAAGCTGATGTTATATTGGTTTTTTAATGGAAGAAGAAATGGAGTAATTGTTTTAAAATGTTATTTTCTGTAAAAGACTCTCCACTTAGTGTCTAGTTACTTGTATTTAATAAAAGTACCAAGTTAAATCACGATTTTAATAAAGCCAAATCAATCAATCAGTAAGTAACTTACTTTTAAGCAAATAATAATAATAATAATAATAATATGAAAGAGAGAGATAAATTACTCCCAACACTGACCAAATTTAAAGGGAGGAGGGCAGCAGCAATGCAAGTATGCCCACATATTGGCAAAGTGTTTTGCTCGAAATATTGTGCTTTTTGTGTTGTTACCGAGCGTGGTGGTGTAACGGATAGCGTTCTGGCCTCGCATTCGGGAGGACGGTGGTTCGAATCCCCGTCCGGGCATCCAGATTTGGGTTTTCCATGGTTTCCCAAATCACTCCAGGCAAATGCCGGGATGCTTCCTTAAAAAGGCAATGGCCAAATTCCTTCCCATTCCTTGCCCCTATCCTTTCCCGTCTCTAAAGACCTCGCTGTTGAGAGATGTAAAGCAGTTTAAAAAAAAAAAAAAAAATATTGTTATCTTTTGTTTCTGCTGCCATCCTCCCTTCAACATTGGTTAGTGTTGGGTGTAATTTATCGTCCTCTTCCATATAAATATTGCTTCACGGCAATTCTTCATACCTCATTGTTAATGATAGTAATTGTAATAGTAGTAATTGTAATAATATTCCAATTACTATTTGAAAGTTAAAAGTGGCAAATTGTATCTTAAAAGAAAATACTTACAAGCTTTTTCTCTCTTTACATTGCTTCTTCGCATCATAAATTATTCTTGTTCCGCTGAGCAATTTTTTGCTAGTAACACTGCTGGGTGGAGCTGACAACATGGTATATTTGTGAACATTCATTTGCCACCACTTAAAACGCTGTTCTTTTAATGGAATTCTTTTTTCATGGTTGACACTGATTTTGCCTTGGTAATGGGTTCTAACTGGAAATATGGATCATCATCTTCAATATCATTAGAGTTTAAAATGGACTTTAGTATCACCAATGATTGTTGAGTTTATTGTAGAAATATCTTATATCTTGAAGGCTGAGATTCATGAGAACTTCTGATAAATTATTTTTTTAAATTTTTTAATTCCTTTTATTCCTTTTTCTTAGGGTGGAAGGAGAGCACTCATCTTGATCGACCATTTCATCTTCCTTTTTTTGGGTTTTAATTCAAATTAACTGGATTTTGACCTCCTGTTTGGTAATCTCGTTAAAAAAATGTTGCCTATATCGTGGATTCAAATATGTAGAAGTAGTGCTTAAGAAATGTTGGCTCAAATCAATAAATCTGGAATTTAGCTCATCTGTATTTTTTTATTATTATTATTACTCTTTTGAAGTCATTTGAAGTGTTAGGTTTAACATCCGCTGCTTGCAAAGTACTAACAGTAACTTGTTGAAGTGATATAGTGGGAAAATTTATTCTTGAGAATTTCTGAACTCCATGGTGACCTACTCAAATGGCCTGTATATTTTTACAAACATTTCAATGTCTACCCAGTCATCTGGATTGATTGTCGTCGTCTTGATTCAGTCGTATAAAATGCACTGTTCCGAATGGAAAAATATTACATAAATATTACAAAACAAATAATATGGCTTGGATTACTAACCTAATTGAACAATCTTGTATTGCAGATAGTGCAGGTTGATTTAGTGTTTTAATTTATTTTTCTCTGTTTTTCTTGGGCTATAAAAGAATGATTGAGTTGCTCCAATTCTAATTATCTTTGATTCCAGCTGCTCTAACAGTTTTGATGCAGTGATTCAATTGGTGGATGCTTCAATCAAAATCTTGAATGTCTTGACATCACCATTGCTTTAATCATATTAGAACCTAGATCACATACTACGCAATGAACTGCTTCAGTTTTTATGCCCCACTCTTGGGAAAAATCAGTTATTTATTTCGTAGACTGCCATAAAATTTCATAAAAAATATCTTGCTTCTTATATACCACTGAACATAATTATGTATACTCCTTTGTTTTCATTTATTTTAAATTTTTACTCATTTCTGTTACAAGGGCAATGTTCATTCCCTTTCTTCCATAGTTCTTTGCAATTCCTCTGGTTTTTTTTGTCAAGCTTACAACATTCCATGTTATCTTCATTTTATCTTTGACACTTAATTTCGTATACTTTTCCCTTTCCCATTCATCAGATAGTACAGTTATGAATACTGAGGCATTGAGAGAGTTTTCAGAATGAAAAATTTGCCCCGATTGTGTTGTACAGAGTGGGGAAAGTCTAGTGGTGTCTTCCATCTTCCTGCTTGGAGACAAAAAACCTGCTCCACTAAGACATGTTGCCTTCACCATGACACATGATTTCTACCAATTTCTGCTATGGTATGACTTTTTTGCGTCATAAACAAGTCGGTATTACTTGCGACTGTTGACCCTCATCTGCTTGTTGTGGACTAATCTTGTTATCTTCTCAACCTTAAAACAATGGCAGTACCTCAAATCCCCACTCCACGATAATAATAAAAAACCATCAGTTTAGCCTTTAGTTGCAATGTAAAGATGTTTTTTCTACAAGATTGTTTAACCATGCATGTGCATAAATAAACGATAGTTGCATTATTCCTTTAATTGTATTCTTCCCCCTATACTAGTGGTTCCCTAAGTTTTTCTTACAATGCTTTCTTTCATCAAAAGCAAAATACCCACCCCCCCCCATTCCCCCACCCCTGTCACAATTTTATTATTAAAAAGATAAATTTCTAGTGCTAAAGATGACATATCTGAGGAAACTTACTGAGTATGTGGTGTTAGAATTAACTCAAAAAAGGCAGTGAAGGAGACATAATAGTTTCAACAGTGTAGAGCTATCTCATACCCTGCACTCCTCTTCACATGTACCTATACCAAGGAGCTCTTAAACCAATACAAATAGAAATAGCAAGTTCACTGAGGAGAAGAGAAGCTATTTCCAACTCCAGTGTGTCCCGGAATAATAAAGTTAAATGACTGGTGTTTACACATGTCCTGACATGTGAGGAGCTGCACTGGCCTGTAATGTGCGAGTCCACCACATTTATTCTCTCCGCATGGTATCGGGGAAACTCCTTGCAGATTGGCTGACTACTACCTTCTTTAGTTTCCTCTAATCCACTCCATATTTCCAAAAGAGCCTACCGATCGTGGTGGGTAAGCAGTTAACGTTCTAGCCTTGCATTCGGGAGGACGCCGGTTCGAATCCCCGTGCGGGCATCCAGATTTGGGTTTTCCGCGGTTTCCCCAAATCACTCGAGCTGAATGCCGGGATGCTTCCTTCAAAAGGCCGTGGCTGATTTCCTTCCCATTCCTTGTCCCCAGTCTCATCCCGCCTCTAATGACCTGGACGAGGTGTAAAACTGTAAGGGGGGGAAAACTAACAAAAGAGCCTCTACAACTGTCGCCTCCAGACACAGTTGCCATCCACTATGTATTACCACCAGAGAGAAACATTTAAACAAAACATTTCTACCAAAAACTCATTTGCAGGGCTGTGTTTACTATTATTATTGCTTCGCAATTCACTAAAAGTGGAAGGCGGAGGTTGTGTTGCACTTATCCTAATGTGTTATGATTTATACATCAGAATGGATATATGGCTTAAGGCAGGAGGTGCCCATGGGCTACATTGAGGAACCATCTCGGCATTTGCCTGGAGCGATCTGGGAAAACCATGGTGGCAGGAGCGGTTTCTCGAGACCTACTCCTGTTGGACTCGCTCGATAAATCCTTCCTATTCCATTCCCCAACCACTCATGGAAAAAATGAGTATAGAAAAGAATTGGTTCTGGCCTTGATTTCTCTTATTTCCATGGTAATTCATAGATATGAATATTGCTGGTGGTAATACGTGGGTGGTCTGAAAAGTTTCCGACCTCAACCTGAAGATGGCGGCACTTGTAAATAAAAGCTAGTGAATTTCGTTGTTTATCTGTTGACAGTTACTCACCAAAGTTTCAGCCATTTTGGACGCACAGTTGTTATGTAACAGTCCTTTGAGTGAGTTGATGTGAGTGTTTTTGTGAAAATGCACAAAATCGAGTATCGAGCTGTCATTTAATATTTGTTTTTGAAAGGCAATACGCCTACGCAAATCAAAGATGAGTTGGATTCTGAATATGGGGACTCTGCACCATCACACCATCACTTACCACAGTGAAATTTTGGGCAGCTGAATTTAAACGTGGCTGTAAGAGCTTGGGAGACGATGAACATTCGGGACGTCAAAAAACTGCAACTACTGATGAAAACATCGCCAAAGTTCACCAATTGGTGTTAGACGACCGCCAAATTAAAGTGAGAGAGATAGCAGAGGTTATGAACATTTCAAAAGAACGTGTTTGTTACATATTAAATCAACATTTAGGCATGAAAAAGCTGTCCGCACGTTGGGTGCCGTGTTTGCTCACATTAGACCAAAAACGTGTTCGAATGAACATTTCCATTGCTCTGTTGGCGCAGTTTAGGCGCAATAAATCTGAGTTTTGGTGCCAATTAATTACTGTAGATGAAACTTTGATACACCATTATACACCCGAAACAAAAATACAGTCCAAACAGTGGGGAACTGTCTCCAAAAAAAAGCAAAAACTGTTTTTTTCGGCTGGGAAAGTGCTAGCGACTGTTTTTTGTGATAGTCATGGAGTTATTTTAATCGATTACCTTCAAAAAGGAAAAACCATTACAGGAGCATACTACGCATAATTACTTGACAAACTGAAGGCAGAACTTGCCGAAAATCGGCCACATTTGCAGAAAAAGAAAATCCTATTTCACCAGCGGTTGCCATGGCGAAAATTCATGAATTATGGTTTGAACTGCTTCACCATCCACCTTACTCACCAGATCTAGCCCCCAAGTGACTTCTTTTTGTTCCCTCATCTAAAAATTGCGCTAGGAGGACAGAGATTTTCGTCAAATGAAGAGGCAATCAATTTGCAGAGAAAAATGCCGAGTACTATTTGGATGGGTTACAGAGATGGGAGCATCGCTGGGAGAAGTGTGTAGAGTTATGAGGAGACTATGTTGAAAAATAAAAATCTTTGTTAGGTCGGAAACTTTCCAGACCACCTTTGTATGTGTTTGCTGTCATTCCGAAATACGTTTCTCGTGAATTTTCCAATTGGCTTCTGCTGAAAGGAATGCCTTTGATGTTCCAAATCTTCTCAACCTAACTCCCTCAAAATCACACATTTTCCATCCATCTATGTATACCAATAATGAATTAGGTGGCTCTTCTTTGGACCTTCTCAAATTCCTCCACTAACCCCTTTTGATGGGGTGGCCCATACAGAACAGTATTCTAAGTGAAGTCGCACCAGTGCTTTGGATGCAATTGATTTAACTTCTGGCATACACAGTTTAAAATTACAACCTAGAAATCGGAGCTTATGATTTTCTTTCTCAATTATCTTCTCAGTATGTTCATTCTACAACAAATTATTGAAAATTGTTACCCTAAGGTATTTAGCAGAATGAACCATTCTAAGGACAGTGCCATTAATTATATATATACTCACAAATAAATGGTGCTACCTTTATACTTAACTCCAGTTGCCAATCTTTGCACCAGGCAATTATTTTCATTACATTGGTTTCTAACAAAGTGCAGTTGACCTGGGTTATTATTTCACACTACATAATAGTATCGTCGGCGAATACTCTTCTTCCCCCTCCCCCCCCTTTTCCCCTTTTTATTACATCCCACAACTCGTTGATGAGTATGAGAAATGGGGACCCTATCACACTTCCCTCCATTAGTTAAGCCATGATAAATGTTTGCAAACTGAGATGGAAAGAGCTACCTACTTTGAATTGAACCTGTAAAATTATTGAACTGGTATGGTCCTTGAGTTTGTGGCATTACATTGCTAATTTTTATTACTTCTGTGCAACGGATAAACACACAGACAAGTTATTTTCTTGTTGGAAAGAATGAAAAAGATATAAATTCATGGCAAACTTACTCAACGATACAAGTCACACAAAAACTTGCCAAATGTAGGATGATAAAATATGTTAATAAGCGACATGCATTGAGAAAGATAACTTACATATCTTTTCTAAAAAAAAAAAAAGAGCAACAACTCTCAACAACAATCGAAGAAGGGTTGTGTACACAATAAGCGTCTCTCTGAAAGATAAAACAACTTTCAAGGACATACACACAGAGAAAAGTAAAAACTACACCTTTTCAAATTTATGCATTAATCTTTGCAGATTATACCATTTTATTCTTTTACTTTCAAATTCTTTCTGAACTCATTGGTAAACGACAAAAAAAAAGTATAATCAAAAACAAATGGGTGTCTACCCTTTATCACAGTTGTCCATTTTTTTACTTTAAAATTCTTCTTTCTCTCTATAGTTATTATTATTCGCTTTAAAAAATATCCTCATCATTATTACAAAATTTCCTAACCAGAATAAGCAAGCACTTGCCACACAAGGGGAAATTAACATTGATCTGTTTTCACTATCCAATTGCTTGTAACTTATTTACATAAAGGGCCACATTTGACTTGTTTGAAAAGGCATCCCGATGACGGATGTTCCCCTTCTTAATGAACCAGTATTTTAGCATTATTCTGAAATTATTTTCAACAACCATCCTTCTCATATCATTGTACCAGTACTTTAACATTTTTCTGAATTATTGCAGCAACACGTGATGCATTCCATCCGTTCTGTATAATAGCATTATCTCTATACTGACAAGTATTGGAAGTTGCACATCCTTTTTATTGAAACCACATGATTATGCAGTCGCAGTGGAAATCCTGATGGCTTCTTTCCCCTTTCTCGCAGCTATTTGCGTCACTCACAAAAACAATGTTTATCTCTTTCAAAAATTTGTCCCGACTGATTTTTGTTGTGATCTTTCAAATCACATCATTTTATATTTTCCCATTAAACTTCTCCACCCCATTTCCATCTAAGTTTTTACTATATTAACATAACTTCCCACATCAACCTTCCAATTTATGTGTACTGGAATATTTTCTCCCATTGACTCATCTTTCTCTGAAAAAAAATTGCTTCACTCTTTCTGTGTTGAAATCCTTCATCCAAATCACTGTCACCTTTTACCTGGTTGATGCCTTTTTTCACGTGTAAAACTTTATCCTCCACTTTGCCTGAAACCAGTAGACCGTCAGAAACTGTAGCCTGTAAACTTGGAATGGAAATCCGTAATTCAGACTTTAAAACAGTGCAGTTGAGAGTAGTTTAAAAAAATATATTAATAATTGAGCTCTAAATCCAGTCTTTTTCCAAATTTTGCATGTAATTCAATATGTCTGTTTTATTTCTCCCGTTAATTTTCTGAGCGTACCATTTTAATCAGAAGCAATTGGATCCATTCTAACCTTTAATATCTCTGAACACAAACAAAATAACAACAACAAAAAAGGTCACAAGACTCGGAAAGCTAACAACCATTAAAAAATAAAACTACACACACACAAATGCAATGCAACAAAATAAAAAATAATTAGTCAAAGATTTTTTTGCCCTCCAAGAACAATCTTTTAGCAGAAATGTAACTAATGTTGCTTGGTTTCATTGACTCTAGTGTGGAAAAACAGATTTTGAAAATTTCACGGCTATGGACAAAAACTGTGAAAAAAGAAAAGGAATTTGAAATTACTCTGCATCGGCTTTTCCTTATTTGGAATACCTGTATTCATCTTTGACGTCTTCTTTTTGGACCCACCGGTTTTGACCTAGATTGTAAGGCTGTGTCCCTTTCTTGTCGGCTGGGCTTGTTACCTTGTTGACTGCATCTGTCCATCCTTAAATACACAATGGTCATTCCTTCGTTCTCCTGTCAATGATCATTTCTGGCCTAAACCTTTCTTTCCTGCTCGCATCTTTTCTCAGTTGCGTACAATGTCATTTATTCTCTTTCTTCATTAGCATTCACTGTAATTAAATTTCTGTTTCTGGCAGCAAGTCCATTTCATGACAACCATGTGAGAAATTCTCTATTGGAGTGGCATTTTAACTGTGTAAAAAGAAGTCAAGAAAAGTAACAATGAAAATGCTGTTGGCCAATGGAAATAGGGAAGGCTAGGGAAAGTAAATAGTGATCGGGTGAGTCTGTGTGTACACTTCAGATTCCTGCTCTAATCATCGTTAATATTTATACCAAAATATTGTAAAATGCATTCATCGTGGCCCTCCTACTTTGCCTATCCTTCCTTATTTTTATGTCAAAATTAATTTTTTGGGTGCTAAATTCCTTTTATCTTATTCCTTAACCTATACCACCAAGCTCTTGTACCAGTATAACTGTTAGTTCCATGGGGAGGAGAGAAGCTATTTCACTTGAGCTCAGAGTCCCAGCTCAAAACCAATATTAATAAACTGGCATTTGTTCATGCTCCACTCTGTGCACTGTCTACGTTCTGCCTCGGCTACTTGTCTAGTTCGGCCTGCAGTCTGCTTAATTGTCTCTGTATTGCATCTCATTACACCAGTGTATTTCAAATATGAACTGTCTTTGCAGACACTGGCTGCAGTTCCATTTTGTAACTACGTATGGCCACTGACACAGCTACTTTGTATAACCACTTGTTTTATATATATTTGAAATGAGCAAGGCCTAATGCTTATATCACTAATTCTGTCCGAGATTGGATCGGTCATAGTTGTGCCAACCAGATGAATGCTTGCTGTCAGAGTCCATTGACATGTGCCCACCAGGGACAAACGCTTATACTAAAATTGCACTTGTAAGGGTCTTGTTTCTTTACAAGATGCCTCAACTAGATGCTCTATCCCATCCCACAAGTTTCAAATAAAATTAAGACTAGAAAATTACTGACATGTTGGAATCCCTTTCTTGGGATAGTGAGGTTTTAAAAGATTTTTGCTGCATTTAAAATTGTAATAACCATGTGAATATATTAGTTCTGATATCAGTTTAAAAAAAATGATTTGTTCTTCAGGTCATGTAAATTTACTATAAGGCCAGATAGTGTCTCCACACATCATGCATCTTCCATTGCTCCGAACTTCTAGCACTTGACACCATGGGTCTTCGGCCTGTTGTAAATGTACCCCAGGCCCGCCAGACAAGGGGGGGGGGATGACTGACCAGAGGAGACCCCCCCATCTGGCCCAAGAATGCACCCATTGTCTGCTCGAGCAGAGGTAGAGCTGAAAAAAAGTCTCCGATCTGGCCTGGGGGGGGGGAAGCCCCAAACCGGTTACGTCACTGCTAAGAACACTGACCCGGGGCCCAAGAATCCTAGTGCCAGCCCTGCTCTTAAGCTTATTACTGCTTGTAAAATGGTTTGTTCAGAAATTTATTCCATCTATTTCAAATGTTTACGTACAGTTAGGAAATTGGTGTAATCAGTAAAGGTTATACTTTAAACATTATTGCTGCTGTTTATATAATTGGACGTAAAGATGAGAAAATAAAGGATTTGGAACTGATTACCTCAACAAATTGTCTTCATTCTGATAAATAAAAAAATATGTAAGGAACGCCAGGGATAGTTTTTTTTTTTCTTCACATTCCACATCTCTGAGAGATGTATGTAAAATAATGTGGGTGTGGGGACGAAGGTACTATGTTGCACCGAAAGTAAGGTTCCCAATGAGCTACAGACGTGAGGAAAGGTGCTAGGCTAAATCCAGCAACACCGCCACTTGCAGGGGTTCCCCCACTCTCGATTCCATCCATCCGTGCTTTGCTTCACTGCTTAGACTTGGCGTGGCAGCCGTCTGAGGTGGAAGTGCCAATCGCCACTGCTGCCAAGTGTGAGGTTCGTGCAGTAATCCAGTTTTTACACACGAAATAGGTTCCACCTGTGGATATTCATCGTTAACTTGGAGATTTATGGTGACAAATTTATATCCGTCCAACATGTCCGCAAATGGTGTAGGTATTTTGCTACCAGACACACAGAATTTTACGACAGAGAAGGGAGTGCCAGACAGAGGGTTTCAGAGGAGATTGTCTAGAAGATTGTGAGAAAACTGCTTAAAAATAGGAGGGTCACCGTCCATGAACTTGTTGAATATATTCGTGAAAGTTCCCACTGCACAATTGAAAGAACTTTGACTGGAACATTGGGGTATCGCAGGGTGTGTGCTCGATGGGTCCTGTGAATGCTGACAGACTGACACGAGGAGCAACACTTTAACTGTGCTCGACAATGTGAAGGCAACAAGCAGAAGTTAATGAACTCGTTTATCCCCCACTTGCTGGGGTAATTGCCCATAGTGGGGGATCGGTAGACCTAGCATTCTTTATCATTACAGGAGATGAAACTTAGGTCTTTCATTACACCCCTGTAACAAAACAACAATCACATCAATGGCGTCATTCAGGTTCACCAATGGTAAAGTAGTTCAAACAAACAGTCAGTTGGAAAAGTCATGATGACTGTGTTTTAGGATCATAAGGGGATATTGCTCAAAGATTTCATGCCTCCTGGGACAATGACAAACTAAAGCAGGTATTGAGAGACTCTAACCTAACTCTGGTGAGCTATCCAGAATCGTCAGAGGTGTAAACTGACGGAGGAAGTGGTGCTGCTTCGTGACAACGCTCGAGCCAATGTTTGGGTGAACTGTTAGGCCCCATCCCCTTTACAGCCCAAACCTAACCCCCCAGTAATTATCACTTATTATCAAATTTAAAGGAACACTTGGGTGGCCTACACTTTGGGAGTGATGATGAATAAGAGGTACCACACTTCCTCAATGGGATGGTGGCAGAGTTCTTCAACATCGGGATACGAAGGTTGGAGTGCCGTCTACAAAAATGTGTGGGGAAAAAAATGGGGACTATGTAGAAAAATAAAACGGTGCTCGAGCTTTTCAACAGTTTAATGGTTATGAGAATAAACAGTGCTGTCTATTTTTTTAAAATATGGGAATCTTATATTTGGTACAACCCTTGTAGATTTATGAAAACCTAATTTTTATTTCCAAATGTTTTTAAATTTGATAAGTAAACTTACTCTGGGCAGCAAATAAGAGTTTCAACCTAATACATCGCCTCTGAATTTTTTATCTGCAATAGTACTGGATATTATTTAGGATTTTGGATTGACCAATTTATTGAGTTAGGATTTGAAAGGGATACATGACTGTAAAGAGAAAAATATGAATTTCGTACTGTGAACGCTTAAGTTATATGGACACCAAAAATCAACTTTATTTGTTCAGTGCAAGTTAGATTTTTGTTTAAAAAATACAGGTGTTAATCATATGTGCAAGTACGTGACATTGCTCTTTGGTAAACTACAATTTTGTTACCGTGTGTTTAGCTTTTCTCATTATCTTCTTCAGATCTTAAGTTATTTGTTTAAGTTTCCTCACTGAATGCTTTATGTTGTAACTAAACTGCTTTTCTCTAATTCATTTAGGCATTTAATACCCACGTTTAATTGCTTTTTGGCCTCTTAGGGTTTTGTAGATAATGCTAGATGTTCATATTCTTCACTCAAATTTTGTTGGTATATGCTCTGGTTTCATGTGTACTTAATGTAAGAAACCTCTTTATGTGACTCTCCATATAATTTTCCATATCATTTAGTAACTGTAACATAATAATAATAATAATAATAATAATAATTATACTCATTCAGGAAGAATTAACAAGGAGACAACCAGATGTTGTGAATACCGACTTTTCTCATTTTAGGGGCCTGTAGCACACCTCAAGATTAATCTGCGAAGCAGTGCTTAAGTATATCTGTCAAGTATTCTCAAGAAATTGACCTATAAATTCTCTTTTGCATTTATACTATGGTACTGTAGCAGTTCTGCTCAGTTGGCTTCGAGTAGAGTGGCAGATTGGAAAACTAGTTGCTGATTGGCTATGAGTCGAAGCCTTGTTCTGATTTTTTATTTTTATTTTGCTGATATGTTTTATTCCAAATAAGAAGTCTTTACTGTATTATTTGTATTTCTATTACTAATGCTTTGTCACAAAATTTTTGCATTCCTGTGTTTTTCCTTATTTCTTTTAAAAGGCAAGGTGAATTTACTTCAAAGAAATGTAATATTCTGCATTTTTCCCACTTCCCTACTGAAATATTTCAATGGTCACATGAATATCTGTAAATAAAAAATTATATAAAAAATTCAGAATATTAATATTTGACACAAAATAAGTGCAAATTTGCATCAAGATGAAATAATAATTAGTTTCATACTATATCATTTACTTTCTTCCCCATTTTTTTCCAGAGCAGTTAAAAAATACTAATTCAATTCCAACCTTTCCAATTAAATTTTTTTTATTATTAATGCAAATGAAATTGGTCTTCAGTTAGAAAATTTAAAAGCAAATCTTTCATCCCTAAGCTAAAAATTGCAGCAATGTGAAAATTTAATGACATAAAGCATTGATAATGTGGTTAATACTGCTTGTATGAAGTAAAACTTGTCGCAGAATAAAGTCACCCCACTCACTAGTCTGTCACTTTCTTCACATTGTTTCCTTTTTAGTAATGTAAGTACAGTTTGTCTCGAGTTTTAATTGATGTCTTTACATAGCCCTTGTAAACTTTGGTAATTTTTTTCTTCAGTAAAATTGTTATAAAGGGCTGGTTTGTCTACTGCAGCACTTAGGAATAATGTCACACAAAAAATAAATACGAGGGGCATTTTTTTTTTCAACCTCTGATTGCACAGCATAGAGACCAGGCGAGTGTCAGGTGACCAGTTGGCGCAGTACACAATTGTGCCTCTCTCCTACCACACACACTGTTTTTGCCGTGTTTGTGACTTCATTCTGTGCAGAGCTGCAGTCACAGAAACATGACTATATTGATCAATTCTGCCGCCAAGTGCGAGTTAAGAAGCATTATTCGTTTTCTGCAAGCAGAAGGGAACAGTGCTGCAGAAATCCATTGAAGAATGAGCCAAGTGTATGGAAAGGGCTTTATGAGTGAAGGAGTCATGCGTGAATGGTGCAGAAAATTTAAAGAAGGCCCAACTGATGTGCACGATGAAGGAGGTCAAGGACGCAAATCTGTCGCTACAGATGAAATTGTTCAAGGAATTGACAAAGTGGTAAGAGAAAACAGCAGGTTCGCGATAAGTGATTTATCAATGAAATTTCCAGAGGTGTCAAGATCTTCTCTGTACTCTATCGTAACAGACAATTTACGCTATTAAAAAAAAATCTGTGCTCACTGAGTCCCTAAAATTTTAACCGACAATCACAAAACTCACCAAATGGCGTCAGCTTTGAAGTTCCTTGACCGTTATCACGCAGATGGAAATTTTTTTTTTGAAATCAGTTGGGACTTGAGATGAGATGTGAATTAGGTATTACACGCTGGAAACAAAACAACAATCTCAACAATTGATGCACACAAATACACCAAACAAACCAAAAAAGTTCAAAGAGAACTTCAACAACTGAAAGGTTATGGCTACCGTGTTTTGGGTCCAAAAAGTTGTATTCCTTGTGGAGTTTATGCTGCCAGGGACCACGATTAATGCAGCTGTTTACTGTGAAACTTTGAAACGTTTATGGATGTCCATTCAGAACAAAAGAAGAGGCATGCTGACTTCTGGCATTGTTCTGCTCCACGACAACACTTGCCCTCACATTGCTCGTGTCACCCAATGACTTCTTGAACAATTTCAATGGGAGATTTTTGATCACCCGCCATACAGACCCGACCTAGCACCAAGTGACTTTCACCTTTTTGCTGAAAAAGTGGCTAGGAGGGCAGCGGTTCCGAACCAATGATGAGCTTGAAGACAATGTGATGTCTCATTTAAAGTCATTGGTGGTAACATTTTATGAAGAGAGTATTGAACAGCTTGTCCACAGGTATGACATATTCCTTAATCTTTAAGGTGACTATGTTGGAAAGTAACCATAAGTGTACATAACAGTTGGTAATAAAATGTTTTTTCCATGTCTATTTGTCTTTTATTTATGGCCTATCGGAGATTAAAAAAAAAACTGCCCTCGTATCAAATCCACATTAAAAAGAAATTTCTTTTTTTCCCAGAATTTTTTTTTTTGTTATAATTAATGTATGGTTGAAACACTGTTTTTCAAAATTATTAAATTGTAAAAAAAATTACTTTAGTCAAATCAAAATAGTAGAAAATATTTCTTTGACTAAAATTGTTAGTTTTGATACTACTCTTGCTGAATTAAACAATTTATTAAAACTCTTTGAAAGTAATTGTTGCATAGCTTAACAACTAATTTAATAATCAGTTTATTTGTAGGTTAGTGACATGTTAATTCTTAATGATAAAAATGTTATGTATGAATTTGGTTCAGAAATACAACTGAGCATTATCAAATGAGTTTAATTAATGTATTTGATTTGTGACTAAGGGAGGGTGGTGTTATGAAGTGCATTCTATTGCACTTTTAAGGTGAAATTGTTTAATAAGTGTACACACAAACAGAAAGGGGAAACAAACAGAAAAGGGAAAAACACAACACTTAATTAAGCTCTTTTTGTTTCCCATTATTTCCACAATATTCTTTATGAATTAATTGGATATTAACCTTAACAATTCAGTGCCTGATAAGTGATCTTATTGAGTGTTAACAATATTCATGGTATAACAATTTATCGAGGAGATGAGTTTAAATACCATGACACATGAAAGGTTGTAATAATATTGTGGAGGAACAAGATTCGTTTTTGTAGATACATTGTCTATTACTCTTATTTCCACTTCCAGCAATTATTTATTTTTTTATGCTAATTTCACAACTGGGTATTTCTTGGTGACACTTGATATGTTTGCCATGAAGTATCTACATTAATTTCTGTGGGAAACAATTATACACACGATCACTGAAGTAGGAGACAACATTGAAAAATCTATGCGTATCCAATATGGAGATCATAAATGGACAAAATCAAGGGAGGAAATATATCTTTTATTAATATTCTTTAGGAAAAGAGGAAAGCAGTTAATCCTCAGGATGGTTGCTTTCTGAGCTAACAGTGCTTTTAACTAGGAAAGCTAGCTGCTCATTCACCAGTCTAATAGTATCTATCCAAAGATTTGAGTGCTCTTCTTTTTTTCATAAACTCATTAATTTTTTGTTTTGTTTTTCCTTCAACCGTGATGTCTTTCTACTGTTTATCCTCATGAAATGTTCTCTCTGATGATTATGTAGGGCTACGTCCACGAGCAATGTGATGTGGAAGGAAGTGGAAAGAAGAGAGCTACATCTGCAAGTGGATTAGACCGCAAACCTGGTGAAGGTGAGCTGTACTGCATGACTTATGTTACTTGCGCTGGTATAGGTTCATAAGTTTATAATTTATTGTGTTGATGCAGATATATGCTGTAAACACTATTGCAAACCTGTTCTTGCTTATAGTGCAGAATAGTTATGGGATATCAGTACAGGCTGATTTCTGCATGCACAAGTAGATTTTGTGCATGTGTGTGAGCCTGAAAACAAAACGTGTAAGAGATGTTAACGTTTTGCACTACATCCCACAGGAAAGATACATAAGTGTTTTACAGTTTTTTGTGGTTGCATTGTCATCTTTAAAGTTATTATAAATATATAATTTTCTGCATTTATAGCTGTAAGTATTTTCTGTATTTTGTTGGCAGCCAGAATTTGAAGAAATTAGATTTGCAATTAAATAAGAGGGCCAATCAAATATAAATGAGACTTTTGAAATAAGCATGGGGCACTGTAACAACAGAGTTCAGTTGCAATGAAATCTTCACAGGTGTTCTGCTAGATTGTGTTGAAACACACTATTTCGACTGCTATATATATAATGCACTCCGGTTGAACACTTCATTACAACCGTACGCCAGGAATGTTTCTCTTCATACATCAGTGTATGCCTAGTATGAGTGCATCAGAATTTTAAGTGCTGCATGCTAGTTTCTGCAGTTGTTTACTTATTACAATGAGTGTTTGTTTACCAAAATGAGTTGAATAGGAGGTTCATGACACAGTTGCTGAATTCAAATTTCTGTTACCTGAATATGCTAAATGGCAGAAATGTTATCCAAATTTGTGTGCAGAATTTGGCAATAATACACTATTGAAACTTGATGTGCATAAAAGGCACAAGTTGTTTTGTGAATGCGAGACAGCAGTTCTGGTGAAGGCAAAAATCCATTTGTCTGTTGGCAATATTCTCCTTATATGTTGTTTTCTACAAGAACAGTGATCTTTCAATGCTACAAACTACAGCAAAACTCTTTGGCGAGGTTTGGGTGTCCTATAGGTCCAAAAGAGACAAAATTACAATCTGCCTGTCCTGCTTGTTCAGCCCCACATGCTGTTGATTTGGAAGAACTACTCTATGTTCATATTTTACTATATACATGCCCAGCAAATTTTTGTCAATAAGAAATTGTCAGTGCAGTGGAAAAAGATTTTTGGACAATAGTGGAGGTTATGTGGAAAAACAGTCCTGCATTTGATTTTCAATATATTAACCCAATGAAACGTGTTTTAAAAAGTTTCATTCATATTTGATTGATCTGTACACAAGTCATTCCAATTACTTTATACCTGCAGGAAATTTATTATGTTTTATTCATAATGATTCTAAAAGATGTTACCCATATGCAAGATTGTCTTTTGACTTTCTTGCAACATAACCTGGGAAAACAATAACTGAAATTTTAGAAGTTTTTTTTGTAAAATTGGCTACTAAATAATGAAGTTCTTTCTTAACAGTATTGGTAAATGATTACATATTGCTATTTAATTCTATTTGCCAGTAATATACTTTATTGACAGCACATACTTTACGCTGAGAAAATATATTTTATTTTCAAAACTACAGGGCTATAATAAACATTTTTTCACCTTCTTAAAGAAAATTATAAATAATATAAAAAAAACTTCATTAAAATATTTGATTGTTGTATAAATTTACACAAATGTGTTAAATATCCCCTGCAAAGACAGTTTTAATTTGTAAGATAATACAAGTAAATTCTAGATGTAAATTTTCTTGTTTAGTAGTTGCAAATTATTTGCTATTACTAAATCTGTAATGTACATAAAACCTTTATAAATGACACACACACGAAACATTGTACATTGAGCAATGTTTCATTAAATTAAATACATTAATTTATTTAATGTTGATGATTTATTACAAGTAGAGTTGAAAAGTATGGGGAACTTTTACAGTCCATGTGGTGGTAGTGATGGGAGAAATATTGTGTTGTAAAAATACAAAAATTCTTTTTCTTTAAAACTGAACTCTCATTAAACTTTTTGAGAGTTTTTGTTGGACGGGGACTTGAGACCTGCAGATTTTTTCCCTTAATTTACATTCTGTACCTGGATCGCAAAGGTATGTTTGTTAAAAAAAATGGATAGGAACCTAAATTTCACAAATTGCAATAAATTATATGTAAAGAAATGTAAAATTGACAAAAAAATAAATAAAAAAATCTGTGGAAGCAAGGTGAATTGAAACTGGGTTCACACATGACGAGTTAGATTTTTTCTTTTTTTGCTTCTGGCTTCACTCCTTGTCAAGGTATTTAGTTGCAGGAAAGTATTGAGGCCAAGGAATGGGAAGGAATTCGGTTATGGCTTTTTGAAGGAATCATTGCAGTGTTCGCCTGGAGTGATTTTGGGAAACCATGTAAAATCCAAATCTGGATGGCTGGGCCAGGATTCGAACCTGCATTCTCCCGAATGCGAGACCAGAGCATTACTGCTTTCCCACCACGCCTAGTATGACAAGTTAAAATGTTACCGTGGACCTATATGTGTAGTTCACTGACCATAGCATTCACTGTGAAGTTTATGTTACTAACACACACGAAATTTACAATTCCCTCGCAAATGGAGCCACCTTAGAGTATACTGCTTTAGACATACGGGTAGGGACCCTAGACAAGAGGGTTGGCAAACATTTTTTAGGAAAGGGATAGATAGTAAAATAAATCAGGTTCTGCTGGATAGGTTGCAAACTTGTAAACATTATTTAATTTATTCACCATCTTTTAATGATTTTCTCTAAGCTGACTTTAGTTTCTGCTTCATAATAATTTTTTTTGTTATATTTACTAATTTCATTGTGAAGAAGCATTCTAGTTCAAACTTTCCAATTTTTGTGATTGTTCCTCTTCTGTGAGATTGGAATATTGTTCCGTGCGCTTATTTGGTAATGATGTATGTTATACCATTTTATAGAGCAATTGTCATTATGAACTAAACATAATACCTTGTCGTTTAGTTCCGTAATGACATAATTCACTCTATTCTACTTTTAAAACATTACTTCGAAGTCCACTTTTCTCGTATTATCATTTTCTTGAAAATGACATGGCAACAGTAGTCTTAAATAAATTCACAATAACGCAGAGCACTATGAAAGGTAATATCACCGCATCACTAAAGTAAAACGGGCATGTGGAATTCTATTCTTCAAAGAACTAGGAATACGAAAGTTGTACCATATGTAGTCATTGATCGAAACACCTCAAATATTGGATCGATATTGTTGACGGTATAATATCTTTGAAAGTGGTAGAACAACATAACAACTGAGGGCACATATATATATACACCAAATTTTGAAAATACGTAAAAAAAAAAATAAATCAGAAATATAAGATATATAAATATTAAAGATAATAAGTGCTGGGTCTGATAGGAGGAATTTATTGAAGATTGAGGCCTGGAGGAATCACCTCTGTGTACACATCTGACTCCGCCTGGTGTCTCACTTCTGCACGAATAAGGCTGGATGCCGAAATATTGCGCTTCCCTTGTGTGTTTTTGTTGTTTTTTTTTTGTTTTTTTTTTGTTCGTCATCCCAGCAGCCTTCTGTGATAAGTGTTGGGTCAAATTTCCCTATCCTTTCTTAGTTTTTTTTTATACATATAAACTAAGATCTGCTTTTTTTGTTTTCTTTTGCTGCAGTTCTGTCACCTTTCTTTTTACATTAATGGGGAATGATTCTCTTTGATCTGTTTAGATTTCTATAACTCATTGGCTAATAAAATCTCATTGTAAAAACATTTTTGACAAGCCTCTTAAGTTTATTTTACAGCACCCCTTCACTCCACACTTTGAACTTGAAATTAAATTGACAGAACAAAATTAGAATTATTTTATCGACAAGGAGTGTGGTTACACGCAAGCGATCCTATAAAAACAGTTTTATTTAAAACTATCGAAACAATATAAACTGTCACTACCTTGAAAATTTCCGGGTGACACCTGAAAGTGAATTTGAATCTAGGTATGGCATGTCTAATGTATCTCGAACCGTCGTGTGTTGGTTAGTTCAAATGTTCCAAGTATATAGGATATCTATATTACATACAGACATAACTAATGATACAAATAATTATCCACATGTTGTTGTGTTCTGTAGCTTATTTTAACTGTGACAAGTAGTATGAATGAAAAGCTATGCCTATAGTTTATGGATGATCCCTAACAACAAATGCAGATAAATATATTAGAAAAATTGTGCTGCTTGTGTTGCTGATGTGAATGTCATCTTATTCAAGTAATCAAACCAGACATCAATCATTGTTTATAAATTCAAAAGAGGAAAGGGAAGCCACAAATTGCTTATCTAGCTGCAAAAAAAAAAAAAAATTGTCAAATAATTGGAACAAAAAACTGATATAAAGAAAGAATCTTCAAGAGTCTAATATTTTGCATACCGAAAATAAATAATTTAACTTTTTTGATCATAACTTTATGTACTGTCTAAAGGTTGTGAATTGGACTAATTAGTGTAGACAAAAAATTTACCATAAAACAGACATACACATCTCACAAATGGCAGCATTATGACAAATTTAATACCAATCTTCATAAAAGGGAGGATAAAGATGTGGTTTGCTTAGCTGCAGTTCTATGAAATTGTACCAGTGACTTATTTATGAAGGACTTGATAGTCCTTTTTTTGTATTTCAGACAAGCACTGTCATTATAATTGCAAGCTTTTTTTTTTTCTTTAAAAGACAAATACTGACTGCCTGTTCAAAGTTTGTTAAACTTCCTAAAGAATTACACCATTTGTCACTGTTCAATGTAAAGATTTTCTTGCTGTTTCAACTGTTTAATGGAAACTGTTGTGAAGTTGGATAGCTGAATAGTTTCTTTTTATGAAAATCACAGTAAATTCAACTCTCTCTCCAAGAAATGGAAAATGCAATAGGGTTTTCCTCAGTTCAGCAGCATTTGATAACTTTGTTGGGTAGTTTATTTAAAAAATTTCTATCATCTTGGAAAGCATTTTTTAATCTATTTAAGATGAGGACTTGAAGTGCAAATTATTGTTATTGTCTGATGAAAATGTGATATCTAAACTTTCTGAAATTTTCTATCACTTGAAGCAGTTATGAGTTTACAGAGAAACCATTGAGCTGAAATATATCCAGAAGCCAGTATGAATGTCAAACTAAGACAATCCAATATTTAAAAGTTATATATGATGGAATGGAGTTAAAAAATCTCATTAGTTGCTCAGATTGGTAGTAACTGGGCACTCATTCCAGCAATTTTAACAAGTTTTGTATTTAACTTTCTTTATTCTGTAAAATGTTAAACTGTTTTAAAGTTTTAAAATAATTTTTAGTATTAAATTTTACAAAATATAGTTTTTGTGTTTATCTCTCTTTAAATGTGAATAACTGAGAAAGAGTAACTGTTTAATGTATTAAAAACATTCATAAGAACTGAAGCATAATTCCTAGGGTTTTTACTGTCCAAAGATGTTATGGGGTCTGGTTGCATATTTTCGAAAAATACAGTATTATATATGAGCTACTAATCATTAAGTAGTTGAAGATACGCAATGCAATATCGAGAGTTTCTTTTAATGGCTTTCTTATATTTTAGGCACTTGCATTTCAAATTACTGTTCCTTATAAAATAAATGATGCTTCTGCAGTTTTAAGCTGTTGGATTGTGAAATATTGTTTTAATATCCTTTTCTATGTTTTATAGTTTTCAGTAAAAGGATTGCAATACTTCTCTAGTTTTGGGCCACAGTAAATTTTTCATCCCTTCTTGAAGTTCTGTCCTATCAAGTAAACATTTACTTAGTTATTTTTAGATATTAATTTGTTCATCTATACACAGAATTCTTTTGGTCATTTTATATATTAGATGTATTCAGACTAATTATAATTAGTTAATATACCAGTTTCTTCAGCTGAGATATTTTTACCCAAATAAATTCTTACTCCATTTTACTAAATTTTCCCTTTACAATTTTGTATTGAGGGTAGTATGATGAGGATTCGTAATTGGTTTGACTCGTGCTCTATTATGTAGTTTATTTTATACATAATTGTAGGCCATTTTTTTTGCAGATGGTTATTAAAATAATTTATTATTTCTGCAAGTTGTATTATTTCACACAACAGCAAATTTTAAGGTTAGAATTCCTGTTATATTTGATTGGTGATTACAGTAACAGTTGGTATTCTGGGTTGTCAGTATTGATGAAGTATGCAACCAGTCTGAACTGTTCTTACAGCTGTACTATGAGAGAAAAAGTTCCATTATGAAATATTTTGGCATTTTTCATTTA
The DNA here is from genome assembly GCA_031002005.1 of Vandiemenella viatica. NCBI lineage: Eukaryota > Metazoa > Arthropoda > Insecta > Orthoptera > Morabidae > Vandiemenella > Vandiemenella viatica. Next base: position 383,680,555 of record CM061921.1, read on the forward strand.
CATATAAGTGTATACTTTTATTAACATGAAATCAGGAAAATCAAAATTTACGGCAGGTGATGCAGGTCATACCCATTGATGGTATACAAGAAATGAATGCATTTAAATATGAATATTTTGGCTGAGCAATTTGTCACTGAATTTTTAATGTTGATTTCATACCACACATATTTGTATTACAGCCAAGGCATCTCTGGTATACAGTCATGTCTGTAAGAGTGTGGTGATCGTGGAAAAATGGGAGGAGAGGGGGACGGGAAGGAAGGGTGAACCTAGAAATGGCAATAAGAGAATACATAATCAGTTTCAGAGAAAAGGGGAGGTCTTCTGCTACAGTTATGGTTGTATTCCACACTCCATATGCTTAGATCAGAGGGTGGTGTTGTCACATAGAAACACTGTTGCTCGCGTGTAAACAATTTGAGGTTATTATTTATACCGTAGGAAATGACACGAGCTACATTGGGACCATCTGCCCATATTCATCCCTTTATGTTCTGTTACAGGTGTCACATTTCACCAGAATTACCACAACTAGGCATGAAATTAGTACACGAGCATGTTGTGTGAACAAACTATGGAACTTCGCTCGACGTGAAAACTCGTATTGTGTTTATCTCGCGTGTGTTGACGGACTGGTTTTTGCCGCTCTCGATAAGCCTCGGCTTACTTTCTTATAGTCTCTATCTTTACATTTTGTCCATTGCCTTTGCATTTCTTTTAGACTTATTTATAATTTATGTATTGGGAATGATTATTGTATGCTACATCTGAGATGTTACAACAGATTGACTATTTTAATAAACAGTTTATGGTTTTGCTAAAAGTGCTTATCCTACCCCACCACGGAGTGAATGCTTAGTGTGGAGAACATGAATCCTATTTAACTTGCTACTGTTTTGATTAGAGTAATGTACATACATGTATTTTTAGTACTTTTGTTAATTGCTTATTTTACAAGTTTTCCTGAATCCCGCAATCTTGATATGAAAGGGGAATTAACATGCATCACTCTCCAACCTTTTGTTTTCAGATATGAAAATGTCTACTTCCATGTATGAAGTTTTCCACTGGGATACAGCTCCTCAGCCTGTGGGTACTACCACTCAGCGTTCACAAAGCATATCTGGCGCTTCTTATTCTGATTTAGGGACTACTCCCCAGAAAAAAAATGACTATGACACTATCTTGCAAATGAAAAAAGATGGACATAGTTTTTCAAGTGCCCCCCAAACGCCCTCCTCTAATATTGCCAGTATTTTCGGCGGCTCGATTGGTGGTGAGTTAAGATGTGGAGAGCTCCTCGCTCGTCCGATTATTTTATTCGTATGAGGCAAACATTGCCTACTAATCGCTATAATGTGCATGAAACTGGAAATAAAATCCGTCCAGCTGTCGGATCTTACGCGCTATCTAGTACCTCTCTTGTGAGCTGTATTGGTTTGTCACCTTCCCATTTAGTGGATTTTATGTGCGCGTGTGTAAGTGTGTTTGTCTTTGTTAGTATTGACATTACCCACTAAACATCTGTTTCGAGACAAACCTTCCAGAGCATGATGACTGAAGTGTTTTACATACATTCTCTTTAATGCACGTTCTTGTTATTGTGCCATGCCTTATATTTTTGTAGAACGATAGCTTTCTTAATAATGTTTGGAGTAGTTATTGCCTAAATATTTTGCTTTGACGAAATTCATTTGAATTGTGTGTACAGATAACTTCGACTGTGTGCGTGTTTTACCTTCTTACAAAGTGTGCATCTATTTGGCTTACTGTTTGAGCTTCACTGTAGCTAGAGTATTGAATGTTTGTATCTCTGTGGTTGCCTGTATTTATTTTCTTTACATTTCACATTATGATGAGCACGCTTGTGCTTTTTTGCTAAAATGTAAAATGTTGTCAATTTGAAACGAGTGTCGAGTATTTTTCGTTATTTAAGTAAGTCTTACATTAATTTTTTATATGTAGCAATTAATGTATTTAAAAAAAAAAACTATTTGTTATTGAAAATTACTTTAATCACTTCCACATTTGTACGAGAAATCTCGCTTTCCGTACATTCGTACGCTCGCAGAAAGAAACGGTTACTTTCTAACCGTAATAAATTTGCCGTCCAGGTGAGGAAGCCGACGCCCAGCAGAACGGAACACCACAGTACGTACGAGTGAACCGCAGGAAGACGGACCTGATGCCGACGATCCCGTCCCCTCGCGACACGACGCCGAGCTCGGGCGGCCGGCGGGCCCCCAGTCGCTCGCCAGGTAGGGCCACGTCGATGACACGCCTGGACCTGCTGGCTCAACCCCGGCTCCCCCGGCGCCAGGTGCCACCCCGTACTCTGGGATCCTCTCCGTGCATGTCGCGTAGCACGGGGCACCTGGCGACTGTAGGAGCGGGGGGGCGCCTACGACGCTCGGAAGCTGCACGGAGCATGTCCCACTTGTGCACCACTCCTCTGCCACCACCCCGAAGGCCACGCCAGCGAGTTACAGGTAAGAATTTTGGGACCACGGTTCGATCACTTTTCTCTTTTTAATTTGTCAGAGTTGTGTGCACTCGGTCTGAGCTGCTGAACATTAGTAAGATTTTTTTCCCCGCTAGAAAGCACTCTTGGTGGCAGTTAAAGTGCTCTCCTTTTTAGTGAAAATTCAACCATTGCCTAATAAGGTTTGTTGCTATGAATTTTCTGTTAGTGACTTGAATTGTTATAGGTGTAGCCAAAACAGTCAGGGTTCATTGTTTTTTAAACAAGGAAGTGGTAAAAGTCTTTTCAGTATACCCATAAACTTTCAAATTAATTCCCCCCCAACCCCCCTCCCCCACCTCCAATAGCTACTCGACCTTTAAAGTAGTCCTCCCTGGAGTTCGTATGGGAAAACGTTCTTGGAATGCTGTTTTGGGGATTCTGTGCAGCTCCACTGTCAAATTGCTCCAACACCAATAGTGGATTCCACAAGACTACCTTCCACAGGATAGTTAGTATGCAGGAGCTAAGCTGCCCCAATACGGATGTGAAGTTTTAACTGGTGTTGTGCAGAAGTGATTGGGAAATAACTGCCAGATGCGTTTCACTGGATCTGGAGCATTTGTTCAGATTCAGACCTTATTTGGCGTGTACCCTAAAATTTAAAAGGGTTTTTGCAATGTCAGAAGGTTAACTTGAGGTTTGGTCTAGATATGGACTATCTCGTTCCATTTTAGGAGAGAATTGTAAAGGACAGATATTGACTTATATATATGTAACCCTTTCCTTGTAGTATGTTTTTGACTGAGAGCGAGGTGCCTGTTAAGTTTTTAGAGCTGAGCTTCATAAGTTTGCTGACTGCACATTTCTTTCTCAATAATATGGTATGGTATTGAAGAATGGGACAGCCAACCATGAAAAATTACGAGTGCTAATCAGGTGTAAATTCAATAGAAATTTTATAATATTGTACTGATTTGGTGCAAATAAATTTTCCAACACAAGTTGTGAAAGATGTTGCACATGAGGAAGACAGTATGGCATGAAACATTTTTGACATTAGTCAGTATGAATGCGCCATGCCAGAGACCCCCCAGTACTGGCACTTACAATGGAAGCTGTTACCCTTTAGTAGCAGTTTACTTGCGAAATTAAAAATGGTATAGTTTCTTGTTACCTTTCCCAGATTAAATGCACTTTTTAAAAAATTTCTGCAGTTTTTATTGTTAACTTACATGACTAGTGCCTTATTTGTTTAGGTGTATTTCCACAGTCCATTTACATTATTAGTAGATCTGGAAATTTATGTCCTTTAAGTTATCCACGATTATAAATAATGTTCATTATGACAAAGATTTACTGGTGTATCCTCTCAGTTCTTACAAACAGTGCACACAACTTTTGACAGATCTTATGCATCATTTATGTATGCTGGAATTTAGTTTGTGTAACACTGTCCAGAGCTTTTTGGATTGAAAGATAACTTTCCGATGTAAAATTTTATGAGCATATTTTATTGGACAACTATTTTATCCAAGGAAAAATAACAATTATTTGAATTTTGATATGTTACAAATCGAACCTGGCTCCCACTATATATCTGCTTTGGCATGATGTTATGTAGGTATGATGCAATGTAGTTTAGTAATGTGTAGTCCAGTAAATGCTAACCGTTATGTTTTTGCTTGTGTATTTATATATATATATATATATAGCAACAATGAAATCAAGACGCTAAGTAGTGGAAAGGAATCAAATTAGGATAGGGAAATGAGCCACCACTTACGTTAAGATGATGGATGTGGAGCGCGAACCCACAGAAAAGACACAAACACAAATAATAAAGTAATTTTCAGGATAAACCTTTCATCAACGGGATAACATTATGAAAGGTGGGCGCAGCTGGAGACTGCCTCACAGAAAGACCGCCGGTCGGGAAAATGGTGGGGGTAAATTCAAACATCGTAAAAGGAGAGGGGCAGTGAATCAAAGCTAATACCCGAGCATAGATAAATATTCAAACTAATCTCTGGTCGGTGGGAAGATCAAAATATATTAGAACAAAATATGAAAAAATATATATATAATTATATAAAATATTCAAAGCCAAGAAGACCGGCACAACATGGACAGAAGAGAGAAAACTTGCCTTCAGTAAACGGATGCGAGAATACTGGAATGGCAAAAAAACTCGGACAGAAAATGCCTACGTTTTGCGTGATCTGTATAGGTCTATTTGCATAAAATAAATAAATATAAAATATTATGCAAATACAAATTTTATAAAAAAATGATCATAATAATAATAATTTTTTTTTAGAAGTAAACATCACCTTAAGTTAGTGGTGGTTCAATATAGGTAATGGAAAAGAGGATTAAAAAAGGTTAAACATATGTGATAATAATAATGACCGGGTATTATCTCAAGTTGAGACCAGGTGGTTGTCTTGTGCCAACTTTGTACTGGTAGGCAAGTTCCCACCTTCTGAGTTCAGAGAAACTGCTGCTATTAGGGAGAACTCTGATAGTACGGACTGTGAAACAAGAGTTGAAATTATTCAAATCATGGGTTATGGCAAAGGCAGCAACTGGGTGCTTTGGGTTCTGTGTGAACACCGTCTGTCAGTGGCCATTCATTCTTATGGAAAGTGGATTTGTGGTCAAACCTATATATGAAGCCAGGCAGTGGTTGCATGTTAACTGGTAAATTACATGGGTGGTTTCACAAGTGGCGTGTCCTATGATAGGGTAGCTTTTCCCTGTGACAGGGTTGATGAAAGTGGTGGAAGCATGGTGTATGTCGCACATCTTGCAGCAGGGTCTATTACATGGGAAAGAGCCTTGTGGCTGGCTGACTGTTAGGAAAAGGAAGACTGTGTTTGTGGACTAGAAGTTCACTGAGGTTAGGAGGTCTGCTGAAACAAGCTCTAGGAGGGGCAGGGAGGATTTTAGGAAGTATGGATCTCATTTCAGGGCATGTTTGTTAGGATTCTGCCGGATGATTCTGTTGATGGATTCGAGGCTTGGGTAGTACTGTATGACCAAGACAGAATTGTGGTTGGTTTTTGTGGGTTTGGGATGGTTGATAGGCTTATTCAGTTGTGATGTTGCATGTGAAAGCTGTTTGTTCACCAAAGCTGGAGGGTAGTTGTGAGATATTAATGCTTCTGAAATGCTGTTTCAATAATCCATGAGAGACTGTTGGTTGGAGCATATGCGACTACCTCGATTGCCAAGACTGTAGGGTAGAGAACGTTTGGTATGGTATGGGTGGCAACTGTCAAAATGGAAATACAGTGGAAGGTTGGTTGGTTTGATGTGGACTGAAGAGTTGAGATAGCCATTGGATAGGGACAAATCCACATCCAAGAATGTGGCCTGGGTGTGGGGAGTAGGACCAAGTTAATTTCAGCATGCTAAAGTTATTGAGATGGTTTAGGAAATTTAGCAGTTCATTTTCTCCATGCGTCCAAATCATAAATATGTCATCGATGAAACGAAGAAATGTCCGTTCCAGACGGCCCATGAACAGGAGTCCTTCTCAAACCCCTCATTTGGCTTCGCCTACAGTCTTGGCAATCGAGGTAGTCGCATATGCTCCAACCAACAGTCTCTCATGGATTATTCAAACAGCATTTCAGAAGCATTAATATCTCACAACTACCGTCCAGCTTTGGTGAACAAACAGCTTTCACGTGCAACATCACAACTGAATCAGCCTATCAACCATCCCAAACCCGCAAAAACCAACCACAATCCTGTCTTGGTCATACAGTACTACCCAGGCCTCGAATCCATCAACAGAATCCTCCGGCAGAATCCTAACAAACATGCCCTGAAATGAGATCCATACTTCCTAAAATCCTCCCTGCCCCTCCTAGATCTTGTTTCAGCAGACCTCCTAACCTCAGTGAACTTCTAGTCCACAAACACAGTCTTCCTCTTCCTAACTGTCAGCCACAAGGCTCTTTCCCATGTAATAGACCCTGCTGCAAGATGTGCGACATACACCATGCTTCCACCACTTTCATCAACCCTGTCACAGGGAAAAGCTTCCCTATCATAGGACACGCCACTTGTGAAACCACCCATGTAATTTACCAGTTAACATGCAACCACTGCCTGGCTTCATATATAGGTTTGACCACAAATCCACTTTCCATAAGAATGAATGGCCACTGACAGACGGTGTTCACACAGAACCTAAAGCACCCAGTTGCTGCCTTTGCCATAACCCATGATTTGAATAATTTCAACTCTTGTTTCACAGTCCGTACTATCAGAGTTCTCCCTAATAGCAGCAGTTTCTCTGAACTCAGAAGGTGGGAACTTGCCTACCAGTACAAAGTTGGCACAAGACAACCACCTGGTCTCAACTTGAGATAATACCCGGTCATTATTATTATCACATATGTTTAACCTTTTTTAATCCTCTTTTCCATTACCTATATTGAACCACCACTAACTTAAGGTGATGTTTACTTCTAAAAAAAAATTATTATTATTATGATCATTTTTTTAAATTTGTGTTTGCATAATATTTTATATAATTATATATATTTTTTCATATTTTGTTCTAATATATTTTGATCTTCCCACCGACCAGAGATTAGTTTGAATATTTATCTATGCTCTGGTATTAGCTTTGATTCACTGCCCCTCTCCTTTTACGATGTTTGAATTTACCCCCACCATTTTCCCGGCCGGCGGTCTTTCTGTGAGGCAGTCTCCAGCTGTGCTCACCTTTCATAACGTTCTCCCATTGACGAAGGGTCTATCCCAAAAATTACTTTATTATTTGTGTTTGTGTCTTTTCTGTGCGCTCGCGCCCCACATCCATCATCTTAATGTAAGTGGTGGTTCATTTCCCTATCCTAATTTGATTCATACATATATATATATATATATATATATATATATGATGAAATTGATAAGCATTTTTAGTTTATAGTTTATCCCCAAATAATCAGTTGTTTTTAATGAAGCTTTATGTTCTAGTTTGTTGTAATTCAGTTATTTTTCATTCTTGGCAGTGAAGTTAACTTTCTCCATATGCAGTAGAGAGAAAGTATTGCACTTAGGCAATATATCATGATTTAGTAGATATTCACATTCTAGATATTTTTGGCATATCTGTATGGGTTTTTGTTGTGAATATAAGTGGAGTTACACACTAATCAGTATGAAATTTTAAAATTGTGTTGATTAGATTTGTTTTTTCCCCATTAATATTAAACAACTTTCTTTGATAACGGATTAGTAATTTGAGAAACAAACTTTTAAAAAATGTTTGGTTAATAAAGAAAATGGTTAGTTTCAGATTATCAAGTTTTTTGAGGTCTTGCAACTAGGTTTAATAACAATTATGGGATACATGTTGTGAACATAGTAAACCACATAATCTGATTCGTGTGATTTTTCATAGCTATCATTTTTTATTGAAGATTGTAGCCTGCCATTTAAAGTACTGGTTAGCCAACAGCATTTTATATGTTATCTAAAACAACTGCTGATTGCAGTGGTTATACGTGAATTTTGTATTACTGCCATTTACTATAATTACCTCCATTAGTCTCGATAGTTTATTCTGTAACAGAGTTCTAGTTGTAGAAATTTGATGTCATGATATCTATACCAAATGCTTCATACAATTGTCATTAGAAGGCCTTGGGAATGTAAATGCTTTTATTGCCTATGGCAATCCTTTTCTTAAAAGCCTTACTCCACTCTTTACACTTTTTTCACCTGCCAAAATATTGATGTTCAGAAAATAGGGAAAATGACTCTTAGCACAATTATATGGAGAAAGTCATATGTTAGGAATGTTATGGATTGTATAAAACAACTGGTTCTAGAGTCAGCATGTTGTAGAATAGTAATAATTTTTCAAATTATTTTTGTATGCATATTTTATAATAAAGTCTTCTTCAAGTAATTTGATCATGTTTAATTAGCTGCTGTGCTGTCAAGTGGTTTTTAATTTCTATAGAAATGGGATTCAAGCTAACTGGCTTTCATGGTATGGTTGTATAGCTGCTTTCCAGTGAAATTGATATGTTCTAAAGTTATGCTTGGTTCATTAAACTTAGCAGTGATGAGAGATTAACCTTTATTTTCTATATACATACATGAATTGGAACTCTTGTGCTATTTAATTTTGCATAGTACAGTTGTGTGGTAAACTGAAGTTATGTCAAAATCTGTGTTCTTCTGTTTCCTGTTTCTGGAAGGGTACAATTTTGAATTAATATTATTATTTCCATTTCCTATAAGAATAATGACAGAAACTTCTTAGACCCTTTTAAAAACTACAAAAATTCTAATCGGATATTTTATCAACCAAAAAGTTCTAGATTTGTGGAATAACTTGAATGGAAACAACATTCAAACAATTCACATGCATACCATCAGCATAGGTGGACGTTTTGGTTTCCATTTAACTGAATGAGAATCAGATTTGGTTGTACAGTAATCCCAGGAAGTCTGAAAAAATATCCCAGATACTTCATAAATTCTTCACTGATCATACTTGAAAGCTAATTGGCAGAAAATTTAGACTGTACATCTGCATCTGTACTAAAATGTGTGTGGCGAAGCTTTGCACCAATCTAATCTCTCTGAATGTGAAAAAAGGGTAGGAGAAATAGTTAAATTTATTGGTTGAGTGATACAAATGTGTAGGGTTATTCATCACTCATGTGTGCCAGTAAGATGTTAGTCAGCAAAGTTGACAGCAGGGCAGCCATTTGGCTCCACAACTGTGAGAACAGTTAAGTTATTTTACTTGGATCTTGATATAAAAATTCCTTTAGCTTTGCAATTTACATGATCCATCACATTTATACTTGAAATACTATTGGATTACAATCACGAAATGACTGACTCCAGTGATTAGAATAACAAAAGCATTTATTCATAAAACCAAACATACAATTATCGAAGTTCTCGCTTAGTTAGGATGAAAGGAAATACAAGCTCAGCATGGCTCATAGGTTTGCTAGCCGGATACTAATAATTGAATGAACTAACGTCCTCTTTATATGCATGACATTAATTTAACCAATAACTGAAACACAACTCAATAAGAGCAATATACTGAATGACTGTGAAACTAACTTGTTTAAACCCAACAGAATATTACGAAGTATGGAACATGTGAGGCTCTGAATAAGTTCTACAATACGAAAATATGATGATAATGAAATATGCATAGACTAAGTTATACAGATTGAATAACTTAACATGAGATAAGACTAAATTTAACTGCTTCCCTAACTTCCATGAGGCAATGGCATCCAGACTTTGCCTAACTGCCACAAGGACAGGTAAACAATTTCACAAACTTACTTTTTTTTTGAGTTATGGCTCATGGGCGACTGGAGGATTCAAAACGACTACTGGCATTTAAATACTACTTAGCCAGTGGACAGTGTGCTCTGCTGTCCCAATACCCTCAACTCGTGTAAGTGGAAATGGCAATTCTTGTGTTCCGATGCTGCACTATGTTGCTTCAACACGCTCTAGCTACGAGTAGCTTTCAGTTCATATGTTCGAGCAAATGAAATAATAAATTCCTATTCCAAGGGCTCACAAATATTTTGCCTATGACAACCTTAACACAATACCTTACTTCTCTTGTCATGTTATGTCATAGTCCTCAGTTGGTACAGTAAGAATCTGCATCCGTTCTCAATATGTTCCAAATAAATAATCAAATTTTTTTAAATACAGTTTGCATTGAGGATGAATGAAGTCCTAAATTAATTGCAGTAACTTCAGGGAAGCAGCATAAAACTTAAATGGCATTGGCAACTCATTCAACAACTTACACAATTGTCACACTGTGGGATTATTCTAAGCACAAATTCTGGGAGGGCTTGAATTGGTTCATACTGGTGAAGTACAAATGGTATAAACTGATTGAACATAGTAATGAAATGCTTGCTCGGAATACAAAGACATGCATATGGTATGGCAAAGAAGCTGAATGATGCATCATATTATATAAGATGTATGCTGAATTCAAAAAGTACATTGGGAGACATTGGGGTGGGGATAGGGGAGGGGAAGAGGAAAGGTGGTTGGAAATCGGTGACTTTACCAATGAATGTGGTGTATTAAAAGAAACTATTGCAGAAAAGCAGAATTTTTTAACAATGCTTTCAAACAATCTTTTACCATTGAAAGTATGATATATCTACCTCAGTTGTCCTGTATGTGTCAAATTATGAGTAGGGCTAATCATAATCTCTTTAAGAAATTAAAAGTAATAAGAATCCTTAAAAGCTCTCATGATTGCTTATTTATTGTGAGCCTGGTATGCAGATAAAATGATGTACAGCCTCTTTGGAACTAAGATATGCTCCTGTTGAATGGAAGATAGCCCTTCCAATAATTTAACAGTCTGGAGTATTAGCAAGCCTGGTAACCACAGTATTTTTTTCCATTGTAAGTATTTACAGAGTTATTAAGCACATTATTAATTCAAGCATTCTATATTCTGAATAGGAGGACACATTTTATTTTACCATTTACATGATTTTACGTCTTGGGTATTGCTGTAAAATATTCATTTGCCTGATGTATATATATTGCTTTGTGGTATCGACACATGTTCACAGGTTGACTTAACATTATTGAACAAGCTTTTGGTTAAATTCCTCACAGTAGGTTATAACAGTTGTTCATAACAGAGTTTTTAAATAAAATCTGCGCCCATGATTTATCTTAAAGCAGTACCCAGGTTAGGGAGTTTATTGGGGTCTTATTCCTTTATTTGAATGAATGATCTGCTTGATATAATTGATGGAAACTTTAATTGTTGCAGATCATTCAACATATGAAATTGAATTGGCTAGTGATTTTTCATTCTTAAACGGATATTTTTGTAAAATTTGGATCTTGTGTGAAGATTGGCAATTGCAAATGAATACTAAGAGTGTCAAGTTATCCATGTCCATGAAAGGTTAAATCCTATAAATTTCAGCAACAGCCATTTCCACAGTTTCGAAAGAGCATTACAAACACTAACTACTGCTCTCCGTATTGTGACTTGTAATGTATATAGCATATTGAGCTAGATATCTGCTCTCCTCTTTATGCTGAAAATTTAAACATTGTAAATTGATAAGTTTTGATCACACTAGTATTTATATATCCCATTTTGACAAATTAGATATCTTCAAGCCAGAACTGTAATTTTCATATATGCTTTGTTTCTGCTGACAGAGACTAGAATAGGCAGAACTTACCACACAAACGGTAGGGATGGCTCGTATTCAGAAAGTGCTGGATCTGGCACTTTGACTTAGTTTTCAGTAGTTTTCCTAGTTCATTTTGTAGACTTCCTTGTAAATACCTGTGGGTGACTATTTCTCTGCCACTTCCAACAGAATCGCTTCTTATATTATGATAAATTGGTTCAATGCACCTTCTCCACGAAAGTGAATTGTGGAGAAGGTTAATAAGTGGTTGATAATCTTCAGCTTGAGAAAAATGAGATTATGATCAAAAGTTTTTGTGGATATGTATTTTTCCACAGTATCAGATAATTTACAGGCTTTAATCAAAGTTGTAGATAAAAAATATCTTGAAACACAAATAAAGTATTAAAATTTAACATGGTTCACATATTAGTGAATTAAATATACATGTAGTACGTAATATAGGCAAATAGAAACTTGTAATTTTTCTATCATACTGGTATTTTGTATGAAGTTTTATGTGAATGTGTGCGCTCTATTAAATCAGTATTAGAATTTACAGATTTATGTTCAGTAGTACAACAGATTTTCTTAATAAATGTTTTATGTCAACTAATTTTGGCTTGGCTTTATTCGTATCTATTATTTCTTACAGCAGAACACTAACACTTGAAGTGCATGTAGCTGCTTTGTTTAGTTTAAAGAAAATATTGTAAGCACAACTTTTTTTTCTAAGCATGAATTTGTTGGATACACCTTCAGGCATGCTAATTGGCATCAGCTTGCTTGTAATATCTTGCTTTTCTTGTTTGTATTTAGAGAGTAACACATCTTCTGTCTTGCATTTCTGCACGACGAACTGTAAGTACATGTTGGACTGTGCCTCATCAGGAGAGGTGGCCGGTAAGAACTTGTCTACATATTACTGAATGCTGAATATGATTTTATCTCTCTGATTTATTAGATTATTTTACATTCTTACATATTTATCTCTGGTCGTGGCTACTGGAACACCTATCTGCTATGAGCAAAACAGTATTGAATTATTAATAATATTCCTAACAATCAAAGCTTAGCTATTATTTTGCTCTTACAATTAGCTTCTCTTTGCATTTGCTTTAACTTTACATTTTTTATCGCGCAGGTTGTGGCCTGATTTTTAATGATTTTAATGTTTATACGTTACATGAAATCGGATCAGTTCTGTAAGGTTGTATGAAAAATGTGGCTTTACCCATTTCAATTTTTAAAACTGATTTAGTACAATAGAATACAATACAATACAATACATTCATTTTCCATTGATCCCAATATAAGAGACTGGCTCTGTGGGATTTGGAAAGTTGTCAATTTACAGATAAACAGTTGCATAACAAACTAATAAGTACACCAGTAGATGTACAGTCATAGCATACATGGTACATTAAACAATTCCATAACAAAATAATACATACACCAGAAGATGTACAGTCATAGCATACATTCAACATTAAAAAAATTCCATAAAAAAATAATAAATACACCACAAGATGTACAGTAACAGCATACATGGTACCATAAACAATTACATAGTAAAATAAATACATACACCAGGAGATGTACAGTCATAGCATACATGGTAAATTAATTATGTAATATACATTTACACAAGCTACTGGCAGTTATTTTTTCGATACCTTAGAAATAAATTCTTCGACAGAGTAGAAGGAGTTGTCAATTAAATATTCTTTCAATTTTTTCCTGAATTTATTCTTATCATCTACTAGACATTTGATATGTGTTGGGAGCATATTGAAGATATGTATCCCTGAATATCTGCCCCATTTTTGAACAAATGACAATGACTTGTAATCCTTGTGAAGATCATTTCTACTTCTAGTGCCATAATTGTGTATTTTACTATTTTTTCAAAAAAAATATAATTTGTGACTACAAAGGACATTAATGTGTATATATACTCAGACGCTAATGTTAAAATCCCTAACTTCTTGAACAGCTCTATACATGAAGTTCTATTGCTAACCCCACACATAATTCTTTTGGGCTCTGAACACTTTGTCTCTGTGGGTAGAATTGGCCCAGAATATTATTCCATATGACAATAAGGAGTGAAAATAAGCAAAATAAACTAGCTGCCTCATACGGAGATCACCTAAAGCTGAAATTGTATGAATTGCAAATGTGGCTGCTCCCAATCGCTTTAGTAAGTCAGAAACGTGTACTTTCCAATTTAAATTATGATCAATATACAAACCTAGAAATTTCACACTCTCTGCCTCTTGAATGGACTGGCCTGCAAATTTTATGTCTATATCTGGTGTTAATCTGTGTGATGTACTGAATTGCATACACTGAGTTTTATCAAAGTTTAAAGACAAGCCATTAGCTGTAAACCATTTATTAATCAGTTCAAAGACATAATTCGAAATATATTCTGTAGATAAATCTGAAGTGTTTTTAATTCCTATGTTTGTGTCATCTGCAAATTGGACAAATTTTGAGTTTTTAGATGAAACACAGGGTAGATCATTTTTATATATTAAAAACAATAGTGGCCCCAATATAGAACCCTGAGGTACTCCACATCTGATTAATTTCGACTCAGAAAACAGTGGACCTCTTAAGGCAGACTTAAAATTCTCCATTGACACTTTCTCTTTTCTATTTAGAAGGTAAGAACTAAGCCATTCATTAACAACGCCATCTATACCATAATACTTAAGTTTATTTACCAGAATTTTATGATCTACACAGTCAAATGCTTTAGATAAGTCACAAAAAATTCCCACAGGAATTAATTTATCATTTATTCCTTCTAAAATATTGTCAGTGAATGCAAATATGAATGACTCTTTTGAAAATCAAATTCTGATTTAGTTAGAATATTATTATTTTCAAGGTGTTCATAAAGTCTATTGTACATTGCTTTCTCAAAAACTTTGGAGAAGGCTGTTAGTAATGAAATTGGTCGGTAATTCGATACGGCTGCCTTATCTCCCTTTTTATAGAGTGGTTTAACTACAGCATACTTAAGCCTTTCTGGAAAAGTACCCTCAAGTAAAGATATATTACTTAATTCTGTGGAGCACAATTTAATTTATCTGCTGGAAATCCCATCATAACCACTTGAGTATTTGCTCTTAAGGGATTTGATAATATTTCTTATTTCTTCTGGAGTAGCTAATTTTACAGACATAGAGTTAAATTTTTCTTGGAAACCTTTTTTGACAAAATCCATACTGTGTGTCACTGAGCTTACTTATATCCTCAAAACTATAACCATTTCTAACATAAGTGACAACTCCTCCTTTCTCCAAGTTTGTTCTACAATAATGAGAAGCTAAATTAAAGTCAGTTACATTTGACATACCTATTCCTGAAGTTATATGGTGTTCAGACAAGCATAAAACATCAATTCTATTGATATCATTTAATTCATTTATGTGGACTAGCAATTCATCCACTTTATTTGTTAACCCTCTGATATTCTGATGTAATAAATTAATCCCTACACAATTTTTAATTTAAGTATCTGAAAACTCATTATTGTTTAAACTAATTTCTTTTAAAACTCTCTGCCTAATACATGATCCTAATCTAAAAAAGGAGCTGCCCTAACACCATTAACAACAGGAATGTTTTCATGTGAATTTGTTTTGCTATGAGATCTGAAAGAACCCCCTTCCCTCTACTATTGAGGTGTAGGCCATGCCTAATATAACCCCACATATCAATAGCATCTACAGGTACCAAGCCCATGCCAGAGCCAATATCAGACATAAGATACCGTTCCAGTTCCAGATTCACTCGCCTCACAGCAGAGTTCATCTGTGGCCGATCATAGCGTCTCAAGACCGACATCACACTGACCCGAGTGTGGCACGTTGCTTTTGCTATTTTCTCCAGGTCATCTCTGATACTATACCTATCATTCCTGCCCAAACTATTTCCCGCTCCTCCCACTATCACTACATGATCCTCATCTGTGAAATCCTTACACAAAGAACCTATATCTTCTACTACCTGACCAAGACTAGCACTAGGTTTGAAGAAACTCGTGACCTGGAAACCTGATCCTAATTTTTCCTGTACCAATGGCCAAGCAAATCGTAGCATACTGATTTTCTTCTCCTTGAACACTTACACCACATTCAAATCTTTCTTTCACCTCCTTTAATGCTTCTTCTACTTCTCTGCCACACACTTTTAGTGAATCGCGGAGTAATAATAATAATAATAATAATAGTACAAGTTGAATATTAATGGGGATAGACTACAACCTTGTCTCTCACCATTTTTAACCGATGAGTGTGTCTTATGATTCTCTACTTTTATTGTTGATACTTGATTCTTATAAAGATTATAAAGTATTCTTCTATCTCAGTATTTCAGACCTGACCTTTTTTTTAATTTTTAAACAACTTATCCCACCTAACATTATCAAAAGTTTTTTTTCTAAATCAACAAACACCATAAATGTATCTGTTTTTCTTGGTGCGCCCTTTAAGTATTAATCTTAAAGCCAGAATCGCTTCTCTTGTATGGTGGTTTTTCCTAAACCCAAACTTATCTTCACCTACTATCCCTTCTACTACACTTTCCATTCTCCTGTATATTATTCTGGTCAGTAATTTTAAAGCATGAGGGAGACTTATAATGCAATAATTCCACATCTGCCAGCATGTGTTTTCTTTGGAAGTGTGATGACACTTTTATTAAAATCATTGGGAATCTCTCCTGTTTCATAACTTTTTGATATCAGCTTGAATAATCTTTCGATTCCTTCCTCTCCTAGGGATTTAAGAAGTTCTGCAGGGATCTCATCAATTCCAACTGCCTTATTTGCTTTCAAGTCATTCAGAGCTACATTAAATTCTGTCCTCAACACAGGATCTGCTTAGTCATCAATGTAGACATCGCCTTCCTTTTCCATTACACTATTGTTCAAGTCGTCCCCAGCATACAGTTTTTCAATGTATTCCTTCCATTGGGTAGCTCTATCTTCTGAGCTTAGAAGAGGTTTCTCATCAGCAGCTTTAATGTTTATTCCTCTTTTTTTTTTATTTCTCCAAAATTCTTTTTGATCTTCCTATATGCCACATCTACTTTACTTATGAAAATTCCCTTTTCTAATTCACACTTTTTCTTGCAGCCATCTTTCTTTTGCATTTTTGAATTTCCTCTTTATTTGTTTTCTAAATTATGTGTATTGCGCTCTTCATGCTTCTTCCTGGGCATTTTTGTGCCTTCTACTCTGATTCATCAACTCCAAATTTTCTTCTGTAATCCAAGGTTTTCAGGCAGCTTGTTCCTTAAAGCCTAATGTTTCTTTACCAGCTTTCATTATTTCTGTCTTCAATACATTCCATTTGTCTTCATTTGAGCTCCTTTCAGAGTTACTTCTCAGACCCACATCTACTATTTCTGCAAACTATTCTCTTGTGATAGATCGTTTCAGTTTATTCATTTGCAGTCTGTCCTGCTTGTATTGCTTCTTTATTCTCTTGAATATCAGCCTGCACTTCATATCTGTCAGATTATGGTCAGAGTCTGTCTGCTCCTGGGTATGTTACCCAAAAAAAAAAAAAAAAATAAACAACTGATATCCTTGTACTGGCAGGTCAATAAGATTTATTGCTTCTTTTAGGTGTAGTTTGTTTGAGCATTTTGAAATTCCAGTTTTTACTAGGATATTTCAGGAAGGAACATTCATTCTTTTTTGATGAAGAAAATGCATTTTCTCTCATTCAGGACTCAACTTACTTGAGAACTTTAGCTGAACACCTATTGGAAATAATTGGTAGCTGGCAAAGGTGTTGTAAGAAGTCTGTCCTTAGTTGATGGATATTAATTTTAAGTTATGGTTTTATTCTGATCTGCTCACTTCAAGTAGTTTAAGACATTTATTTAGTAAGAATTATTTATAGTTCGAGGACCCGGTCGCCAGACAGTGAAACCAAAACCGTCCCCAGAAGTAGTTAGGAGGATAATTAATAAAGTTCATTAAGCAACATCAAGAAGAGCAATTACGTTCATAGCAAGTTTATTACGAAAAACACGTCAAGCACATGCGAACGGTTTGGCCACCATCAAATTTCAAAGTATAGCTATCGAAACTTCTTATCCGAAAGATTGCAGAATTCTTGTGGTAAAAGGAAAATTACAGTTCGTATCTTCTTCCCGCTAAAACATACTCCAACACAACTTGGCTTTCACTGTTCATTTATATACTGTTCAGACACTCAATGTTATAACCACAGTTCTTATTAAGACATAAACTTCTTCTTACACACAGTTCAATATAGGAAAACACATTGCACCGAACCTATATCGGCTAATGCCTACAATAAGTGAGCCGCGGTACGCGATCTGCTGTATGCGACAATCCGCGCATGATCATTACTAGCGGGCGACTGACTTTTGAAAATAATGTAGCTCTCCGCTCCAGAGATACTACTTTGAAGCGGCGGAAGGTAACTGTAATGTCACAGTGTGCTAGAGCATTAGCATGTGAAGAGAGATTTTTCCAAGAAAACATATTCAGCCGTAAGGTGTAGTTCTGTTCTAGTGGGATTGTTGAGAAACAATATTGTCAAATTTTGATTATGAAAAGTGTTCAGTCATTCAAGAACATCCTATGCATGCCCCAGGATGGATGGTTTGCTGTGCATTTTGGGCAAGTGGAATTATCGGGCTGTCCAATTCTCAGTAGTGTATGTTACTGTCAAGAATTTTGTCTCTCATTTAGAACACCTTATAAGTTATAGGATGATGATGGTGTCATGTCTTTTACAATGCTTGAAACGAAAGCATTGTTGATGAAATTTCATGGCAGACTTATGTCTTGCAGCAGTGCTGAGGATTGACTACCAGGGGCAATCAGTGAGATATGATGCCTTATTTGTTATCATCTGGGATTTTCTAAAGGCCAAAGTTGATACTATAAAAATAAAAACCTGAATTTTAGCAGAAAATCATAGAGTTAACTAGATTTGTTGTATTTTGTATTTAATTGCACTGCTTATCCCTTAAAATGGTGCCACAACTTTGGCAGTGAATGACTAAATGAAAACAAAGGCTTATTTTTCACTCGGCATGTGGATTGTTGTGGCGTCGAGTCTCCATATAATTCTTTGTCATTTTTTTTATTAAAGAGAGATCCATAAAGCATTAAAACTTCTCATTTGTTAGTAGCACCTTCAGATTAATGTTTTTTTTTTTTTTTCATGTTAAATATTATGTTAGATTAATACTACCAAGAAATATAAAAGTTGTTAGTTTTTGTTACTGGCTGCTCCCTGGTAGTTGACTTACAGGTTGGCTGACCTGTTATGGGAGATTCCTCAAACTCTGATGTGAATATTAATAGATACTAACTTGGTTGTTCACTATTTTTCTGCAGCAGCTTCTTATATGTTTGTAAATAAAACATTTAATGACTGTTTTATTTATTTTACCTTAAACATTTTTCACCTTTGTGGTGCTGATGCATGGTGGTATTGAGGAAAGTTGCATTATTTGTATATACAATTATTGCCTAATTACTCTACTTGCATGTTTAGTAGAATCAGTTACATATTTTTCAGGAACAGCTCTGTTTGCACTTCTATAGAACCCAATTTTGTCCTGTAGTTCTACATTGCTCCTTGTATTTACTAATTTAACAAATAAAGCACTTTATAACATTAAAGAATAAAAATGGCACATGAAGATTATGCACACATACAAATAAATCACAATAACTGATCATTGCACAGAGATATTTTTAACTAACTCAAATACAGGGGTAATAGCATAAAAATTGATTTGGCACCACCCTGTACCAGATTAGCCACGTAGCAGGAGTTAGCAAATGCTACAGGCCCTGCGCCTTCTGGGGGGCCCCGTTCCTAGGGGGACCTCGCACCTTCTAGAGGTTTAGGGGGCCGCACCACACCTAGGAGTCTCGGGAGCCTCCCCATCGTGTTAGATGGGCGTCCTTTTTACTAGCTCTACTACTGCCCCAGGCGGCGAAAACCGAGGGCCCCTTCTTCACATTTGCTACGGGCCCTGCCTGTTTTAATTCGGCCCTGGCACCACCGTGCATTTAAACAAACACCACCAATGGCACTAGCTATGTGTAACCAAACCAGTGCAACAAGTTTGACCAATTCAAGCAAAACCAGTGAAATAGTGTCTCACACAAAACTGCGAGACCTAATGTTGAGCCGTAACACCAAATTGGGACCTATAGCAGTGAAAAAAAACTGATCTAGAGCAACATGCAACTGATTTTATTTTGTAATTAGGGTGTATTTGAATAACAGTAAGGCCCCACACGCAAAGCTGAAACACATCTGAGAAACTTATAAAAACTGTTATGAGATGGTGTTTCATTCACAAAGAATTAATACCTACTGATCATGTCAATCTAGATGTGTGGAATCTGAATTTTTCTCTAAATAGGGGTATAAATGCTCTAGGGACTTCCTTCTCAGTAACCACATCAATCCAAGCTGCCAGTTGGGGAATTTTGAGAGTCTGAGCTGTTATCTGCATCATTCTATGGAGATGACCACTCTGTCAATGGGTTTCTCCTGCAGTGTAGGCAGATGACCCAACTGACCCTCTTGGTGAAATATAATTAGGGTACTGTACTTGACTGTGATATAACTTTGCTTATGGCAGTTGCAATTAACATTTATTGCAACCCAGGTGTGCTGAGAAGGTATAATCTCTACAGGAATAGTGGTTGCACACATGATTGAGTGAAACGTGCAGTGGTAGTTTTTGTTCGCAATGTTGACTATGTTGAATCTTTCCTCTCACTACCTGCCTGCAAGGAGCGCTGGTGAATGTATATAGTTATTTGAGTCATCATGTACTGTTTCCTCATTATACCACACTATACAGTGAGAAGCTTTGTATCTGCTCCTTCTTTTTGTCAGGATCTAAAGCCAGCCAGGCCGTGTTCCCCTGCCACCCCTCATTGTGTAAATGATGCTGATGTAACTTAGTCTTCTGTATTTTCTAAACAAGCTGCTGAGTGAATATGTTGGAAAGGTTGGTAAACCATTGCCTCAAGAGTTATTTTAGTGTGCTTTCAGAAGATTCCATTCTGCTGTGGATAACTCTATCCTATGAGGGGTGAAATTGCAGGATGCCTTCTTGCAGGCTAGCACCTTGAGGTATTCTTCACAGTCGAGGAGGCATATTATATATGAAATCAGTTTCCAAAAATTGTAGTACTGGCTATTAGGGTGTCCCTTATTTTTCAAAGACAAAATTTTGTAAGACATAGGTTCTATATTTTTTTATTTTATCCTAAAACACTCACAAATTTTTACGCCATTCTGATAACTGTAACCCGTGCCGACTTGCACCGACTCGTCTTCAAATAAGTTACGCAAGAGTAGTGGCGCGCCCCCACGTTGATTGTTACTGTCATTACAGTTATTGAATAGGTATCATGTATTTTGTTCTGATTGGTGGATTTAGGATTAAGAAGTGTTATAAAGAGCATAATTTTTTATGAGAGGCAAACTACCACATTGCAGTAGTTCTATCAGTTTTATTTTTTAATATCTGCGAAGGCAAATTGACTGAGTGAAAGCCCTAATGTCACTGTACATGAGTGTATTATATTCTGGAGAATATTATGGATACAGTTGAAAAATAATGCAAGTAAATCTCTGGTTGTTTGTAAGTGAAGAGGATTTCAAACGTTAACTGGATAATGTTTATGGAATTGCACACAATTACGCCCTCAAAAGGATGTAAACAAAAGAGGGTAAAATCTTAGTGACAGACAGAGCCAGGGAGACCAGGATGCTTAGTGTGTGTGTAAAATTAGCTGAAAAAGAAGAAAGGTTAAAACAAATTAAAATATACGAACAGAAAAATACTTAAATATATGTGGTCCAGTGCGTAGTCGAGTTCTTCAGCATCCTATGATATGTTCCTGCTATCTGAAGATCTCGCACATGTTCTTGTCCTTGAGAACATCAGTAAGAGCATTTAACAAAACCACCCAAAATAATTCAATCAGGAACTGCTGCTAAGTGCATAAGAAAAGGATATCACTACTCCTAAATTAATAGCTGCCTCGGATAGATGTCAGTTAAGTGCAAGAGATTCAGTTTACGTTCTTCAATTTACAGTGGAGGCACTTGGACTTAGTACTGAAGAATTTTTTTTTTTAAACAAGTCTTCAATTCGACGAATGAGGACACAAGCGAGGAAGGAATGAGCCAAAGCTATAATAACCGATTTTAAAATGAGATTTCCCAATTCAGTGGGATGACAATTTGTTGCCCGGTCTGGGCGTAAGAAGTTCCAAAGGAGAATGAGTCCAAATCTATCTCATACTACATTTCGTAATAGGGAACAACTTCTTGTAATAAGGACCTAGATGAAGTTGTTCTGAATGCTCTGAGTAAGAGATAAAGTGCGGATAATGAGCTGTGACACAGTTGCATCTCACATCGGTCATCTCAATGGTGCCTGGGCTCTTCTGAAGCAAATGTTTGAAAGAAAGTTGTTACTTTTTGCAGGACGGCATCAAATCGAAAAAATATTTCAACAACACATATATTGAGTAGTTGTTACATTGTCTGAATAAAACAAAAATCCTTCATAAGAGATGATTACAGAGAACTAATTGAGCTAAAAGTTATATTTTTGGATGGAGATAGTGGCAAATAACTAAAAATAAGGCATCATGGTGCAGTGCATCAAGACCCATTTATTCACTCAAGATACGTTTCCTAAGTTTACAACTCGGATTGAGCAAGAAACACTAAATGGTACGTAATTTAGAAAGGGAGAGCACATCAGAAAGGTACAATCAATTGATGGCAGAAATATCCGGCTCTATTTTGTATAGTATGTAAAATTAGCTTTTATGCACATTGTACATTATTTTGTATCTTTTGCAACTTGATTAATGCTTAACTGTATTTTGTTTTAGGAAAAACCATGGTGAATTTGTATCCGCAAAGAGCAAACATTTGTTTTCTCAATTGAAAATTTAAAGCAGTGTTCTTCATGAAAGCATTTCTTCATTGGAATAAACTGCTGTTTTAGTACAAGCTAAAAGAAAGGTCTTTTATCTGAAGGACACTGCTGAAAGAGCTGTAAGATTAATTCAGAAGTTTCATGGATTAATTACAGCTAATGATGAACTGAAACAATTTTCATGCAAAAACACGGAAAACTGAATCCGCACCATAAAAAGAGAGATCCTAAAAAGAAAATACCCCATATAATTTTAATACTTTTGTCTTATTAAAAAATTAAATATTTTTTTGTCTAGTTTTCATTGTTAACCCAGAATTATAATTTTTTTAATGGTTTAGTTACATATCAAGCGATAGTAAAAATAAACACGTTTTGTGAACTTTCGGGTCTACTCGGCATGGGTTAGCGTCATCGTAGGAGGATAATTTTTTTTTTATGTAAGTAAGTTTCAGTGATTTAAAAAGAACTGGAGGGTACGCGTTCGTATTTTTGAAAAAAAAATTTTTTTTTTGCCCTTATAATTGACATCATACAAGGTATTCTTGGGACATATTGCCAGCTCTCCTTCTCCCTAAGAGCTTTTTGGTTGACTGGATATACTATTGCTATTAAACACAGTTTTGTTTTTAAATGGTTGCTGGGTCAGCATCAATCAACCATATGAATGTACTACTCTCAGTGATGTTTGGTGGTTATTATGTGGTCGGACAATATTGATATATTACTGTCTTGTGTTAAAACTTTGTTTGGTCCATATATATATATATATATATAATGATTCACCATAATTTAAATTTTTATCTGAGACTTGCTAGTTAAAGTGATAAATGATATTTCTGCCAGTGCAGCCTAAAGAACTACTACTAGAATAGCTTTAATGTTTTTGCATATTAATTTTAAAGTCGTGTGAAATGTTGCTGTGTGGTGCTTAGGACTGCGTTCTGGTGAGGTTACACCCTCGAGACCTGTTAGTGCACTGAGTCAGCACAGTGTGAACAGTGTGGGATCTGGCACCAGTGGAGCTGGCCTGCGGTCTCGACCGGCTACTACGCCACGCCGACCGCGCCCTTACAGCATTGCAGTTACTGGTGTTAGTCATGAATCTACACAAAAACATTTGACAGGTATCTAAAACTGATTATTATTTATTCAAAGAATTTTGTGATATGTGACCTCTCTCTCTCTTTATGTATCTATCCTTGATTCTTCAAGTTTCTTAAAATTTGGAGAAGTGGAAGCGGGAGAGTTTTTACAGTGTAGCTGATCCATTTGCTCTCTCTGCCCCAGCATTTACAATATTTTTCTTCTCCATTATTGGAATCGTGTATAAAGCCAAATTCTGGGGAAGTAAAGATAGTTTATAACCTTGACACAAAACATTAATGAAATTGTAACTTTTACAATAACAAAAAGAATACCTTAAGTCTTAGATTTTATTTTTCGAATCATGTTTTTCTATGTTACTAGGAAATTGTATCTTTTTCTTTATTTATATGTAAAAATTTAAAAAATAGTTTGTAGGCTTGTCTTTGATCAGGGTATAGATTTTTCCCCCCCTCTAATTGCCTTATCTCAGTATTCAGTGTGTCTTGTCTACAGAAAGACAGTATAGCCAGCATATAATACATTCATATTGAGCAGTTCATCAGACATTTTGGAATTTTTGATATATACTGTGCAGTGGCTATGGCATTCATGGTAAAAATGGTTACCTCTGTGGGTATAGAAGCTCTCAAAGTTTCAGTTTATAATATGCTCCTTGGTATATGGTGTAGTTTAATCAATAGAGTGCTGTCAAAACAATGTGATATTCAGTGGTGACCAGTGGTCATTCTGCTTTTTAGAATTTGTTTATTGTGAGTCAGTTCTGATGGTGCAACATGAATTTTATGCTAGATAATGAACAGAACCACTTAAAGACTTAACACAACTGCAAGAAAGGATTATGCATGCAGTTGCTGATATGTTGGGGAGTGTGTGGCAGGAACATCAATACGGGATTGACATCTATTATCACTAAAGGTGCACTTGTAGTTCACCTTTAAGATACATAATTTTTTGTGGATTCTATTTCTATAGATTTGATAAGTTTTGCTGCATCTGTCATAACCACTACAAAATAAATGTTAAAAATCCTAGAGTGACTTTTCCATAGTGCATTTTTGAGCTTTTTTAATTCTATGCCATTGTATGGTTCAAAATGCTGCTACTTGCTGTGTTGTTGGCAATTAAAAAAACATGTCTAAAGTAATCAATTTGTAGGTGCTACAGCAGAAGTGAAATCCTCTAAACAACAAAGTCCAAGTAGTGAGAAGGAAGTTGCCAAACCACCATTACCAAGGGTACATTCTGCCAAAAAACCTGCGAAACCAGAGATTTTGCCAAAGAAGTCGGTAGAAAAGATTAAATCTGCTAAGGTATTATGTAAATTTTATTTTTATGTTATTTTTGGTGGCAAAGTTGAGAGGAAACAAGCTTTTTTAATTTTTTATTTAGTTAGCAATTTACTTATGTAGGACAATTTTTAAATTTCAGCCATCCCCCAAGATAACTCCTAAGGTATCACCATTACAATCTCCTGATGCAGACAGTTTAGCATCAATGCCTCAACCACAAGAACCTGCAAAAGATGAGAGCAAAGCTATTGAAACAAAAGATTTGGAGATGCCTGTCCAAACTGATGTGGAGCTGGTTTCTGAAATTACTGAGAAAGATATAAAACGAGAAGAACCGGTTCCAGAGGTCAAAGAAGCAGAATTTAAGGAACCACAGGAGGTATCCACTGAAAATAAAATCACTACTAATGTAAATGAACCCGAACCTCCAGCAGAAGTCCCTCACACTGAGCCATCAAATGTTGAAGTTCCCACTGGCCAGGTGTTTGAAAATGAAGCAGACATGACAGGTATGTATACATTTGGTTTCTGTGGATTGTTTGATTGAAAAGAATTTAATTTCTGCAGCTTAAGTTGTTTATTTCCTAGCTTCCATGATAGCAAAGGCTCGTATCACAACTGAAGAAGAAGCAAAAGCAGCTCTTGCAGAGAGGAGACGGTTAGCTAGGGAACAAGCAGAGAGAGAAGCTGAACTTGAAAGGCAGAGAGTGGTAAGATTATTTCGGTATAGCTGAATGCTCAAGTGTACTTGTTTTACATTAAGTTTGCAATCAATGAAATTTGAATTTTTTGAGGAAGAGAATATTTAAAATATTAACTGTTGCAGTAAAGAAACACTTTTTATGTATTAGTGCTTTGAAGTTCAAAGTTGAGACAAAAGTTTAATTTTCACACTGATATTGCATATTTGTAATATCTTTGTGAATTGGCATGTAGCTGTCTAAGTATCTAACATTTAACTTGGGGAAAGGTAAAAATGAAAAAAATGAAGGTGCTTGATGGTGACAAAATCTTATCTATCCACCTGTCCTTTACAGTTGATAGCCCTAAAGTTTCTTGTGTTAGTGTGCGTTACATTTTATTCACCTGCAATTGGACTATTTGCTGCAGTGAGTTATTGTTTCTTTTTTTTTATCCTCTGCAACATTGACACCTCGGGAAATTAAATTGGAAACAAAAAAAAATATGTTTAATTTATGAAACTAGAGTAGGAAAAGGAAATTCAAGCCACACTTAACACAGATGACGGCAGCTTGAAATGAGAACACAAAGACTATCACACGTAGCACAATATTCCGGTGTTGAGTCTTATTCTTGAAAGTAGATAAGAAACTTAACTAGTATAAAGTTGGCAAGTGTGGTGTCGAATTTCCCGATATATGCATATTGTTAGAAAACAAAGGCACAGTAAAGTGGACGCATTAAACATTTGGATAGGAGAATTGCTATCGCTTACCAAACCTGAGTAACATATACACAAATTGGGCATTGTAATTTTTGGGCTCGTATGTCTTCTTCTACAATAATGATGTAGCTAACTGAATGTTGGCCAGTGGCTCGTGATGGAGGAAAATCAACATGGCAGGAAATATAGATGGAATTTAAAAGGAATAAACCTAGAAATAGTCAACCATATTGCACAGTCAAGTCATGGACTTACAGAAGGAGTTGGAAAAGGATATTGACCAGTAAAATTTTCTTTTATAATTATATAAAATATATATTAACATATATTTTTAAAAAAGCAAGTTGCTACACACTAGTGAGCAGTGGTTTTGTCGAAAGAGAGAGAAGTTAAGTGGAATGGGTGGAAAAGAAGGAAGATTATTGCTGTTATCTTAAATTAAAATGTTGTAGCTATGTGGTGCCCAGTTTATACTGGTAAGCTCTGAATTCAGAGATGCTGCTTTTGTCTGAGAGGACTCTTCATGGTATGGGCACTGAAGCAAGAATTGAAATTGTTTGTTTGAGAGGTGGCATGGTAAGACACTTGGGTGGTTGGGGTTCTGTGTAAACAATGGTCGTGTCCATTAATTCTGATGGCTGGTGAATATGTGGTATACAACCTATGTATGAGGCTGAGCAGTGGTTGCAGGTGAGTTGATATATTAGGGGGGAGGATACACATGTGGTATGTCCCACAATGGGGAAGCTTTCTGTGGCGGGACAGGGTACATGTTGCACAATTTGCAAGGAAGGGTCTGTTACAAGTTAAAGAGCATTGGGACAGTCATATAAGATGGGAAGGCCCATGTTTATGGACTAGGAGATGGCTGAAGTTCTTTGGTTTGCTGAAGCTGGTCTAGGCTAGTGAAAAAGGATTTTTGGGAAAATGGCAGAGGGAGGTGGTCCTTCAAGGACTCAGTTAATTGATTTCAGACCTAGAAAGTACCGGGTGACCAAACCAGGAAGTAATTCTTGGGCTTGAGCAAGAGTTGTTGAACCAAATTTAAATGCATCAATTGTTTTCTTTCTGAAAGCCATTTCTTGATGTAAATGCAAACTGCGGCAGCAGCTAGATTTATGAATCCTCCTCATTTATAGTTTCAATTGAAATGAAACAATGATTTAATACTTTAATGTACATAGAAGTATATATTCAGTTTACAAACTCAGTTGTACACAGAAGACTGGACTGGCCTGGTTTAGAGGGAAGTGGTGTGGTTGTGAAAGACCCCCTAGTTTGGACTTGGTCCTAATGGTCTGAGGCCACATGGGCTCTGAAAGCTAGAGCTATAAAGGCTCACATTGTTTTAAAATGCCTGCTTGCTACCTCTTGGGAGTTGTACAGTTGTGGTTACAACACAATTTTATTGTTTGTGGTTCAGAATGGCGCTGGTACCTGTGGAGCCTGGAGTGTCCAACATGGAATTTGACTTGCCACCTGAGCATATCCTACCAGCCATATTCTAAACCTTTGTGCTGAGGCAGGTGAATCGCCACTTGCATCTGGTGACATCTCCTTGTGGTGCATCACTGAATGCATATTGCATCAACATGTGCCAGTCCTATTTACAAAGAAGTGATGAACCTGCCATTCGATAGCCTATATACTAATTGCCCTTGAGCTACCAAACCTTTCAGCTATTGTAAAAAGATGATTTTAGAAGATTGAAATTGTGTGTTGCCCATTGCTTATCAGTAGGGTTGGTTTAAATCTCCTTGGCCTTGTATCATGTTAGACCTAGTGATGTAAAAAAACAGTTTTTTTTCTGGCTTGAAAAAAAACATGAAAAAAAACTTTTGAAATAAAAAACATGTTTTTTTTCACAACTACTAAATCTCAAATTTGTAAGGCAGTTATCGTTTAAAATGACTGTTTTAGAGTTTATTCTAAGTACTTATCTTAGTTTAAAATCTACTATATTTCTCTGGTTCAGTAGGAGAAAAAAATTACGAAAATATTGGCAAAATTGACTGAAATTTTCTTTATGAACGGGGATTTCCCGAAGAGACTAGGTTGCACGAGAAGGAATCCCCATTCCCCATTGTTTGGATTGATACTTGCTATTTGAAATAGTGCTGCCAGGCCTACAAAATTACCTACAGATCTTTTAAAAAAATTAGGAATTTAAAATTTATCCACGGTTTTTTGCCTTATTGGGCTTTCCTTATATTTGTATACTTGTTAACTCTCAGAGTATAGTGGTACTGACTCATTAAATTGTCAGTAAGAGAGTGTGCATAAACCACATAGCTCCATTTTGGCCTCCTGTGAACCCCCACGTAGCCCTAATTGGCTTTTGCCTCCCCCCCCCCCCCCCCCCCCCCCCCGCTCACGAAGCACGTAGCTTTCTTCCGTTTTGATTCCAGAAGACATTCTGTACTGTTTTCTCTTGTCAGACTACTGTAAATTACATACGGATATAATTAACTGAGGGAAATAAATACTCACATGCTGTTGTGAGTTCAGTTCCTCATTTTAACTGTGAAGAATTTTACGAAAGGAAAGTTACGCGGCCTGGCTCGGAACACCACCCCCCCCCCCCCCCCCCCCGCCTCTCTCCCCACGTAGCCCAGCATAGCCTTCCAGCTGACACCTCACCTCCCTCTGGACCGAGCCACGTAGTTTGTGCACGGTTCCTAATTATGAATCGTTTCCTTGCAACCGTTGGTGTAAACAAACGATTGAAAATAAGTAAAGCTCCTATTTTGTATGATAATAGATTTTAATTCAAACTTAAAAGACCGTAATACAGAACTATCGGCGCAGTCTTTATGCACAGTGTGTACTTTGCTCACAATTTAAAATTGCAATCTCAAAATCTTTTGCGTACAGTACAAGAACAACCAGTAAAAGAAAATTTAGCTATTTCTGAAGTTATGGATCTAGAGGAGACAGAAGAAGAGACAGAAAATTCCGACACCGACCGAACTAGTGTTGGTAGTGCTGATACTAGTGAATGTGGTACTGACATAGAGGATGAATAAAATTGATACCTATACAGATACACTTATGAATCATTATGTGAGACATTATATGATTCAGTAAGACTTAAAACACACTTGTAAAATGGAAGTTCCTTAAATAAAACTATAATTTATCAAATATATTGTTTTCTGAAGAAAAAAAAAACACGGGTGCTAGGTTTTTTTTTCATGTTTTTTTTCACAAAGCTGAAAAAAAAACATTTTGTTTTTTTCAGTTTGCAACACTAGTTAGACCTGTTACAGCACAAGAAGCTGTTTATCCCTTACAATATTTTTATTGATAGTGTTTGGTGAAGTTTTAAATAAGCATCTCATTTATATTCAAATATATCCTGATAGGTCTAAACAGGCTGATGGAAACAAATACTCTATTATTACCTTGAGTTTCCTAGATGGAAGATAGATTTTATGTGCAGATTTTTGTTATTCATCCGTCTTGCAACTAAACCAACTGCTTTTTATGGCAAATGTATTTTGTCTTTATTTAAGACATCTTCAGTGCCCTAGATAAACATATATACACATAAAATAATGTTGCTTGATTTTTGTCTTTGTTTCTAAATTGGTTAAGTTGTCTTATACTACTAGCTACTTACAGTTTTATATCATGAATTATTATGCGCAAGTTCGTGCTTCCACACTAGCTACATGTCTCCCACTATCACTACTATAATTTTTTTTTGGTCGAGATATCGCCATCTGCGAGCTGAATATAAACTTTTGTTGTTGACGACGAATGGGAGCCAAGGGTTTTCTGTTATTGAATTTGTATTTTGTTTAGAATGTTTGTTTATTAGCTATTGTCTGTTCTGTGGTGTTATGTTTGAGTATGGGATGTGTCATGATTTATTCATCTTTTAGTGTCTTGAACAAGGTTTGGTTTGTTAGGTCTATATATTCATTGACAACTTTTTAACCATTATTTAATGCTTTTTTTATGTGAAAGTTTTCTTGAAAAGTCAGCATGTTTATGTTGCTGTTATTAATCTTTAGTATTTGCATATCTGTTTGTATGTTGGTGTGTGAATGGTTATGTCGTAACAAATTTTCTGCGAATGTTAAGTGGTTGGTACATCCGAAAGCACTCTGCTGTTCCTTGTAGCTGATTTCAAATTTTCTGGCTGTTCGTCCTATGTATACTGCCACACTGTTGGCATGTTAATTGGTATATTCCAGATCTATGGTATTTATTTGTAAGTATACTTCTGCTCAGCTGTTTTTGGATGGTGTTTTTTGTTCTAAATGCCATCTTTTTTCCCATTTTTCTAAAGACATTTGCTATCCTGTGTGTGTTTGTGTTTAGATATCTCATTGTGATCATTGGGCGTTTGTTGTGTGTTTTTGTTTTCTAATTTTTTTCACTAAGCTTTTCTATTGTGTTACTATTGTATCCATTTTTCACCTACAAATAAATACCACAAATCTGGAATATACCAATTAACATGCCAACTGTATGACACAGTATTAATAGGACAAACAGCCAGAAAATTTGAAACCAGGTATATGGAACATCTGAGAGCTCTCGGATGTACTAACCACTCAACATTCGCTAAACATGTTTCAACATAACCATTCACACAGTAACAAGAACGTGCTGACTATTCGAGAAAAGCTTCACATACAAAAAGCACTGAATAAAGGTAAACAAAAGTTATGAATATATAGAACTAACAAACCAAACCTTGTTCAAGACACTAAAGGATGAAGAAATCGGACATACCGCCACGGAACAGACGATAGCTAATGACTAAAGATTCAAAACAAAATACAAGTTCAACAAAAGAAAATCTTTGGCTTCCATTGGTCGTCAACAAGTTTGCAGAAGAATAAGGCCACCGTCATGTTCACATCTGGCTCCGCCTGGTGTCTCACTTCTACTAGAATAAGGCTATACACCGAAATATCGTGCGTTTCTTGCATTTGTCTCGGCCACCTTCATCTGCGGTAAGTGTTGGGTCATATTTCACTATCCTTCCTGAGTTTCATATATATATATATATATGAAACATTTGGATAGGAGAAAAACCACTGCTGACCAAAGAGGATTCCTGCAGCATCAAGACACGGAAAAAAACATGTACATACATAGAGAAAATTTTTTGAGCCTATAGCTCTTCTTCAGTAGTAAAGTGAGATGGCTACTTGCTTGAGGCTGGCAGCCAACAATGTTGGTAGCTCATGGTGGGGGGAGAAACAACATGGCAGGATGTGAGAGTAGGGATAGAAAGGCATAGACCCGAAAATAATAATAAATAGATAATCAACCTGTCCATAGGAACCTGTCGCAGAAGCGTGGTAGACATCAGCTGATAGTCCTAAGTAGCCTTTTGCATCATGGAAGTATGTGGAAAAAACTGAGAAATGTGTGAAATAAAAATACATGGAAATTAAAATTAAGTAACATTTGAAGTTACAGACTACAAAAAGATGGGCTTTGGTGAACTTTGGTCCTGTGGGAAAAGGTAGGGGTGAGGGGTTGGGTAGGAGGAAAATTGGTGCTATCTTAAATTTAGTCCTGGCAGTTGTCTGGTCCCCAGATGGTACTGATAAGCCAGTTCCCACCATCCGAGGATGAAAACTTCCTCAAGAACATCATTACAGGCGATGAAATGTGGATTTACGGGTACGATGTGGAAACGAAGAGGCAATCTTCAGAATGGGTGGGGAAAGGATCTCCTCGACCAAAAGAAGCGCCGATGAGTCGGTTGAACATCAAGGTGATGATGGTCTTGTTTTTTGATTGCAAAGGAGTTGTGCACCATGAATTTGTACCACGTGGTCAAGCGGTAAACAAGGAAGTCTACCAGAAAATTCTGACACGATTGAGAGATGCTGTGCGTAGGAAAAGGCCTGAACTGTGGGAGAATCAGTCTTGGATGTTACACCGTGACAACGCACCCACTCACGCATCATTGTTTGTCACGAATTATCTGGCAAAACATTGCACTCCTGTTGTGCCTCAGTCACCCTATTCTCCAGACTCGGCTCCGGCAGACTTTTTTCTCTTCCCAAAACTGAAAAACACTTTGAAAGGACGTCGTTTCCAGACCATAGAAGAAATTCAAGACAATGCGACGAAAGAACTGCGCGCCATCGGAGAAATTGCATTCCAGGAGGCGTTCCAAATCTTGAAAAAATGATGGCAACGGTGTATTGATAGTGACGGACAGTACTTTGAAGGGGACAGTGTGTAAAAGTTAGTACGATGAGCAATAAAACAATTACAGCAGAAGTTCGGTTACTTTTTGTACACACCTCGTACATTCTTGGAAACGAGTATCCAGTAGGCTTGATCATCCAGGACATACGTGCCCGGCCATGTGGAAATTGATAAACAATTCAGTAGACAAGCTGCTAAGTGCAACTGCAGTAAAGTCAGGACAAGACTGTTTCTAATTCTGGCCTCACCTTGGCATTGAAAAGCTTTTAACAGGCAGTGGCTAGAAGGTGATCATATTAAGGGAGTGTCCATAAACTACTCCATTTTGGCCTCCCTTGATCCTCTCCCTCCCCACATGTAGCTTGACATGACTTCCCCCCCCCCCCTCCTTCTCCATGTGGCACATAGCTTTTTCCCCCTAACAATTCCAGAATACATTTTGTACTGTTTTATTTTAACAGACTGTCATTAAAGTTATTAAATCATTGACTGTATAAAGAACACAACTGATGTTAGTGTTATGTTCTTTTCTATAATAATAAATATTTGGAATGAAATGTTGGCTCTAGCCACTCCTGCAAATGATCAATTATTGGGAAAAACATCTTTCTCATTACAATCAGAATCCTTTCCTCTTGAGGTGTTATTAAAAACATCCTCTTTTTCTCATTCATTATTCTTCATTAAGTGTTAAAATAGAACAAACTATCCCTGCCACATAAAAAAAACTAAGAGGAGCTGCTTTGTTTGTTTTCTTTTGCTGCAGTTCTGTCACATTTCTTTCTACAATACCAGGGAATGGTTCTTTGATCTGCTTAAAAGATTTCTATCTCGTTAGATAATGAAAATTTTGTGGAAAAAACCTTGACGATAACCTCGTGAAGCTTTATACAGCACATCTTCACTACACACTTTGAACTTGAAATAACATTTCAGTGGGCACTGTAGTTTAAGTTGTTTTGCAGTTCACTTGACAGAACAAAAACACACACGGGTGGTCCAAATCGAAACAGATTTATTTTAAACCATCAACCCAACAGGAACTGTCACAGCCTCGGAAAATCCCGGGTAATGTCTGTAAGTAAATTTGAGTCTAGGTACTGCACGTCTAATGTTTTTTTTAATCGTAAAGTGCCGTCGCACGTCAGTTAGTTTGTATGTACTGGCTGCGTGCCACCGATTCTAGGATTTAACGTCACGCGTGCGCAGCACTGTCAGTATATAGGATATCTAAATTACGTATGGAGATAATTAAATGACAGCAATAAATATCCACAAGCTGTTGTGTATTCTATACCTTATTAAAAACTGTCACAAATAATGTGAACGAAAAGCTACGTGGCTTGGCTCGGACACCCCCACAGCCTTGTAGTTTATGGATGCTCCTTCCATTACGTGAGGAGGGATGAAGTTCCCCTTACTCACTTTCACGTAGAGCACTGTTTCTTCACTGGTTGGATCCATCAGTGTGTGATGCTTGTGGCATACCTTTGACAGTACATCACAGTACGCTACTTTAAAAAAATGTACGGGTGTCAGCTTTGTGTTCTACACCATCCAGACATTGTTGTTGTGCCTTGTTTTACATCTCGTTAATGCCAATTGGATTTTTTTAACATCTTACTTTCAGTATGACAGACTTCTATACAGTTAGTTATGCATATAGGAAATTTATATTTTAGCTATATTTCTATTAGGATGCTAATGATGACGATATTGATGTTCCCTAAAGCTTCGACAAAACAATGAATTCTCTCCAAGTAGTTCTTTTTTATGTATGGCAAAATAATATTGATACTGGGGATTCTTAATTAGGAGGAAGAACGCCTGAAGGAGGAGGAGCGTCAGAGACAAGAAGAAGAAGAGCAACGTCGCTTTGAAGAAGAACAACTGCGTCTTGTGGAAGAAGCTCGTAAAGCAGAGGAGCAACGCCTTCTACTTGCTATTCAGGTATGAATTTTATTTTGGTACAAAACTTGTACTATCCTAAGTCCTTCAAAGAATTGTTGTCAATTCTGTTTTCTTCAACTTTTGTTTAATCCTTTCAAAATCTAGACCTAAAAATTGTATTTTCCATGCCATTTCCCCATTCCCAGAACTCTACTGTAGGTTACACCCATCTTCATCCTTTAATTATTTTCTTTCCTCGGATCATGAAAGTGGTTTGTCGTTGGTATTTTTTATGTTAACATATCATATACTCGTATCCCATTTCTTCAAAAAGTCTGTTGGAACCGTTTGTTTGCTGTTTGCTGTGTGCTCTCTACATACAACTAATTCTTTCTCAAGATTCACACTTGTTTTCTCAGTATTTTTCTTTTCCAATCCATTTCCCATTTTCTGCGTGAAAAATTGGTATTGCATTCCTCCTCCTTAGCAGAAAAAGGGGTGACTGCACCTTTTTTAAAAAAAATCTTGATCTTTTAATTTAAACATTTCCTCTTTAATAGAGCTTTTCTAACTATTTCTGA
The DNA here is from genome assembly GCA_031002005.1 of Vandiemenella viatica. Taxonomy (NCBI): domain Eukaryota; kingdom Metazoa; phylum Arthropoda; class Insecta; order Orthoptera; family Morabidae; genus Vandiemenella; species Vandiemenella viatica. The sequence goes on from CM061921.1 coordinate 383,715,678, forward strand.
CCTTATGGATAACGTTTCTTTATTTATTTCTTCACTGTGATCCAGTCTTCTTCACTAGGTGTTTGTTAAAATTTGGGCCGTGGTGTTATGATTACAATTTTAGGCTATTTTCTGTAAATGCTGGGATGTTCCCCAATTTCCATGTTGGAACAACTTGTTCCACAAACAAAATGATATAAAACAAAGCTTAGTTGTTTCAGTTGGCAACTCCATCCACACTTCCTTATGGTTCATCATCTTTAATAGCCCTTTGGATGTTTCCATGATATATGAGGTCTGTCCCAAAAGTATCTGACCTTCCTTCGTATCTTCACTCCTGACAATTTTATTGCCACATGCCAGGTATGAGTGTCAACAGTAATGCTTCATGAACTTCCTAGATGCCGCAGTTGTCGCTGGGATGCCTCAGTTCACGTGCAGTGTGCATTTGTTTACAGAGTGTTTTGTAAGTTAGCCGCATTTTGATGTCGTAAAAAAATCACTGAAAGATCGGAGCAACGAATTTTTGTTAAGTTTTGCTTTAAACTTGAAAAGAGTTGTGCAGAGACGATCAAAATGATGAAAACAGCATTTGGGGATGAGTGTATGAGCAAAACACAAATAAAAGAGTGGTATAAGTAGTTCAACAATGGCTGCACATCTGTCGATAGTAACCCACGCTCTGGGCGGCTTTCGATGACAAAAACACTGGATAATATCGAACGTGTGTGACTTGCGATCGATGAAGATTGTCGATTGACTGTGCGAAAACTAGAATGTGAGCTCGGAATACCGAAAACTAGTGTTTGGAAAATTTTAACTGCAAATTTGTAAATGGTTCACATGTGTGCGAAATTCATTCCGAAATTTCTAACTGTGGAGCAGAAACACCTCACCTGATGATGAATCACGGATTTTTGGTTACGATCCCGAAACAAACTTGGAATCTTTGCAGTGGAAGCTGTCGTCACAGTCACAACTGATAAAACGTGTGCCAAATTCGGAGCAAACTCGTTGCTGATTATTTTTTATTATGAGGGTGTTGTGCACCACGAATATGCTTCTAAAGGTCAGATGATCAACAAAGAATATTATGGTAAAATTATGAAAATATTACGTAATGCAATTAGAAGAAAACGGCATCAGCTTTGGTCAAGCAGTGACTGGCTCCTTCATCACGACAATATGCTAGTGCACGTATCGAACCTCGTGCGACAATATTTGACAAAGAACAGAGTCGTAAAGCTCGGTCAGCCTCCGTACCGTCCCGATGTTGCTCCGTGCGACTTTTGGCTGTTCCCAAGAATAAAAATGCCACCCAAAGGATACTGATTTGATGACAGAGAAACACTTAAAAACTAATACGACAAACGTTCTAAAGGCGATACCTAAAAAATAAGTTCCAGGACTGCTTCCAAAAGTGGAAAGGCCATTGCGAGTGTATTCTTCAATCAAGTGGGGACTACTTCGAAGGATGCACCCAGGCTGATGACGCAGATTAACACCAGCGGAGAAATATGATTGAAGGTTGGATACTTTTGGAACAGACCTCATAAAGCGTTAATTTAAAAAAGCTTCTAATGAAAGTACCTCTTCATTTACAGTTTCTTCGAATGTCTGTTTCATCTGAAGTCTTTTAGTAGTAGTTCTTTTTTATTTAGGCTTATGGCTCATTGAGGTCATTAGTGAGGCTTGGGAGAGATTAACATGGAGCTGTTTGACCATAGTGATTTTAGAGATCCATGGAAAACTGAAACAGAAATGCAGACTGGAATGTTTACTGTTCACCCACCATGCTTGGTGCCAGTCTTTTTTGTGTCTTGCCTTATATTAGAGATCTTGATTAAATTTTTTAGCAATTCTGATATGTTTTAATTTTTATTTTCCCCCCTTTCCCTGTTATTCAGGTGGGACTTACTGGCTACCATCCTATTTTAACCAAGACTTGCTACTATTGCTATGTTCAGAATAACTAAGGCGACTATTTTCCATTGAAATGTGGAATATTTTTACTGTTACAGTTAATATTGCACCTGCCATGTATCATTTTTCGAAAAGTCTGGTAACCATTCCAAACAAATCTAAGCAAGATATGTTGCACTTCTCTTTTCTCCATTTTCTTGATGCCCGAGTTGATTAATCACTTATAAATATAAGAGTTTGAGGTGATGGGACACAGGCTTGGTTTTAGTGTCTCTCTTCTGTACTTGGCAAAGACAGTGGATAGAACTCAAAAGTTATCTGCTGTGACTGATCAGTCCAACTATGCAGTCTTAAAGCAGCTTCTTCTACTACCTTGTTAAGAGGGGATCACTACAGTGTGGAGTGTATTGTCTATAGTTAACAATGTCTCACACGTGTTACTATTGTGTATCATATGTATTATGTCTGGAAAACTTACATAGCTGACTTCTGTGGCGGATTGTAATAGACGAGCCGATGGATAATTTCATATGGTTTTATTTTGACTCCTCAGGCAATTCGTGCTGATTGTGAAGTGTAACATGTAGGTGGTTAATCGTATCAATCACTTAATTTTACTGTGGTTTATCTGTTTGCTTGCATGGTCCACCTTACTAGTTAAACATTCTCACAGTGAATCTGGTGGGTGGCCTGTGATGTTGGGCCCAGCGTTTGTGAAGACATGGGTTAAAATCCTCATCCAGCCATAGTTTTTGTATTTACATGAATCCTTCAAAAGGTGGTGGTCAAATTCCTTCCTGTCCTGTTCCACCGATCATTTCCCAGAGATATTGGTTAAAGTTAACTGCTGTTTCAAATCTGCTTGAGAGTCGGCTGGCAACAAAACTAATGCAAACTCTGTTCTCACTCATTTACGGTTCTGTGCATATGTGCATCATCTTTAAATGGTATTTTTAAATCAATAACTCAAAATATTTCCGTTGATTAAAGTTACCTTGGTTCTTGAAATTTTTAAAAGTATCTTCATGGCTTTACTATCAGATTCGTCAAGTTCTCCGTGAAGTGATATATATGAGATTTTGTCCAGTGAGGGAGAACAGATCTGATGAAGTATTAAATGTGTCAAAATACTCATTTAGTAGGTTTTTTTTAAAAAAACCATAAACTGCAGAGAGATAACTATAGTTTTCTTTTAACTTTAGCAGGTTAATGATCTCTCTAAATTTTGGGGATAAGTGGAATTATATTTTTAATAGTTTTTTTTGCCACAAGCTTACACAAATCATGTGTAAGAAGGAAAATCCAAACATTTGGAGAGTTGGTAGGTTGCCAACTTTCATTTGATATGAGTGACAATTATCTACAGAAAGTTTTCCTTCAGGCCTGCATTAACCTACTGTATTTGTGTTATGTTGAGCTTAGTAAAAACTAAACTAGTGTGCATTTACAAATTTCCAAGTTAGAGGGTTCAGAAGTTACGAAGGTACGACATTTGTACAGATAGGCAGACGATTGAGTGATCCGTAAGCGTTCCATATTTCACTCGGTAGATATGGAACTATAAAAAGGATCGGCCAAACTTAAGTGACCATAAGCTGTTGAAGCCAAAATGTTTTGAAAGAGAAATTATTTCCAGTATCCTACACACATGCCAGATTATCTGCCTTCGTTATGTAAAGAATTTAGCCATTCGTCTCAAATGTATGCCTAAGATACAAGCAATTATTGTCAATAGTGAATGTCTATTTTTTTTTTAGTGCTATTTGATTTTTTTCAGGAAAATGAAAGAAAAGAAAAAGAGGAAAAGAAGAGAAGAGAAGAGGAGATTAAAGCTAAAGCTGAAAAAGAGGAAGCTGAAAGAAAAGCTCGTGAAGAGGCAGAAAGGTTTGCTATTAGTGTATTCAAAGATAGTATGTAATTAAATTTGAATTGAAATAAAATCACTGTTTGATTTCTTATAGGCTACGCAAGGAAATGGATGAACGGTTAAAGAAGGAAGAAGAAGAACGCATAGCTCGTCGTAAGAGAGTTGAAGCTATTATGTTACGTACAAGGGGAAAAGGTGCTACTCCTACAAACACGCCAACAAAGGTAATTTCTCTCCCCTCTCTCTCTCTGCTTGTAGTCCCCACAGGGGTCTGTCTGGTGCACCTGCAGTTCCCAAGCCAGAAACTTGTGAGCGCTCCAAGTTTCCCACACCATAAACTTCTTGTATGCTTCTATGATCACTATAGAGGCTGTGACAGTAGAATTGCTAGCTAATGAGCCAAGTGGTTGAATTGGTGGGGGAGGGACGGTACACAGAAGACCAAAATGGAGTTAAGTAGTTTATGGACATTCCCTAGGTGTGGATTGTTACTGATAAACTAAACATCACACAGCTGCTGGCAGACTCCTTTGAAACTGTCACTTAGTCTGCCAGCAACAAAGAATTGGATGGTTCTTGCTTTGTTTTGTCCAATTTGGAACGATGCAGTTGCCCATTTGCTATATGGGGCCTGGAGTCAGCCTTACACTGTGCAGAAGATGCCGCACCAGGGCTAGACCCGATCCAGTGCCAAATTCTGAGGCCCTCAGGAAAGATGCTAAACAGTATCTTTTATAAATTTTTAGTGGTGTTGGACTTAAGGATCCTTCCCTTACTCTTGGAAAGAAGCAACACTAATTTACCAACTGAAACCTGGAAAGGACAAAATGCTCGCAGTTAGCTATTGTAGTATTGCCATAACATACTTTGTGACATGAACTACAAAATCTGCTGAACTGCTTTCAGTGTGGTTTCAGGCAACTCCATTCTACCTCGGATAATCCGATTCTGCTGGAAGTGGTTATATAAAATGCATTTGTATGCAGCCAACACCTGCTATTGTGGAATTTTAAAGTAGTCGTGTGATTCAAATGTTAGGGGAAATCTACCTCTATTTTCGCAATCATTTTTCTATGAAGTTGCTTCCGGTACCGAGTTTGCAGTACTATTCCCTTAATCCAGGGGGAATGTTATTCCTAGAGGATCAGTTTTAAGTGGGACACTTTTCCCTGTCAGTATTAACGGCATTTCCTCTGCTGTAAGGTGTTATACCCAGTACTCCTACGGGATACTGTTAGGCAGTTGCGCCTTGTACTAGACAGGCAAGATGCGAGCACTGGTTTTCGATTTTCTGCCAAGAAATCCTAATGCATAATTTTTACCCTAGGTAAAAAGTCTTTTAACCAAATCTCGAGGAACATAGTTTTAATTTTTAATGGATCTGTTCATTTCCTGGGCCTGTTTTTTATAACAGCTGGCTGCCACATCTGTAAGATCTTAAAAGCCAAAGCCTTATAGCCTCCCATTGTATTAAAATGTGTGCACGTAAGGTCGTGTATTGCAGATTGCTCTAGTCTATTAACATTTGATAGACCCTTTGTACGGTTTTGGCTAGAGTATGGCTGCATTGTGTATGGTACATGTGGATGTTGAAGTGTCCTCCATGCCGTAAATCAGTTTACTGCAGGTGGGTATCACACTAGCCCTATTTCCAGGCCTTTATGCTGAGGCTTAATCCAGCAGCATCTTCTCATAGTGCAAAACTTCATGCACATAGCTTCAGCACTTGGCAGTCCATTTAAAATGCAAAGATTAATACCCCTTTTGATCACCTAAACTGAGACAGTCGCAGAGCTACCAAACCTTTCAACTATCATATAAATTGCATTTTAGAGTTATGTGTTGACCACTATCACCAGAATGGAGTAAATCTCTCTGTCTTTTAAAGAGGCCAAGAATTATTTTAGACCTGTTGCAATACAAGCAGCTCTGTACTGCATCCAATTTGTTTATTAACGTATTTAGTGCCATTTTAAATTGACATCGTGCTTATACTGTGGTATTTACTGATACATCAATGGGTCTAAGTAGGCTAATAGTCTAGGATGCTCTTTAGTGTTCTTTAGAGTGTTTTACAGAAAAAAGCCAGATATTAAATGCAGCATTTATACACCAAAGTGCTACTTTATTTAAGTCATTCCAGCATATGAAAGTAAGTCGTGATATGAAATACACAAAATGGTGCGGTTCCTTCAGCTGCATACAGACACTGACTGGTTCAGGAGATATAGGACACCCTTCAGCCTTGTGTAAATGAGGCATTATTCTGAGGGAACAAGGTAGCAGGAAGTGTACTAAGGTCAGTATTTACTTTGTTCTGGTCCCATTGAAATGAAATTTCTTGGATGTTAGACAGAGTCAATAGCTGTAAGTCAAGCATAACAAGCTTGTCAAATTGACCACATGGCTGTGGAGCAGCTCCTAGCAGGGAGAAGGGATGACATTCTTCTTACTCACCTTTGAAAATGGCACTGCCGTTTGACACTCGTTTTTCTTCTTTGTCAAAAAGAATTGCCAGAATGTGATGCTTGTGGCATACCTTTGATGGTGGACTGTTTTAGTTATCATTTTAAGGAAATGTGCTGGATTGATAACCAGTCCCTTATTGTAAACAAGAAAAAGCAATGTGTGGTTATAATCACCCGAGGACTGTTTCTTTCTGGCTGTGCAGTCTGCCCCTATTGTAGCTATCTAACCTGGTTATCCTACTGCGTACAGGGCAGTGCTAGAAATTCGTTTATAAATCCAGGCGTATTTGTTACGCCTAACTTTCAGACTCGGATGTAAAATGAAAATGTTAGGTGTAATTATAATTATGAAAATACCGATATTATAGCTTACAACCTACTCCAGCATAGTTTAAAACTGTAAATAGGCCCAGAAAAAATTAATATGATTTGCATGTGCCAATCTACATCTACATATATACTCTGCAATTCACAAAATTGTGGGTGGCAGAGGGTGCTCAGCAACAAAGCTAATCTCTTTGCTGTGCATTCCAATCCCTAATCGTACGAGGGAAAAAAGAATTCATATAAGAATCAGTCCGGCACCTTATTTCTCTAATTTTATCTTTCCTGTCCTTCCGACTCAAATAGGTTGGTGGAAGAAGTATTTCACTACACTCATGAGTGAAAGTTGGAGTACGCATGTTTTCCAATAAGGTTAAACGAAACGTGTGTCGTCTATCTACCAGAGACTCCCAATCTAATCTACTAATCAGTTCTGTGACGCTTTCATAAGGACTGTAGCAAGCGGTCACGAATCGAGCGGCTCTTCTCTGTACTTTCTCTACACTTTCGATCAATCCCTTACGAAACGGGTCCCAAATGGCACAACAATAATCCAAATGTGGACGCACAAGAGATTTGTACGCTATCTCCTTTGTTTGTTCATTACAATTTTTCAAGATTCTACCTATGAATCGCAGCCTAGAATTTGCTCTACCTACTAAAGAATTAATGTGTATGTCCCATTTCATGTTCCTTTGTACTGTTACTCCCAAATATTTAATAGAATCGACCATAGCAATAACTGTATTGTTTAACTTGTATTTCTGAACAATCGGATTCTTTTTGTTAGTTATGCTCATTGTCTTGCACTTTTTACAGTTTAGAGTAAGTTGCCACTCAGCGCACCAAGCCAAAATAACATCCAGATCGCGCTGAATTTCTAAGCAATCGGCCAAAGTTCTTACTTCCCTATAAATAACCGCATCATCAGCAAACAATCTAAAAAGGCTTTTCACTTTGTCTCCGAGATCGTTTATAAAAATTAAGAAAAGAAGTGGTCCTATTACACTTCCTTGAGGTACACCCGATGTAACATCTAGATTAGAAGAACTTTCTCCTTCAATGACAACATACTGCGACCGACCAGTTAGAAAATCCTTTATCCATTCACAAAGCTGATCCGATATACCGTACGCTCGAAGCTTCCCTAAAAGGCGGTTGTGTGGCATAGAGTCAAAGGCTTTTTGGAAATCTAAAAAAATTGCATCTACTTGTGAACCTGTATCGATAACTTTCATTACGTCGTGTGTAAATAGGGCCAGCTGTGTTTCACATGATCTTTTATTCCGAAATCCATGTTGATTTGTTGTAAGCAAATTATTATAATCTAGAAAATTCATAATGTTCGAGCATATAATATGCTCCATAACTCTACTACAAACAGATGTTATAGATATGGGACGATAGTTCCCAGGATCACTTCGATCACCTTTTTTGAAAATCGGAGTTACTTGCGCGATTTTCCAGTCTGAAGGTACTTTTCGCTCTTCTAATGATTTACTGAATATATCAGACAGAAATGGCCCGATTTCTGCAGCATACTCTGAAAATACTCTTACTGGAATTCCATCCGGGCCCGGTGCTTTCCCCCACTTCAGGAGCTCTAATTGCTTAACAATACCTGCAGTATCTATTCGTAATGATTCCATCACCGACTCGCCACGGCGTGGGAAAACGGGAATACTATCCTTATGTTCATTTGTAAATGAATTTTTGAATACAGTATTTAGTACATTAGCTTTATCGCGGCTTTCATTAACCTCGGAACCTTCACGAATTAGTGCTGGAATATTGCTGTTGGTACAATTAACTTTTCGTACATACGACCAAAATTTCTTTGGGTTTTCTGTGAGACTCTTAGAGAGTTGGAGTGAAAATCGTTAAAGGCCTCGCGCATTACATTCTTAATACGTCCTCTTAAATCAGCTAAGGTTTCTAAATCGCTGCGACACCCCTTCCTTCTTGAGCGTGCATGTATTTTCCTTTGTTTTTTGAGTAATCTTTTGACTTCGCATGTGTACCACAGTGGATCATCCTCTCCCTTTATTGTCCGCTTTGGTATATGTATTTCCATTCCTTCCCTGACTATATGTATAAAACGATGCCACATCTCTTCAACGGTGTCCTTTGTTGACTTGAAGTTATGGTATTTATTCCTCAGGTAGGTTCTAAAACACTCCTTTGAGGCCTTACTGAATCTGTATACAATCCGCCCTTTTTTCCTTTTTCGCTCGGTCATTAATTTGATAGTCGCAATTACCGCTTTGTGATCGCTTATTCCTGTGGTCGTTGAAATGTCGGTGAATAATTCTGGCCTGTTGGTAACCAGCAAGTCTAAAATGTTTTCGCTACCGTTATGACACTGCGTAGGTTCATTAACTAGCTGCTCGAGATGATTATCTGACAACAAATCGAGAATTACTTCAGAAGCTGCCTTATCCCTGCTACCTGTGATGTGAACGTAATTACGCCAGTCAATATAAGGCAGATTGAAGTCGCCTCCTAGAATCATAGCATGATCTTTAAAACGGCTAGCTATACTATTTACATTATTTCTTAACTCCTCGACGATAGCTATATCCGAATCAGGTGGACGGTAGAAGGCACCTATGATGAGTTTTGACCCAGCAACGTTGAGTTTAATCCATATGATTTCACAGTTCGTATCGACGTCTACTTCATTACATGGGAGAAATTTACTCACAGCTATAAATACCCCACCTCCATGAGAATGTAATCTGTCTTTACGAAAAACGTTCATGCTATCTTTAAAAGTTTCGGCGGAACTTATTTCCGGTTTCAACCAACTTTCTGTACCGATAACAATATCCGCTTCTGTACTACAAATAACGCTTTCAAGTTCCGGTTGTTTGTTACAAATGCTTCTACAGTTAATTACGACAACTTTTAATTGACGAGACTCTTTTACGTTGCTCCTACATTCCGGTGTTGTATCTGATTGGGTTGCCCGTAACTGAATTTCGTGTTTCGGGTCTTCCTCCCTCAGCCTAAAAAACCACCCAGTGCATTCCACACGGCCCCTGCCACCCGTGTAGCCGATTCACGTGTGTAGTGCACACCTGACCTATTAAGGGGAACCCTACAAGACTCGACCCTATTGCGAAGATCGAGAAATCTGCAGCCAATGTCATCACAGAAACGTCGTAGTCTCTGGTTCAGCCCCTCAATACGGCTCTGAACCAGAGGTCCACAATCAACTCTGTCTACGATGCTAATACATCATATACCAAAATTGTGAAATAATTTAACATGATTATTGATTTCATTGTACTATGACAGTAACTTTTGAATTTTAGACAATGATCTTCAGAGGTTTAATTCCCAAATATTTTTGAATTTTTTCCCCGATTCATCGACAAAGGATTTTTTCTTTTAAATACAAATATGTCAATATGTAAAATTAAAATTGTAAAATATTTTCCTTGATGTACAAATTCTAAGAATAATTTGATTTCACAGTTTCTGTGTCAAATTAATCGGCAAGATCGCAGAAACTAAAACATTCAGTTTATTGAATATATCGTAGCTGAATAGTAAATGCAATGATTCTCCACTTTAAATATCAGGAAAAATGCCTTACGGCCTTACCTGAAGTGCTGTGTCACTTCTTATCTAGGAATTCTGGTCTTCGAGGGTTCTGTGTGTTTTTCCACCAGTAAGCCATAGCTGGGTTGGGATCAAAATCATGCAGTGAAGGTCCATTCACTTTGATGAGTAATAAGTCATCTACATTTAGGGTATCCAAACAATATCATTTCTCAGTATTCATGTTGTTAAGCTCACTGAAACCTCGCTCACATATTGCAGTGGTGAATGGAAGAACACAGTAACATGAAATGATTTTTAATAAATTTGGATATTGGTTATCTTAACAATTTCGCTATATACTCTGTTCCAAAGCTGACGACTTGATAGAGATTTCTTGTCCTTAGCCCATATTTTCCAGCGCAGAAATTCATCAGAAGCTTGTTCTTTGCTTATGGTCACTGCTGCAGGTAAATCCTTGAGGACCTCTTCAAACTCCTTTACTCCATAATTTAGTATATCCTCATTTGGAATGTTAATTGCTTCAAAAATGTCTGTATTTTTAACCATGCAATTAGTTCGAAGATCTTCGAAACGTTTTGTTAATCCTGTTAAGAAATTTCTGATTATATCTTCGCGATCATGTAAAAAATTCTGCGACCCTCTTTACTCAATTTTATGCTTTTATATTCACAAGTACCAGTACCCAAGTTACAGTCCTTATCAAATTGAGACAGAGTTGCTCCATTGGCAGCAATTAAATTTTTCAGTTTCATTTCACAGATTATAAGTTCAGATATCACTTTCTCACTGTTCACCTTTTCATATTGAATATTTTTAGAAAATGTTGACAAAACATCAGTTACATCAATCAGAAAGCACAAAAATCTCATGAACCGTACTGATTTTAAAGTTTTTAAGTAATTCGTCACTTTTGCTTGAAGGATCAGCACAGAATTCTTCAAAATACGAAACAGTGACTGTGAAATTCCTGAGCAATGCTTTTAAAGCTCTGTTTTTTGAAGAAATCCACCTGGTGGATATGATAGACAGGTGGTTAACGACTGATTCATTCAATGCTTCAGCCAAATCTTTAAATTGTTTCTTATGCTTTGGACTTTTAGAAAAAAAATTGTATACACCTTTTGTTACTTTTTCGCATGTTTGAGCTTAGTTTATGTTACTGAACCTATCAGAAACACATAGTTCTATCCGATGAGCAATACAATGCACCGATATAATATTCCCGCACACGTTGCGCAATTTTGCAACCACACCATTGCTAACACCCATATTAACACTTGCCCCATCTAGACAGACACTTATAAGTTTCTCTTTCCAAGAATCACCATCAAATGTTTCATTTAAAGTGTCCAAAATAAATTCGAATATGCTTTTAGCTGATCCGTCACTTAATGGCTTTAATTTTAAGAAATCTACTCGTTCCTGCCCTTCTTTAACAGAAGCTAAGTAGATGATTTCACATTCAATTGCACCCTTATCAGTTGATCCGTCACACATAATTGATATATAGTCACTACTTTTAATGATATCTTGTAATTGGATACATGAATTTGCTGCTATATTACTGATGAAAAGAGTACACGACTTGTCATTTCTGTATGTTGAACCAATTTCGACACCATTTTTTTCTTGTAACTCTAACAAACGTGGGTAATCTGTGAACGCAAAGTTGCCTTTTGCAACGGAGTGAGCAGTATTAAATAAAGCACACATTTTTTGGTGTACGAGGTGTGTTCAGAAAATAACGGGAATTTTTAAATTTCGCGGGTTTGGAGAGTCCAATTGTCAAAATTTTTTGTATTATGTTGGTATACATGCCCTGGAAATATGATAAAATTTTCAGCTGTATTCATTGCTTACTTTGTCTGTGGCAGCCGCTAAGGTTAGACGTGTTTTTATGAGCTCGGCGATTTTCGTTTGTTAAAAGAAATGGATCAAAGAATTTGTATCAAATTTTGCGTAAACAATGAAATAAAGTGTAACAAAGTGTGATATGTTAACAAAGGCCTATGGTGAGTCTGTTATGAGTAAAACAAGAGTTTACGAGTGGTATAAGCGTTTCCAAGATGGCCGTGAAGACGTTGAAGATGACGAACGCCCCGGTCGCCCCAGCACATCAACAACCGATGAAAACATGGAAAAAGTGAAAGCAATGGTTATGAATGATCGCCGAATCACAATCAGAGAAGTTGCTGATGATGTTGGCATATCGATTGGCTCATGCCATGAAATTTTTTCAAATGTTTTGGGTATGAAACGCGTGGCAGCGAAATTTGTTCCAAAATTGTTGAATTTTGAACAAAAACAGCGGCGAATGGAAGTTTCTCAGGTGTCACTAAATGAAGTCAACGACGATACAGAATTACTCAAACGTGTTATAACAGGTGACGAAACATGGGTTTACGGATATGACGTCTAAACTAAGGCTCAATCATCTCAGTGGAAGCATCCTGGCTCGCCAAGACCGAAAAAGACTCGAAAAGTGCGGTCGAACGTGAAGGTTATGATTACGGTGTTCTTCGATTTTAATGGCATAGTGCATAGTGAATTCTTGCCACAAGGTCAAACGGTAAATAAGGAGTACTACCTACAAGTTCAACGCCGTTTGCGTGAAGCAATCCGAAAAAAAGTCAGGATTTGTGGAAAAACAATTCATGGCTTTTGCACCACGATAATGCACCAGCTCAAACTTCGTTGCTTGTTCGTGAATTCTTGGCCAAAAACAATACTGTAACGATGCCCCAGCCTCCATATTCGCCAGACATGGCTCCGTGTGACTTTTTTCTATTTCCAAAAATAAAGAGAACCTTAAAGGGCCGTCGTTTTACAAGCATAGATGACATTAAAAGCGCATCGCTGAAAGAGCTAAAGGCTATCCCAAAAATCGAGTTTGAGAAGTGTTTCGACGATTGGAAGAAGCGCTGGCAGAAGTGCATAATATATAATGGGGACTATTTTGAAGGCGACAACATTAATGTAGACAAATAAATAAATATTTTTTTCAAAAAACGAAAATTCCCTTTATTTTCTGAACACACCTCGTACTTTGTCACTCATGGCACTCAACGTAAGAGCTAACGGTGTCTGCAATGAATTTTTTTTCGCCACATCTGCCGCATCTGGGCTTCACTTTTGTCATGTTTTTTACCTGTTTCTAATCTAGATATAACCTTTGCTTTTACGAAACTCGTTAAAGATGAATTCGCGAACTGCCTACAAATGACGCAAAACATACTATTTTCGTTGCCTTGTTCTACTGATAACCAAGGAAAACTTTTTTGACACTTACTTAATGTGTGTTTACCCACGGCATTAGTTGTCTATGTACTGGTGGTAACAGCAGGCATAGTAGCTGATAAATTTTGAACTGTTTTTGATCGTTTATTTACTTGTTGACCTCCTGGATTGCGTGAAGTTGGAGTAGGCCTACTGGTAGTAGCTGAAGGGCCTGATGATTTGTCAGCAGCTGATGTTTCTTCATTTTCTGGCAGTCCTCGTTTATCGGTACTTGTAACACTTCTATCACCAATACTTGTCTTTACAAACAGTATAAAGTCAGTAATTTTACGAGACATCTTTAGATCCTTTGTTAAGTGAATAACAGAGAAGAATAAAGCACACGCTAGAATTGTTTTTATTTTTTTTTCACTTCACGGTACTTCCCCCTACAATGTTGCCACTTCTGAACTTCAGAAACGTATTATTGGAAACATTGAAATAGATCAAAATGACAAGAATTGAAATTAATTATTAGAAATTAACCTTGAACACACGAAACTGAAAACAAGTTCCAAAATGTATTTTTTTTTTTAAGTTTTGATGCTTAGGAGTATTTTCTACGCCTCCGACGGAGATTGCAGGTGTAAAAAGAAAATATTCAGGCGTAATTACGCCTAACGCCCGGTCAATTTCGAGAACTGGTACAGGGTACCTACAGTTACCACAGAAGTATTCTGAAATGTATCACTATACACAGCAAGCTGTACCAGTGGTGAAGGTTGGATTTTTTTGAAAATCTCTGCCAAGACCAGGATTTGAGCTTGGATCCTTTTGGGTCGCCAGTTAGATGCCTTAACCACTGAGCCACAAGACTGCAATGGCATCTTTACTAAGAATTTACATTTCTCTGTACTGTCCATTCTGGCCTCAAAAATCTTGGGCAGGTCAGGTGCCTCTACAGCCATCTATCCTTGTGTATCTGCTTTTCCAGTTTTAATTTTTTTGTTTGTTATGAATGTAATTTTATATCTGGTTGGCCTCTTTATAGCCAGCCTGTTGTTGTGAAGACTTTTATGTTTCGGTTGCCTTTTATAGCTGGAAGTTTTGTTTTACTTTCTATATGACTGACCTATTTACAGTTGGTCATAAGGCAGGAATTTAGTTCTGTGGTTTTTTAAAATAATAGCTATGTTGACATATCTGTTTAGTTTGGGCACTGGTGACGATGATGATGATGTGCCATAAAGCTACAATAACAGCAATAACATGCCTGCATGGTTTATTTGGGGTTTTTAGAATTAGACAATGGAACAATGGGATACTAAACTATTAATTTTGGTCAGTATATTAAAATAAGGATAGGGGAGGGAACTATTGATTACCTAAGATGATTGTGGAATGGTGTCTATACAAACACAAAACATTGAAATCTTTTGCTGGAAACCCTTTGTCATTAAAAAGTAAATATTTCAGTGCTTATGGCAATATTGGCTGTAAGATCCTGAAAGATAGATTGCTTAAAAGAGTCGGTTTCAATTTGTCATGCTATTCACCTCTGTAGTGGTTACCCTACCATAACCTAACCTGATAATCATGCTGCGTAAATGATATCTACAGGTTCACATGGTAATCAAACTTTGTGTGTCACAATGTACTTCACATCAACAAAACATATTTATTAGAGGTAAAGGCCAGCTTATACCGTTAAATATTCTGGCCAAGATGGGTTTGAAGTGGGTACCATAAAAATCTGTGCTACTAGACTGCTTTAGTATAGTGTTGGCTGAAGAATGTAGTGTACATAAGGTGAGATTCCAGGATAAGCTGCTATTATTTGAATACATTTTGCTGTTTTTTTTTTCTATTGCAGACTAATGCCTATAGTGCAGCATATTAGTAAATTGTAGTTTTAAAAGTAAATATGTTGATGACTTGTGTAGTTCTTTTTAGCAGTAGCTTCACTTCCTTTTACTTATTAGCAAAACTTGTCGAAACGTGTATTGAGTATTTACATTAAATTTTGATGTTCCAGGCCCAGTCAGATGGTGATGGTGATGCTGAAGATTTAAAAGAAGCTAGTCCATTGGAAGAGAATAAAACTAATCCAAATGGGGATGCACAAATGGACCAGGTTCATCAGGACTTTGATAGTGAAGAAGTGGTCAGCAGCAGTGTTGTAGAAAATGGGAAAATCTCTACTAGTGAACAGTTGTTAACTGATGAGAATATTGTGAAACCGATGGAAATAAGCGATGACTGTGTAAATAGTGCGTCAAATGTTGAATCTACGGTCCAGTCGCAGAAAAGTAATGGACAGAGGAATGGTGTGGCTTATGGAGATTCTAATTTCAGCAGTGTAGATAATTTGTGAGTATGTGACACTTTATTCCTATATAAACTGAGTTTTTCTCTCTTTGTGGTGGGTAGAATATCTATATTAGATTGCTTGCTGTATCTGTGTGTGCAACTGGCACAAAGACAATTATACTTCCAGAAAATGTAATTGGTTGTTAGGAGGGTAGTTATCACAATATTGTTACCTCATACTCATCGTGTAGCTAGGTTAATGAGGGTCCCAGTGCAAAAAAATATTGGGGCCCTTGGGCCAGGTGGCCCCCCCCCCCACTTTTTTTTTTTTTTAAAAAAAAAAAGCTCTAACAAGTCTTGGGATTGTGAGGTTTGCTGGCACCACCCAGCCTCCGATACCAGTACTCGTACTAACAAATCGGGCGTTTCAGCTTTTGTTGATTGTAATTTTTTTAAGAGTTGCTATGCCAGGCGTGATATTTTTTTTTCCAGTTACTTAGACCAGTGGTTCCCAATTATTTATTTTTTTTGGCCACAGAACCCTAACTGATCATACATTTTTTGGTGGATACCTATTTTTAATAGCGCAAGCCGAAAAACCAACCTCGCATCAGTAAGTCATCACAAACGGAAATGGGACCGAGATAGCCTTCTCACAGCACGGTTACGAGTCTTTTCGATGGACAGTTTATTTAATTCTCGGAAGGAACACAGAATCCTCGCAGACCTTCCACGGAACCCCGGGGTTCTGCGGACCACCATTTGGGAACCACTGACCTAGACTAATATTTTGATGGTCTCCTATTTTACATCTGGCCTCGCATTTGGGAGGACGGCGGTTCGAATCCCCGTCCGGGCATCCAGATTTGGGTTTTCCATGGTTTCCCCAAATCACTCCAGGTGAATGCCGGGATGCTTCCTTCAAAAGGCCATGGCCGAATTCCTTCCCATCCTTTCCCGTCTCTAAAGACCTAGTTGTTATAGGAGACGTTAAGCAGTTAAAAAAAAAAAACCTATTTTACAAAGCACTTGTTTGAAAATGTGTTGTCATGATGGAAGCTTGTATTGACCTGTAGAATCCATGGGCAGACTCCACATGTTACATAAGAACCAACTTTAAAAATCCCACATGTAGGAGACCATTCTTACACATACAAGATGAATTGTTTGTGTACTACGTATCCATATCAAAAACTTCTTGAACAGGAAGAAATGCCATGAAGTGATAGGGAAAGTAAAAGTAAAGTAGGCCCATAACTCTCCAAGTTGCTGTGACAAACACTGCACTAACACAATAAAAGCAATATTTTGGGCTTTGCCCTTACTCTCGAAGCACATGGCTAAGTCAGCATGTACACCTGTGGTCAACTCTGCTTCCTCAGTGAGTAAGGTCAGTGGCTGAACTGCTGTTTTTTTTTTGCGTTTGTGTATTACTTCTTGTCACTGCATCCCTCATTCATTCAACTTTGGTAAGTGGTGAGTCAACTTGTCTTACTTTCTGTACCGATACTGCTTATCTGTATTTAGATTCTGCATTAACACATTACAATCAGTGCTAGAGTCGTGCAAATTGCTGTCTACACACGCTCCCGTCACCGGTCCTCCGGAGCTTCCCCGTTCTCTGTGGACAAACTACGGCTCTGCGATGCAAGAATAGTGCATAGCGCCTTCCTCGTGTAACAGAACATGGCCACTCTAGAAACGTGTGTGTTCAATCGACTAAGCCACCATATATACAATGTGTAACATGTACGTTATAAAGGCTTCAAATACATGTGATATATTGTAAGGATTTATGTAAATCTACAATGTTGAACACACTTTAATGCCATAACTGATATCACTTTCATACTTGATTATGAATAGCCAAAACATCATTCGTATGTTCAGGAGAAAGATTGTGCTGCTTTTCTGGAATGATGAAAGCAGCTCTGCCGAAAAGTCACTCACTTGCAGTGCTTGTACTGTAGCAACTGCCCGTGAAGTCTTACTAGCTTCTTTAGTCAGCTAAACTTACTTTTTTGTTCTAAATTTTCACCTAGTAATTAGATTGTCTTTTTCACTGTCAGAGTATACATAATGTACGTAGCATCGAACTTCGTCCATCTTTTCCCCGTTATCACTCACTCGCCCGCCTGTATTATATTTGGAGGTTGAGAGCCATTTACTTCGGGTTCATTTGAATTGCAGACTATGGCCCAATCTAAAGAAACACAAAATAGGTAGGTAGATGAGAACAAAATATGCATAAGAATGATGGATGAAAAATTTATGAAAATACATATCTCCCATAACAGTACACATGGTTCTAATGTGGTTTTGCACAGCTGTTCTTTCCTCTGCAGAGCGTGTATTTGCATGACGGAAAAATTGCCACAGAAATGTTGAAATGTGGTGCAATCTGCTGATTTTTACATTTTCATTAACATAGAGTAATGCCTGGTCTTTAAGTATTAATTTTTCCGAAGCTAAACACATACAATCTTTCAAAATTATACAATAGCACATGTAAATCAATAATAAGAATAGACACGTATTCTCCACTCTTCAGTTTTTCAGTTACATCATTCTTCGATTAAGCCGTCGGCCATTTTAAGACTGATGCAATTAGTGCCTATTCCGATTTTACCGAGTGAGTACTAATGTCACTTTGTCACCACGCAGCACCTGAATTACAAACCTAGCCTATTGTTCAGCTACACCTTACGTCCAGGCTCGGTCCTCTGTACTGTATTTTCAGCATTTGGTTGGCAAAGGTCGTTCTGGCAGCGATAAACCGAACGAGCCTAGACGACATTTGCGTGACTAGTCCGTAGTGAATTATATTAGTATTGTACATTTTTGGATTGGTTATTAACGTTTTCCTCCTTTTTCTTTTCTGTACAAATAAATAACAATAGTTAAAAAGCCTCAATATGCCTGTCGCTTTACATTGTTTTGAATTTTGGAAACCTATGAGAGCAATACCTTTTTAGTGGTATTGTGATTACTATAAGAATCTCTATGAAGTGAAATATTACCAGCACAATGTCCTACCATCATTAAGTATTTGTGTGTATGGTCAGTAACTGTGCACAGTAGAAAGCAAGTGCCATCTAGTAATAAAAAAGTGAATTGAAATTCTGGTGTCTGTTTATTGATGTCTAAATGAGCTGGGCAGGGCAGGGCAGGGCAGGGCAGGGCAGGGCAGGGCAGGGCAAGGAAGGTAGATGAACTGAAAGTCGGTTTCCTGAGAACTTCAGAATACTTTTCTGTAATTTAAAGCTGTCCTTTACTGTATTCAAATAGCTATAAAGCCTTATAATATAGAATTCAGTTTTTAATTAGAAAAATATATTCTCATAACATTTGCAATTTTAAAACTATAGAATATCATCATTGCATTTGTGATCCATTTTATAAGGGATTGATTGACAGTATATTGAAAGTACAATGAAGAGCTCCTCAGTCATGACCGCTTGCTACAGTTCTAATGAAAGTGTGAATCTCCGGCAGACGAATGACGTAGGTTTAGATTGAGCTTACTGGTAAACGTGCGAACACCCACTTTTATTTACGAGTGTGATGGAATACTTCATCTACCAACGTATTTGGGTTGCAGTGACAGATAAGAGAAGTAAGGTGCTGTACTTACGCTTGCCATTAGGATTGGCACGCACAGAGCACAGATTAGTTTTGGTTCAAAGAACTCACTGCAACCCACAGTTTTGTTAATTACAGAGCATATACGTATATTTCTTTATTTTGGTGAAAATAATTTGTAAATGATCAGTTTCACCCCCACAGTTGATGGTGAAACTTTTGCAGGTTTAAAATCCTCCTCTTTTCCCCCTTTCAACATATGTATTCACACCATCTTAATTACTGTTAATCTGCATATAACTGCATGTAGTCTGCAAGTGCATAATTGCTCTTTAACTTTGTAACCTTATGTTTCCTTTTGATTTTTGTGAGCATAATATTTATATTTTAATTTTGTTAGATGCTTTGTGATCATTTTACCTCATTCATCCTATCTGGTACACTACAGTGACTAAATGAATAATTTCTAGTTTTTAGTACCCACCAGTGTGACTATGCATTAAAATGCCATTACACTTGATCATGGGTGTACATTGGACATAGATTCTAATCTAGGGTCGTACTTACTGGACACCTTGATATTGATTTTTAGGTGGTTTTCTGCAATCGCCCAGGTGACTGGGACTGTCCTATCTCCGCCTTATTAACTATGCTCATCCAGTAGAACGCAAGATACATGTTTCACATACAAATTGCAACTCATCTGCTCACCCCCAGGCCTAGCAAGCCGGAAGTAGATTACTTTCAAACTAAGCTTAGCCTCTAAAAGAGATAGGCTGGACAATCCATGAGAGTGGAAACAGTTTGATGATGATGATCTAGTCTTGTCTTTGTATATCATCAGCTGATATTCTTAGTAATCACAATCGAGCAAATTCTTGCTAATGGGGGAAAAGAATTAGTTGCCTTATTGGTACTCTAATTGCCTTAATAGAAGATGGGAACCTTTTAATGAGAAAATTTTCTCTCCATGCCAGTTCTCACACAATTCAGTTTTTGTTAAAGTATGTGGAAGGAACATGGTATGTCTAATGCTGTAACCACTTCTTGGCTGTATAGACAATCTCAAAACTTCTGAATAATCCTGGTAACTTTTATGCTGCATAATTTCTTCTATACTTGTTTGTGCAGCTGCCTCTGCTTGCAGAGCATGGTGGCTGAGCAAACGGTAACATTCGGGCCTGGCATTTAGGAGAATACAGATTCAAATCTCCATCCTAGCATCCAGATATCGGTTTTCCAATGTTTCTCGGAATCACTCTAGGCAAATGTTGGAAAGATTCCTGTAAAGGCCATGGCTGAATTCCTATCCTCCTTCCCTTCCCTTCCTTTCCATTTCTTTCTCTTCCCTTTCTCTTTCCTCTCCCCCTTCTCTTTCCCTTACCTAACCCCCCCCCCCCCAATCCTTTTTCCTTGCCCCATATTCTTTTCTATATCTAATGAACTCAACATCAATGAGGCATAAACCCAGAAGGAAATCATCTGCTGTCTTCATCATTTAAATTAGTGAATTCTGCCACATACCGTGATCATTTTGCGATGTACAGATGTGCATATGATCACAGCAGGCGTCATGGTACACTAGAATTAAGAGGCAGCTGTTGGAACATTTTATGTAGGAGAAATTAGCTGGCTGAACACTCACTAAGTTTATATAGAAGCAATCCACCAGTAAAAACTCAGTTGTCAATCACAAAACTATTTTTTTTTCATTTATTGACTGTTTCCCCGTAGTGCTATAAAAAGAAGAAAATTACCTGCTAAAAGGACTGTCAAAAATCTTAGTAAAATCTGTATAAAACTTGATACTTTCATGAAGGTGGTTAGTGGTTGCAAACTGAGGGTTGAAAACTGTAAATCCATGTTGACCATTTCCTTTGTATTAATAATCAGAGGATTAAAGATTGGTAACTGAATTCGGTTCACAACTTTAACTTTCTCCAAGTGAAATAATTGTTAGTTAGTTTGTTCTTCATACAAATCCACAGTTTTCATCCGATCTCGATGAAACTTTGCACACTGTAAAGGATTAAGCCGTGAGTGTAGTGGTCTTTCACTTTGTGGGCGTTTTTGATATTATTACATTGAGCGACTATCAAGTGGGCGGATTAATATAGAATTACATGGAATTGTCAGTCTGATACCAGGCGAGTTTAGTGAAGCAGATTCACCAACTGCGTTAATTAGTGTTCAATGAAGGCTAACATTACCCTTAGCAATAGATAAACATGCACTTCTTACCTTGTGGACATATTACTCACATCATATATATTAAACCTGAAACAACTGGGTAACTTACACTAACGACTGATAAATGATTTGGGAACACCGGCGGAATGGATTGAATGAGAGTATTTATTCTTTAGATACCGAACATAATACATGCTTCCGCATTTCCAACTAAGTTATGATGGGAGGAATAACACGCGCAGTAGCTCCAGATGTACCAATATAGTATCAACAATAATGGAACTAAGTCTCCTTCAGACGTGAGATACTAATTTAACTATGGCAGGAGTTGGAACAATGATAACTGTTAAGATTATGAATACCCGATAAGAACCCAACGCGAACATTATAAAACAATGATGCACGAGACTCAAGTTATAAGTTAAACTATGAATTTAGGAATGCATGATGATACTGGAACTCAGTGGCGGCCGAAGTGATTTGATGAGGTAGTGACAACAATAAAATGTTTCGACGGTTTACTGGTTATTGAAGTGAAAAGTGCCTGGAAAAACAGCTCAGAACGACATAAAGATTTGTAACCTGTGAAAGTCTTTATCTGCAATAACTGTCAGATTAAAGAAAAGATATCGAAATAAATCAAAGACAAATGTTTTGAAATTGACCAAACATTTAGTGATTTGCCAAAAACCGACAAGTTGATCTACAAGCGGTGCTGTATTACCCAATAGGCAGGACTAGACATGACTAGGCAGTAGCCTGGAGCCCCTGAGTTTTGAAGACCCCCTGAAGTTCACTTTTATTCACTAAATAAAAATAATAAAAAAGATAATCATCCAAAATAAAACAATAAAAGTAATATGAAAGGCATGAAAATTATTATTTTTTGTTTCAGTGTACCATAAAAAGATTAAGTTTCAAAATATCATAAACTGTAAAATTCGTTTGTTAACAATAAAAAATATGATAAATTCTATTAATTATCTATAAAACCTTTTTCTTTGTAGCCTACTTATAAAATACAGATAATTATTTTCAAAATTTTTAGAGTGGCTGGGGCCTCATACTTTCTTATCTGGCGCTGCCTTTGATGACCACGACGACAATGAAATACATTTCACTTCAGAATCTTTTCCTGTTACGTGCATTCATAAACTTGTGTAATTCTCCTTCTGAGAATCTAAGATACATATGCCTGCTCGCATTGACAAATTGTCCAAGCCAGCGTATCCAAACTTTTTTCGTCCCTAGGAGTAGTAAAATTTCAAAAAGAATGCTGCAGGCCTCTAACTCACGAGCTATTTTTTTTTTTCCTTTTGTTTCAGCCGAGGATTACGCAACTTCAATTCCTCTTCTGAGTTTTCTTTTTCCGTCGCCAGTTACCTCCACAATTTTTCCTCTGAATAGTTCCGTCTTTAATGTATTCCACCCTGGGCCTAATTTTATTTTCCATATTGTTATTATTAACATCTCGGACATTATAACATAATAAATCTAAAACCATGTTTTGAATTCCTATGAAAACGCAGATATAAAACTTTATGTGAACTATCAAAAGTTAATTACATGTTAATCAGACCAAACCAGATAAATAATGTTACTACAGTCTGGACTACAGTATACCACCAGCCTATATGCATAAACTAAAATAAGACGCTTGACCATACCTCTTTTATTTTTGTTTACTTCACTATTCGCTTTAACAATCGTACCACCTATCGCGGTTCCTCATAGCCATTTAAAACTCTTAGTAAACCGTCATTTACTTAATCTTTAGACGAACCGCGCTCTTTCTGGTGCCATATGGTTGCCAGGTCATTGAAATATTCAAAGTTTTTTTAAAAAATTGGGCATACGAATATGGTCTCAAAGTTTATGATATTATGCCTGTGGAACTCCTAAACTGTGTTCGCGGACCACCAGTAACCAGTGAACTACAGGTTGAGAAGCAGATGCTGTGCTCTACCGGCAGTGTTACTAACTTTATCGAGCTGCGTGTGACAGAACAAAGTTGTTTCCATTCGCCACTAACAAAGCGAACCCCAACCCCCGAATATTTCCACGAAAATGCTACAGCGCATGCGCGATTGGTGACACACTGCCAGTGTCTCCACAACAGCGAAATACTTCACTGATGTGGCCAACAGATGGAGTTCAATGTTTTCCTTGCTGTCATAAGTTAACATAGAGTAGAGAATGCCGCATTTATAAATATTTATTTTTCTTTCACTACATTTATTTTTTAATTTATTTATTCTTGATTGGAGGTGGTGACAAGTCACACTGTCACTACGCCTAGAGCCGCCACTGCTGGAACTTACAGACAGACGAGCTATATAACAGAATGAAATACTAGTACTACCAGAGGACTAGAACAGACTATGTCTAACTGCCATGCGGCAGCAGACCGACTCGCAACTATTACCTTGCTACATCGTGTCAGTCTCGTTGGTCAACTGAACTGCAGAGAGCGAGACAAGATGGCGTCTCCCTTTAAATACTATCAAGTTACTGACACTAGCTAGGGCAATGCTCTGCGGCACGCGCGTGGAATGTGCAGATCAGCGCTTTATGCCGCTACGCTGTCGCTAAGTGGAGCAGCTCTCTCGAATGTTCACGAATCAATCTTACAACATCTACTCTCATACCCATAATAATATTTGGACCTTTACAACACTTATCCTTTGAAACAAGGAGAAAAATACTGTCTACGTTTGGTTGAAAAATTATCTGTATGAATAATGCATGTTGTCTCATAATTTCGAAATACTACTGAACGGCGATAGACAAACACGTTGGATGTGAAGGTCTCTCTACTGTTTTTCCATGTAGCTCAGTGGCTAAAGCGCTGGCTTACTAATATTTGGGTCGTGGTCTCCGGTTCAAATCTCCGTGGAGGCTAAGATTTTTAAATATTGTTTTTGTTCGTAAGAGTCTCACGCCTGGGCCGTCGGTTATTTGGATTGAATGTTAAACTGTAGATATTACAAAGTTAGGGGTGCAATGCGAGGCAAAATCATAGGTAGTATTGCAATGCTGTAGGTGTACACTTTGTTATGTTATAATGATCCCTCAGGGGTTGTTCACAGTCAGTGTGTGTGTGTGTGTGTGTGTGTGTGTGTGTGTGTGTGTGTGTGTGTGAACCGCAGTAATCTATATATATAAAGATGAATGTATGTTTGTTTGTTAGTTTGTTTGTTCTTCATACAAATCCACAGTTTTCATCCGTTCTCGATGAATCTTTGCACACTTATCCTTTGAAAGAAGGAGAAAAATACTGTCTACATTTGGTTGAAAAATTATCTGTATAAATAATACATGTTGTCTCATAATTTCGAATACTACTGAACGGCGATAGACGCGTTGGATATGGAGGTCTCTCTACTGTTTTTCCGTGTAGCGGTCATGTAGCTGAGTGGCTAAAGTGCTGGCTTACTAATGTTTGGGTCGTGGTCTCTGGTTCAAATCTCCGTGGAGGCTAAGATTTTTAAATATTGTTTTTGTTCGTAAGAGTCTCACGCCTGGGCCGTCGGTTATTTGGATTGAATGTTAAACTGTAGATATTACAAAGTTAGGGGTGCAATGCGAGGCAAAATCATAGGTAGTATTGCAATGCTGTAGGTGTACACTTTGTTATGTTATAATGATCCCTCAGGGGTTGTTCACAGTCAGTGTGTGTGTGTGTGTGTGTGTGTGTGTGTGTGTGTGAACCGCAGTAATCTATATATATAAAGATGAATGTATGTTTGTTTGTTAGTTTGTTTGTTCTTCATACAAATCCACAGTTTTCATCCGTTCTCGATGAATCTTTGCACACTTATCCTTTGAAAGAAGGAGAAAAATACTGTCTACATTTGGTTGAAAAATTATCTGTATAAATAATACATGTTGTCTCATAATTTCGAATACTACTGAACGGCGATAGACGCGTTGGATATGGAGGTCTCTCTACTGTTTTTCCGTGTAGCGGTCATGTAGCTGAGTGGCTAAAGTGCTGGCTTACTAATGTTTGGGTCGTGGTCTCTGGTTCAAATCTCCGGGGAGGCTAAGATTTTTAAAAATTGTTTTTGATCGTAAGAGTCACGCCTGGCCTGTCGGTTATTCGGATTGAATGTTAAACTGTAGATATTACAAAGTTAGGGGTGCAATGCGAGGCAAATCATAGGTAGTCTTGCAATGCTGTATGTGTACACTTTTTTACATTATAATGATCCCTCAGGGTTATTTCACAGTCAGTGTGTGTGTGTGTGTGTGTGTGTGTGTGTGTGTGTGAACCGCAGTAATAATACTATAAATACGGAAGTAAGTGTCTCTTTTTGTTACGTTTTGATGACTAAATGGCTATATCGATACTGATGGAATTTGACAAGAAAATCTGTATGAAGGGCTCAGGACATTTTTTCCATTATGATTAACAGTTGTAGTCACGAAATTTTGAGACCTTATCGAATGGTGACAGAAATATGTTGGAAATTGATTCTCTTCAAGAGACAGGTTCGACGGTAGAATGACATAGTGATAGCTTTCCTGTCATATTATGCCGACTCGATGTTGTTTGGGACCAATCCTTCGTTACCAACAACTTTCTATATTCATTTCTGGCAAAAAAAATTCTTAATCCACGCATAGGAAGTCGCGGGTACGAGCTAGTTTCAAATATATGTGGATGAAAACATATTTTGGTAATGAACTGCTTACAAATAATGGTTTTAACATAACAAATTCTACAGTGCCTGCCAAATATTTTTACTGTAGGTTGTGTTCCATTTATGATATATATATTTTTGAGTTGGAAATGGAACACCATTGGTATTCCCATATATGATTACTAAAACCTATAAAACAAAAAAGGGAGGATATATCAAGCATCAAGTGACAACTTCAACTTGTATCACTTGTGCCTCCAAGATTAAGCTAAGTACTACTCCAATAAAAAAGTGTGGGTTGCTTGGCTAGCTTAGAGTGGAGTAAGAGCAAGATAGGAGAGATTTCAATATAAATATTAAAGATTAGGATAGGAGAAAAACCACCGATTACCGTAGAAGAGGATTCCTGCAGCGTCAATACGTGAAGAAAAAAAAAAAAACATATACACACATAGAATAAAATTTTCGAGCCTATGGCCCTTCTTCAGTAGTAGTGAGATGGCTGCATGTTGGAGGCCAGCAGCCAGCTGAGTAAGCCCGCCAGGCTGATAGCTCATGGTTGGAAGGAGGGGGAGGGGGGATATAGAGGCATAAGCTAGAAAATACTAATAAATAGATAATAAAGCCGTCCGTAGGTACCTGTCGTGGAAGTGTGGTAGACGTCAGCTGATGGTCCTAAATTGCCCATTAAGTAATGTATGTACAGTAGAACTCCAATTATTCGAATCAATTGGGACCGGACCCCATTTGGATAATTGAATATTTTCCGAAAAAGGGTCTATTTTAATTAATTATTGAAAATGGGAGAAAAAAAACAATTTTAAAAGGAAAAGAGCTTTTAATTAATTAAATGAAAAGGCAACACTTTTACATGTTAAGCGTAGTTACAAGTGCTGTACGTAACATACTGTAAATAAAAGTCATTGCTTGCTGAACATCTTGGTCAGAGTAAGCTGTTTGACTGTATTCATCCATTTTCGGACACCAAAGTCGCGAATCCGCTTGACAGTGAGAAGTTGCAAGTGGTGTGTAGGGATAATAATTATTTTTTGAATCGCAATACATTTCCGTCTTAATTTTAAAAAAATGATTTGGATATTCAGCGATTCAGATAGTCGGAGCTTAGATAATTGGAGTTCTACTGTATGTGCAAAAAACTGAGAAATATGCGTAAACAAAATCAAAAAAAATTTGGAAATATAAAATTAAGCTAAATTTGAAGTTGCAAGCTACAAAAAGATAGGCTCTGGTGAGCAATGGTTCCGTGGGAAAAGGTAGGAGGTGAGGGGGATGGGTGAGAGGAAAATTGTTGCTATCTTAAATTTATTCCTGGTGGTTGTCTGGTGCCCAGCACGTACTGATACGCCAGTTCCCACCTTTCGAGTTCCGAAATGCTGCTTCTGTCCAAGAGGACTCTGATGGCGTGGACCGCAAAACATGTGTTAAGATTGTTGGTGCCATGAGTGGTGGCATGATACGATACAGGGTGGTCAGGATTCTGGGTGAAAACCGATTGCCGGAGTCCATTCAGTCTGATGGCTAGTGGATTTGTTTTCAGACCAACGTAGGAGACTGGGTAATGGTTGCAGGTGATTTGATATATAAGGTGGGAGGATACACACATGGCAAGTCCTATGATGGGGAATCTTTACCCAGTTATGGGGTTGGTAAAGGTGGTGGAAGACGGGTGCATACTGCATAATTTGCAGCCGGATCTGTTGCAAGGGAATGAAACTTGGGGCTGCCTTGCAGGCTGAGGGGCCCCATGTTTATGGACCAAGAGTTGGTTGAGGTTTGGAAGTCTGCTGAAGCAGGTTCTAGGAGGGTGAGGAAGGATTTTTGGAAGGAGGTTTCTCATCTCTGGGCAGGCTCGAAGGAAGTCAAAATCTTGTCGCAGGACTCTGTTGACGGCTTCCAATCCCGGGAAATATCGGGTGATCAAGGTGGGGCTATGATTCATTTTTGAGGGTTGTGAGCTGTTGATAGGTTGAGTGGGTTGTGATATGACCCGCGAAACTTGTTTGTGAACTAAATCTGGTGGGTAATTGCAGGAAATCAGGGTTTCGGAGATGTTGCTAGCATACTGTTGGAGGGCCTGTTCATTGGAAAATATGTGACTCCCCCGAATGGCAAGGCTATAGGGGAGGGAGCGTTTGATGTGGTGAGGGTGGCAGCTATCGTAATGAAGGTACTGTTGTAGGTTGGTGGGTTTGATATGGACAGATGAGTTGATATAGACATTTGTAAGGGATGGGTCAACATCCAGGAAAGTGGCATGTGTGTGGGAGTAATTCCATGTAAATTTCAGAGTGCTGGCTGTATTGAGTTTACTGAGGAAACTGAGTAGGTTGTCTTCCCCGTGGCTCCAAATTTTATATATCAGCTGGGATTGATGAACATGTGTGAATTTTAAGCTTATTTTTGATGAGACGCTGTGGTGGACTGATGTGTTCAAACTGATGCCCATTGAGTGACTTGGGAAACCAAGTAGCAAAGCCAGGGTGGTCGTGGAGGGGGCGAGAATGTATTGTATCATTAATACCGGAGAAATATTATTGTAGAGATTGGGGAATATTTCTAATGTAATTAGTGTTGGAGGATCTAAATACTAGTAGAAAATATTAAATTTAAGATGTATAAAATATATTTATGTGAATGAATAATCATAACAAATTCTGGGTCTACTTGAGGGGTCTAATTGGTGATTTACTCCACGAGGATATCTGGCACCATGGATATGTGATAAGCAAGTTCCCAAATGTGGAGTTCAAGTAGGGTTGTTGTTTCAGGAAAGACTGACAGCCCTCACTGTAAAACATTTTTTAAACTGTCATGGACTGCCACTAAATGTTGCTGGAATAAACTGTTTGCTTCTGACCCTTCATGCTGATAGAAATAGACCTATATATGAACCGGTAGAATGGAGATGGACGAGTTGATACAGGAAGGGTTTTGTGGGCCGTGTGGCATGTCCGAAGATTGGAAAAGTTTCCCCTGTGGTCAGATTGTAGTAGATGCCGGATGCATGCTGCATGTTTTGCAGTGGTGTCTGTTACATGGGAATGATCCGTGTGATGGTTTGGAAGAATTGAATTGTGGGTATTTCAGCACCAAGATATTTTTTTTAAGATTGGATGGTTTGCTGAAGCTTTTACGAGGGGCAGTGGGCAGGATTCTGTGGAGAAGGGTGCACATTTTTGGGACAGAATGTAGCAAGTCATGCCTGTGATGTAGGATTAAGTTAATAGACTCAAACCCAGGAAAGAACTTGGTGAAGAAAATGGGCTGCAGTTTTAAGAGGTACAGGATTGGAGTAGTTCTGTGAAGGATAGGTTGTAGCACGAAATATTTGTTTTTGTTGTAGATGTATATGGCTGAGCCAAAATATTGTGATTACTGGCTTTATGTGCTGGTCCACCTTTAGAATGCAATACAATGATGGTTCAGTGTTTTGTGGATACAACAAGTCCTTGGTAGTTTGTCATTGTAACCAGTGTCATAGTTTCTGTGATCAGACCAGTTGAATCTGAAGCCCAGCTAGAAACAAATGGACATCACCAGAAAAGAGTTGTGCGTACTTAGTTGTAGCCGTGTTTTACTCGGCTATTTAAGTTTTCAATTGATAAGTTTTTATTGGGAATTATATTGTCATGTAATAGCAGACTGAAAGATCGTCAGGAAAAAGTTGTTAATTTTTTTTTGGTTTATTAGTAACTTATGATTTGAACATAGGAGAAAAGAAAATGCTTTAAACATAACATGAAAATTAGAGGAAGTACTATGATGTGAATAGTCAAGTGATCAACACAGAATGAAGTTAAAAATGTATTTAGATTTCAGCTGTTAGGAAAAAAGTTTGAAATGAGATGTATAAGGCAAAGAAATTGTGTGTAAACAGATACTGGATTTAATAGGCTTGATTAAGATACAGTATGCTGTCAATAAATATAAAAATTATACTAAATTTGTATTTGTTGTTGTGCTGTGTTTTAACATTATAAAATTTTGTCTTGGTTAAATATGAAATTATTTGAAATACTTTGAAATTGGATACTAGAATAAGTAATCTCAAACATATTCCACCTATGCACTTTAGGCTTGTTGAAATATGCTATTCCTGATAATAATTCAACCCTTATTCCCTCAGCTTCTTGAAGTCTGTTGTAGTAATGGTAATGTTGTTCTGGATGCATGAAGATTGTGCAGGTTCTTGATCACGGCTTCATTGTCCAGCCGGTGTTCTACATAGCAATGTTAGCTCCTCTCCAAATACACGGGTGACAACTCATATATCAATACTCCTTTGGCACCAAATAACCATCACTACACCTTATTGCATCGTGGTTCCCCTTTATTCCTCCACATTATTTTCTTCCTGTCTCGTTAATTCTTTGTGGTAGAGTATAACATATAAAGAGAAAGTTAATCTCTCTGTATAGGCTGTTGATAAATATAGGGTGAGATTGGTGGTGGTAGCACTACATTCTGTTTACAATATCAACAGTATAATGGGGGTGATGTGGTCTGTCCACTTTGTCTTCCATAGAGGGAAATGTCCTCATTTGACATTGATAAGGCCTGTGAGGAAGGGGAGATAATGTGTGCCTATACGTGTGGTGGTGGCGTTATCTATAAGTATCCTTTATTCTGACCATCAGGTTCTTAGTGAACTGTGCTGACTGAGTTACATTGAAGTTATAAAATTCCTGTCATCTATTTTTACCTATATAAATATTTAACACCCATGCTGTACTATGTGTACAATGTTTGTAATGCAGTAATTACTTTGAAAATTCTCATCGCTAGATAATGTAGATGTATTCCTTGGCTTGATGGTAAATGTGAAACAGTCTCTCCACTTCTGTTGCAGTTGTTATATATAACAATATCATCATTCATATGATAAAATCCTTATGTACGTGTCAGTTTATTTCAGCATTGTAGTATATATTATTTACTTTTTGATTACTGAATCTCTACATGCTTTTTTAGGAAGCAAAATAATGCGGCAAACAATCTATTAGAATTCAATCCCTTCACCACAAGTAATGTTGAGGAGCCAGTAACAGTTTCAGCTGACGTAGAACAAAATCTGGATCTGAATTTAATGCAAAATACGGGAAAACTGGCTAATGAAGATAATGTCAACTCTAATGTTACAACAAATGGACCTAATGCTCCCATAATTACTTTTGAAGAAAATCGGACAAAGAAACAAGATACCAATTCAGTTACTGGTAAGCTTTTATTCTGAACAATAAATCTGTGCAAAATAAGTGTTGTGAAGTTGTCCTGCTTTTATAAGTAATATTTATTTTTGATGTAGTTCTATACTGCTACTAATTTGGTATTGTTACAGATCTGCTTTCATAGTGTGCTGAGGATGTTCATAATGAGTTTGAAACGAAGGGATGTTCAGGATGTAATGTATCTTATGTATGTGTTATGTAAATAATTTGAATTATGGTTGGATAAGACTGAACCAAGACTGTATGAAAAGCTATAATGAGAAAATCATGTTAAGTTAATGATGTTACTGTTGAGAGAAGTGTTATTGTGTAGCACATTGTCAAGGAAAATCAGTACCGTACTCTGATGCATCACATCTTATTTTTTACCATAATGTTCTTTGCAAATATTTGAGCCATTACTAAGACAGAAAACATTTGAACTGTATGGACGTGCACAAAATAACAGACTCATTCTATGAAGAAAATGTGCTTTATATTTAGGAAATAATTTTAAAAAATCCATTGTTCATTGGCTTCAAAAATTCTCATTATTTAAGACAAAATGAATTGAACAGTATGTAGTGTACATCAGTATTTTCTTGATGACAAAATTTGCCAATTTCACTTGTATCTATTTCAATTTTTGTTTACTACATTTTTGATGTTTGAGAACAAATCAGTTATCACAGTTCAGTCAATCATAATGAAATGTTCTTCCTAGTCAGATGAAGATAAGCCCTGTGCAATTTATGAACCAAGAATGTTGATTATATTCAGAGTAATAATTTCAAATTTTGTTGTTAATGTTATAATTTACAAACTGAAGTCATGTAATATTAATATTATTAAAAATAAATAGCATTTGTAATAGTGATTAAAGGATACACAATTCTTGATTGGTCACATACTTTCAATATCTAACAGTGTCTAAAAAGTGACACTAACAAAGAAATTAATTCAAGACAGTTTGCTTGTTGGCTTCTGTGATAAAATATTTCAAAATCAGTACTCTATTAAAAGATGATTAAAAGCTGTTGGGTTGTTTTAATGTCTTTACAGCAAAGAAACACATTAACAACATGGAGATATTGTATTTCATATATCCTGAAATATTCTATTTTACAGCTTTGGTAAATTAGTTGTGTAGTATTGTTTAATCAGTAACTTGATTTTGAAAATTATTGGTTGCATTTTAACACATTTTCGAATTTTAATGAAATTATGTTTGTGGTGTTATTTTATGAGACTTAACATTTGTTCTGTGATTAAATTGTCTCCAGTTCAATCAAAGAAATTGTAGTATTATAAAAACTAATGAAGTTGAGAGACTTAATTATCTCTTAACATGTTTACAAGGAGTAAATTATAAATATATATTTTTTTGAAGAATAGCATCCCAGCCTACACTTAAAAGGTAATATGCGTCATAACTGCAGTAATGATTTGCCTACTATAAATAGTTAAAAAATGTAATTTTTATTATATTCATGTAAATTAACAAAGTTCTTGTTATTTTAAAGAACATAAGTTATTGGTCCATCATTTATTTAGGATGTATTTAATTGCAGAAATGAAATTAGAGATGTCTGTGTGTTCCTCAATTTTTAATAACTGCTGTGTAATAATACATATTTTAATTTAAAAGAACTATAACATTTATAAAACTGATTAAAGCTTTTGAAATTCTGGATGAAGGGGCAATATTAAAATGTGAGTAGACTGTGTATTGTTGCTAAATTGAATTAATTTCCCTCCATCTGAAAATTTTAAAGCTGGGGGCAAGTGTACTTGGCCATTGGATATATTATTATTATTATTAATATTATTATTATATTATTGTTATTCTAAATGCTTGTATGGAAATTTGTCTTGCCTCCCTTTATTTTACAGCTTTTAAACCTAACTTGAAATAAAGTCACACCTATTCCACAGAGTTTTTATTTTATTTTCTGCTCACAATTTAATGAAAATATTGTGGTATACCATAATGCCAACAAATTTTTGAGATAGTGTCTAAGTAATTTATAGCATTTAAATTAAATAGATATCTGTTTAGTCATGTATCCTAAACATTGTTTGTTGCCTATGCGCAAAAGAAAAAATTGCTTTTTTTGTTGACTGTAGGGAAAAGGGGGAAATGTTTTATAACAGAATAGTAACAAGCAGAAATTTTTAAGTATAATATTCATCGGTTGGCCGCCGGATGATGGTATTGAACATCACATGGCAATAAACTCGGGAACATTACACTTCAGTGACACAGTGGTAAAGTCTTCGTTCATCCACTGAAGCTTTTACTTAAATATACAGCATTATATTATTGACTTTGAATATAGTTTCCCTCTTTTTATCATCACCAGTTAAGGCAGTATATTGGTGGGCTTTTGATATAGAAAAATATAAACTGCTTTGCATCATTCTAATCATACTTGTTGAACTTAACTTGTAGAATGCTTGCTTTTCTTACATTTTTTATCACAATCACTAGTAACATCTTATCATTTATTTAACGATACAGTTTTAATTGCAGACAGATAGTAATAATAATGTTCAACTATTCCAGTTGCTGCACATTTATACTTTCCCTTGAAACATCCCATGAAAGTGACATTTTTACATGGCTGGAAGCCAGAGAGCATTTTATTTACGCAGCTCAGTTCCTGCTTTACAGCTGAGTGTATCAGCTACTCAATGAAACAAGTCTTGGCACAGAAATTAAATTGTTAAATGTTTGTCTCAAGATAATGTTCTACCATGTACAGCTTTTATCTTTGGTTAGTTCTGATTTGTGTTAACTACTTACTAAGTAATTATTTTGACAACCAGGCAGTTCTAAGTAGGATGTTTGCTAAACAAAAAAAATCAAAAAATTGATCTCTGCAGCAGTGTTACCATTAACTGAAGTATTTTGGAAAGGGCTTGATGGTAACAGCCCATCTTGGCCATTGCATTCTGCTGTGACTCGAAGTATTGCCTTTTTACCAACATTTTATGCTTGAGCAGTCATATGGGAATAGTTAATTGTTGATAAAGAATGGCAATGCTACTGTTTTTCATTTTTTTTTACTGCCGTACACATGTCACCTATCATTGAGGCATGATTAGTGATGAACTTGCATTTAAACTTCCACTTAGTATTTACTGTACAAGTTATTAAATTATACTTGCCATAATCCTAAAATCTAACATTTACTATTTGTTTTTTACTTACTATTTACGATAGTGTTATTAGGATTGGGAGTTGCACATTTGCATATTCCAAAAAACTTGTTCCATTCAGTGCCATCTCTCAAAATATTACCAGCCAAATGCAGGTAGTACAGTATGCCTTTTCGGTAAACCAACAACCAATGGTAAACAGGTACTTAATGGCCAAATAAACATAACAAACCCTGCCCAAACTAACAAACAAATACTAACCTAATGGGCATGGAAATTCAATGAACACAAAATCTCTTTAAACACTCGCACTTAAGCTCGCACCACACACCAATTGTAAACAGATTATGGAAAACTGTAACCATCCACAATTTTTATACTATTACTCTCAACAAAACTTTAACAGCAACAAGTAAGATGGTCACAGCAAACAAATGAGTTTCAAAAAAGGCACATTTTACCACATACTGCTGGCAATACTTAAACAGATGGCACTGGTTGGAACATACTTTGTGGGAAAGGCAGAGATGTGTAGCTAACAACCCTAATCACACTGATATAATAGTAAATAATAAGTAACCAGCAAATGTTAGTCAAATTACAAAAGCATATTTTACTCTTTTTGGAAACTTTAACTTATTTGTAATGACATTTGAATGGGTATTAAATAAAATAAACACATCAGCAGTACCAGTAAAAATAATTTTATAGGCTTTGTTAGGTTACCTGTATCTCTTATTTTTGGAGGTGGAGAAAAAAAAAAAGTATTAGCTGTACAAATTATGAAATATTTAATTGATATCTAGTTCTCTGAAATATTTGTCAATTTTATAATGTATGAAGGAAAGCTATTGTACTGTATCAAATGTTTGTTAATGCATCAAACATTTTTTTTCACTTTTAAATGTTTTAATAGCAGAGTTGTATTTATTTCACAGTATACACTACCACTTGGCCACCTGTTGACACATAAGAAAAATCTGTAAACATATATCCATTTGCCATTATATTTCAATGTTACAATTATTTCCTGTACAGTGATACACAGTTGATCACAGTGGCTCTGTTGTTTATATGTGAATGGCACAAGTTAATTGGAATGGACTGTGACCTTGAAGTCTGTTACCAGTGCCAACGGAAATGTGATGAAAAATTGCACTTTATGGTAGAAATATTAGGTTAACATACATAGGTCGGATTCATTTATTTTTCTTTTAAAAACGTTTCATGTATGCAGAGATATTTACCCAACATAAGAACAGTTTTTAATAATGTATATATCATACTTCCAATTATTGTGGCATCTGACAGCAAATGAGATGGCCAGTAGAAGAAAGGAAGTCTGGATTTTATGAAACATTGTTATTTCTGGTACACTAATACTGAAAGAACAAACACTGCTCCCTTATCTACTGAAATGAGAAAAAGATCATTAACAAATAATTTTAAAAAGACAAAAAATGCATGTATAAGAATAGCTGTAATGTGTACTCCTAATTCGGTATGTTTGCGCCTCTGGTTGCAATGTCTATTCTGTATTTCACACATTCAGTTGCATACTTTGTCCATAAGTTTATATAATCTTTGTGATATGTTGGAGGGAATTTGTTGTTATGTTTTGATTGTAAGTGGACGAAAAGTTAAATGAAATCAAATGTGAAGTGTTGCTTTTTTGGCAAGGGAGACAATCTCGTGTTGTATAAAATATTCTTGGGCCTCCAACTGGGGGAGCACGTCAGTTTGAAGCAACATTTTGAAGCCAGTTTAAAACTTCATCTTCCAGCCAAAAGATGGAATCAAAAACGCGCTTTAAAACTCTGCTTCAAATTGACACACTCCTGTGGTGTGAGGCCCAAGAATATTTTATACAGTTGATATAGTGGGAAAGCCTCCATCCTTTCATCAATCTTGTGTTGTTTGACTAGCTACTGTGTTTACCCAGCAAAAGATTTTGTTCTCTGAACCTTATACTTATTTAAAAACTGGAGACTTCTACAATTTTCAGACATAATTAGATTTAGTTGACGACCATTCTGATGGTACTGAAAACTGTTCTGTCACAAATATTTAATTATTATTTAAACATTCTCTCTTTCAAGATTTTGTGTATGCCTTAAACATGTCACAGTTTTATGTCTTATGTGGAGGCTTCAATCATTTTTTTTTTTTTTCTTTCTCTAAACTTTGTCTTAGGTTAACTCTAATGAAGTCTAATCAATGAGGTTAATATTCTGCATTGGGAAATGTACATTTCTGTGACACACACACACACATACTTGCTGTTTGGAAAATTTTGGTTCAAATCCTAACCTGGCCATGTCGAGAGGATCAAATGTCCTTAAATAGCAGTTAAAGTGCTCGTAAAATATGGCTGAGCAACATGGCAAATGGTCTTGTGATTTTGGTTTAACTAGTAGTTGTATCTATGATCAAAGTTTGGCCTGCCAACTGAGGCTTAAATTTTCAATTTTTCTTGCAGTAACTCCGCAGAAATGTGGTGACTATTACAGCAATATATGAGGTGATTCGGGGTTGTAGCATGAACAATATCGAGTAAAAAAGTTCATATAAACCTGTCACTTTTTATTTGTTTTGGAGATACAGGTGTTGGAATTTTATGCATAAAATAAACCTCAGAAAATGATCAAGAGCACAAATAACTTACTGAAATACTTTATTCATGCAAAAACACACCCATATTTTACAAAAGTTTAAATTTAATGTTCGTAACGTAGCAACTAAAGTCTTTCTTTCTGAGATGTGTGTGCATCAGGATTGTACTTGTCAACTTCAAGTATCAATAAAGTGCTTCAATTTGTATATTGACGTCGTTGGTGGGATTATCAAACATTTAATTCAAAATTTTGTAAAATAAGCATGTGTTTTTGTATGAATAAAGTACTTCAATCAATTATTTGTGTACTCTTTATCATTTTCTGAGGTTTATTTTATGTATAACATTTCAGTACCTCTATCTCCAAACTGAATGGAAATCGGACACTTTTATATGACCTTTTTTACTCAATATTGTTCATACTACCACCTCCTTCAATATTTACCATTCCTCCTGAATCACCCTGTTTGTCTTCATCATTATTTTTCCTTGCTTTTAAAAACAATGTATGCAGTGATTTCATTTTAAAAAAACTGTCGAGGATTCATACGAAATTGAAAAAGAAGTGATTACGTAATCACATTGTCTTACAGTTCTATCCGTGTCTCAGCATATCAGAAACGCTCCTGTTACATATTCCTAACACTTTTCCATTTGCCGTAACTATTTATGAAATTAATAAAGTGAATCCTACTTTTGCCGTCAAAAATTTCAAAATCTTTTCTCGGGAGCATGCATATGGAGCACCCTATAGACTTATAACTTGTGTTTAGTCATTTTTCTTAGTTCATGGAATTTACAATACTTTCTACACATTCATCCAATATATATTCTATCCCCTCCCCCTCCAAAGAAAAATGTTTGGCAGTCTCTAATATCCTTCTGCCAAACATTTTATTTCACACTGCAGATCTGAGATTTACTCTGCTCTAATATTTTGTCAAGTTTTAAAGAAATCACTTGACGCACTACTTCCAATATCGCCCTTCATCTGAGCAATGTTGCTTCATCATGTTTACTTGCTTTAAGCTTGAATTACAAATCAATAAATTTAATCTATAGACTTTGCAATTTTGGATTGTTATCCTCCAAACTAGATATTGTTTCCGCAACTTCATGCTCTCTGATGTTTGTGATAGCACCACCTACAGATGCGTTAAAAATAATGTAAATAATATGTCTCATCGATTTCAGGGTCATGCAATAACTATTAGTTGGTTACTTCAACTTGTCTAAGATAGAATGGAATATTTATTTTTTACTTTCATGTTGCTGGTGGCAGGGATAAAATGGTTTGTGAAATCACCCTATAAATTTTCTCAGATGATTGTCTTGAGCAACTGGTTACTGAACCAACGCTGTGTTGTAACTGTAACGAAATCATTTTAGATCTTATGGATACAAATACACCACTATTACTCACGGACATTTCACCAACCATAGGAATTAGTAATCACAAAGAGATAATTCCAACTGTAAAATCAATAGCTGATCGAAAAAAAGAAAACTGCTGTTTACAGATTCGAAAAGGCCCCAAAAGAATGTTTTGGCACCAACCTGAGGGATAATTATCGTACTTTCAAAGTAACAGCAGCCACCTTCGAAGAGTTGTGGCATCGATATATATATATGTAAAGCCTGGGAAGGTATCAATATACATTTACCGAAACGGACAATCAAGAAAGTGAAGATTCTCCGTGGTATAACTAGAAAGTTGAAAGATTACTCAACGCAAAGGATACATACATACATGAATGCTTATGAAAGACTGTGTCGTAGAAAACTGTTACGCAAATCTGTTAGAAAAGCGATGCATGAGGTGCTTGATTTCAGTTTTAATTCACTTCAAGAGCCTAAAAAAAAAAAATTCCAAAAGATGTTTTGGTCTGGCATAGAAAACTCAGTTGTAGTGACATCAATATTCCAGTAGTAATACACGACAGGTATGAGTTTAATGAAAGCCGCTACAGGGCCACGGTATTTCAATCAGAAATTAAAAATTCATTCACTGATGAAAAAATGAATTACATACCCATTTGTTTGTTTAGATAAATTCATTATGAAGAGATACTGCAAATATTGTCAAACAATTAGAGATCCCGAACTGAGGGAAAGCGCCTGCTCCC
The DNA here is from genome assembly GCA_031002005.1 of Vandiemenella viatica. Taxonomy (NCBI): domain Eukaryota; kingdom Metazoa; phylum Arthropoda; class Insecta; order Orthoptera; family Morabidae; genus Vandiemenella; species Vandiemenella viatica. Next base: position 383,754,883 of record CM061921.1, read on the forward strand.
GATGGTTTCCTGGGAACCATTTCTGCATAATGTAAATCTTTAGAAGAGAAAAAAGAACCTCACCACTGGAAAGTCGAGCAGGCAAATCCCATTTCCGAGAAAGGAGATCGAAGAGTTCCTAGGAACTACCAAACGTTATCTCTTAAACCTCCCCACAGGGGCCTGTTAAGTGAGTGCCAGGTACGGGTCTGACACACCCGTGATACCTGAGCGCCGCCAGTTCCCAAACACCATAAGCTCCATTCATACGTCAACGGCAACTGTAGGCCTTGATGGTGGAACGTCGTATGTACTGTATTGTATAATGGGAATGTTGACTTCACCGCCTGGATTGCTAGGATGGTCCAACAAATATATATATATATATATATATATATATATATATATATATATATTTCCTACTTGCGGTGGAGGTATATGGGTGGTAAGGCAAACCACTCTCTAGCGTGCAACCTCATGGGCACCTGCCGCACTCCTGTTATAATGTGCTTGCTGGTGTGATACGTCGCTCAACTTTTAGTTCCTCTTAACTCGTGGGACCAAAATCAAGAAAAAGCCCATTTCCATTACCTGTGGTATGGTTGGGCTGCAGGGTATTCCAAACACGCAAAGCGTAGTCAAGTGGGCAAGGGTCGTGATATGCGAACCCCATAAAATTATAAATACCAGAAAAGGCGTGATATAGACTGAGGAACTCCTAAATAGGTGGGCATTGGTTCGTTAGATTATACGAAGGGAACAGATTGTTGCCTTTATCCTGACGTTCAACACACCTTGCCGAAAACCGTTGAAGCAGGTTATATAAATTGCCCATATGTACCGGATCCCATGCACTATTTTAAGTGCCAGCCGTTCGGGCATATAACGGAGACCTGCGGAGGTGAACCCACCTGTGGGAGATGTTGAATGGGGTAGTGGTTGCACCCTCCAACTGGTGTGCTTCATCAGCTCCGGGTCACATCCAGCCTCGGGCAGAGAGAGTCGATTGATCTGGAAAAAAAGAGATACAGGAGTTGTGAAAGAAAGAGCAAATACCGTACAGCAAAGCCAAGAAACGTTATAAGGCTTTAGAACCACCAGTCTCCGCGGCCAGCTTCGCAAAAAAAAAAAAAAAAAAAAAAAATATCAGCTCCCATCAGACGTCCATTACAGACATAAGCACAAGCACATCATGCTCAAACCAATGCAAAAGCCACTAAGATTACGGATGACCGCGGATACTGGTAGCAATACTTCTGCAACCCCATCCACAACAACAGCATGCTTAAGGGTTCCACCAGCAACAGTATCGGAACCATCTATTACTACTTCTCCAACGGCAGCACCAACATCAACTGGTGGAAATGGATGGCAAATAGCACAGAAGTTTCGTGGTTAGAAGTTTGCTCGTTTGAACCCAACTATGCTTGTAAAAAACCCTTCTTCTCCCAGACCACAACGTGGTAGTGAGAATAATGGAAAGAAAAATCCTCAAGACTACAAGACCTTCACATCTACATATTTGTCTTTGGAACCTGAAGGCATCGATATGCTGGTCGACGAACCTGGTCACATTTCTCAGGATTCAACGAAAGGGGAGCCACCCGAACTGGGGCATGTGAAGATCAATAAATAGGATGGCTCTCAATCTACAATGGAACGTAAATTGACTCCATGCTCACAGAAAGGAAGATCAACTCTTAGCATGGTCTAAACCTTTGTGTCTCAGTCTTCAAGGAGCGCATGTTAGGAGGGTATCACCTATACAGAAAGGACGACACCGCGGCTAATCGAGTGAAGGGGAGAGTGGCTGTGTTCGTCCGAAACACTGTCCATTCCGAAACTATTGCTCTCACCTCTGCTGTACAAGCAGAGGCAAAGTACACATTTATATTAAACTGCTCTTTTTGTCTACCACCAAGTGCGCCCGTTGACAATGACGAAATGTACATGCATCTTGCGGCAGCTTACTCGGCCATTCCTCTTGTTAGGAGATTTCAACGTGCACTGTTAGTTTTGGAGTTCGCCCACCGATTGCCCCCAGAGAACGAGTAGTTGGCACATTAATACAGCAAGAGGAAATATGTATCCCCAGTACTGGCTAGATGAAGCATTTCACCACTGCTTCCGTTTCGTCCTCTGCTATTGACGTTCTGTTGTGTTCAATTGCGGACTCTGTGTAGTGGAAAGTGGATCGTGACCTTCATAGAAGAAACAATTTCTTCATATGGATGCATGTAGAGTTTCGACCTGGAGCAGGAAACACCCGACGCAAATGGATCATCAGAAAAGCCGATTAGCAGCTCTATTGCTGCTGATTCACCTCCAGCAGTGCCACAATGTTTAGGAGAAGGCATTTCCATTACGAGAAGCTCAGGAACGCTGCGGAGGACGCACGTCCCCCGGTGGAATGAGAAATGTCGTTCCGCTATTCGTGGACGTAGACAAGCATTGCGTCATTTTAGATTACACCCTATTACCTTGCCGCGTTCTAAATCGCAAGAGCTAAGGCACGTCACGTTATTAAGGAGAGAAAAAATGGTCCTAGCAAAACTTTGTAAACACATTAAATCGTTTACCAACAACGTCGAAAGTGTAGGAGTTCATCCGCCGAATATTTGGAGGGTTCTCTAGATCACCAGTATCTTGATTACTGGATCAGGCGCGCGTAATTATCGACGAACGAAGCATTGCGCAGCTGATGCCAGAATCCTTCGCTTCCATCACTTAAAGCACCAATTTGGACTATAATCAGGCATTGGAGAATAGCTGTAAAAAAAATAAAAAAATAATGCATTCGTTTTGTCGTGTAAATAGCCCGCTTACTGTAGATGATTTTATTGTACTGGCCATGTAGGAATCGGGGGCAACGAGGCAGTGGATGAAGCTGCCAAGTTAGCCTCTAACAAGGTCAGAGTTGACTTTCCTTCGGTCCCAAAGTCAGACCGTGGCGGCGAAAATAATTATCTTCGATGTATGGCTGAGGCAGTGGCTGGAAGTCGAGCACAACAAGCTCCGGTTGGTCAAACAGACCATGCAGCTGTGGTGCAGCTCCATCCACCTGGAGAGAACGGATGAAGGTCTCCTGATTCGACTCTATGTTGGGCACTGTCCTATTACCCACACTTTCCTTCTTCGCTGTGAGGATCCATCAGTATGTTGTGCTAGTGGCGTATTTTTGACGGTGCGCACATTTTAATGGATTATGTATTATTTTCTACTTGTGTTTTATTTATTATTTTAATGGCCTAGCCGATGACCCGTCCCTCGTTTTAATTAATGACAATGGTAATGTCGCCAAAGTTTTACAATTCCTTACATCAGCCGGCCTCATCAAAAAAAATTTGGGCAAATCGCCATAGGTTTTAAAATGGATTGGTTTTCCCTTTATAGCCATCAATCGAAGTACTGTATTTTAACGTTTTATATTTTTAAATGTTTTTTTTAATTATATTGCTTCTTTGTATGTGGTTGGCCCTTTTACAGCAAGCCAACCAACATGTTATTTCAACATCTGTCTAATCTAGTTGGCCTTTTTCAAGCTAACAAGATATTGTTTGTAAATTTTTTTGTTTTTTTTTTGGCCATTTTATAGCCAATGTTTTAGTATCTTACTTTATTTTTCTGTAATCTAGTTCAGTTTTAAGTAACTTTGTCATACCGGTGTTTTGACAGGGTACTAATAACCTAGACGTCAATTTATCTTAAATACCTAACAATAACAACAACTCTTAAATCTGTGTGCATTAGAGTACTGGAGCATGGTATATGCTTGAACTTTATGGGTTTAAACGAAAACGAATTGCTTATACCAAACCAACAGGGATTTCTTAAGAAGAGATTGTGTCATCTAAGACATTGGTAGGAAAGGAAGCTTTTAAGTGTAACAATATGGTGGACATCCATGGCTAATCGCAGAACATGGAGGCCTGAGGCTCTCAGACTCTGTAAAGCAGGGCAGAGGGCGATTTGTGGCAGAACTGACGGCAAAGTACAATGTTGGTGCAGGCACAAGTGTTTCAGAGCACACTGATCAGTAAACATTGTTGAATATGGGGCCCTGCAGGCTGCAGCAGACAGTCTGTATTTGTTTCCAAGTAGACCCAATGACATCTTCAATAAAGATTGAATTTTGGATCAATGTAAATGTGTCACTTGATCGAATCAATCACGTTTCTTTTCACACCAGAATAATGGCCATGTTCAGATACACCATCTTCGAGGCGAACAGCTACTCGAAACATGCACCACGCAACAGACGCAGGTCAGTGGCCGCATATTATGTTATGGGGGCAATTATCTGGGCTTGCATGGGACCTGTTGTATTCTTCGAAGGCACTATAGGGTCTAATAGCTGTGAAGTACATGAAAACTATCGAGGACCATCTGCATTGCTTTAAGCTTTATATCTCCAACGATGATGATAGCATCTTCCCGCAGGATAACTGTCCATATCAAAAGGTCCGAATCGTGCCCCGGCGATTTGATGGCATCACAGTGAATTACTGATGTCTTGACCACCAAATTTGCCTGATTGTAACGATAGAACACATCTGTGACACTATCAGGTGCCAACTCCGGGTCCACAAGCCACCGGCTGGTTATTTAAGGGAATTGCACGGCCAGTGCATAGATATCTGATGCTAGATACCTCTGTAAAACTACCAAGGTCATGCTGAATTCATGTCGCACCGAATCGGTGTTGCATTGCATTCCGAAGGTGGACCAATATGTTAAACAGGTTTTGGCTCATAATGTTCTAGCATATAATATGCTCCCTAACTCTACCACAAAGTGATGTCATAGATATGGGTCGGTAGTTCCTATGATGTCTTCGATATTCTTTCTTGAAAATCATACTTCTCTGTGCGATTTTCCAGTAGGAAAGTACTTCTCTCTTCTAAAGATTTACATTTTATATCAGATAGACAGACAGAAAAGGTCCGATTTGCGCCGCGTGCTCTGAAAATACTCTTATTTGGATTCCATCAGGGACCTGTGCTTCCACCCCTTCCCCACCCACTTTAGGAGTTCTAATCGCTTAATAATAGCTGCAGTATCAATTCGTAACGAATCTGTCTCTAACTCCACAAGACGTGGGAAAATGGGTATGCTATTTTTATTTTCATCAGTGAATGAATTTTTAAATTCTGTGCAAGTACGATAGCTATACCGTGGCTTTCGATAACCTCAAATCTGTTTAAATTAGTACTGGCATCATGTCAGTTAGTAGTTATCTGTGGTAATTTCCACAAACAAATTTCTGCCTTTCTTTACACACGCTCCAACTCCATCACACGATACCCAAAATGCGTTTTGAATACTATACCATCACGTTCCTAATCAAGGTTTTGCTACCCCGTTCCTTCTTTTACCTGATAATTCATTCATCACCTGCGCCAGTAAATGTGGGATTCTCAAGCACCTGCCCATTGAGTCCTCCCCAGCTGAGTTTATGAAAATAATCTGTACACGAATTAAGCTGACTTCTTGACTTTTATCTTCATTTTATATTGACCTACTCAGCTATATATACTGTCCAGATCTCTCCACAGCTGTTCTCAGTCCACTCCCATTTTAATCATATTAAATAACATTGTAGGTAAACAACCTACCTTTTGACTTTAAGCCAATGAAAACTATTTTGTTAGAATAATGAACAGTAATGTTTTTAATATACTGCCCTATGGCACTCTTGTTTTCACATTGATCTGCTTTGTACCAGGCTTCATAGTGTAATAAAAAATTTTCATATTTTAAGGAAATATCCTAAGCTTTCAAACTGTGAAAACTCCATGGAAGTCTGTTCAGTAATGTTTGCGTGATGCTGCAATGAACAGACAAATAGATATAGCCCCACTGAAGGTTAAATTAGCATAGTTTACTAGAGATGTTCAAAAAATAACTGGAATTTTCATTTAAAAAAAAATATTTATTCATCTACATCGATGTTATCCCCTTCAAGATAGTCCCCATTGGATATTATACACTTATGCCAGTGCTTCTTCCAATCTCCAAAACACTTCTGGAATACGAGCTTTGGGATAGCTTTGACCTCATTCAGCGATGCATGTTTAATCTCATCTATGCTTGAAAAGCGACGGCCTATCAAGATTTTGTTTATTTTTGCGAACAGAAAAAAGTCAAACGGGGCAATGTCTGGCGAATATGGAGGCTGGGGTATCATTAGAGAGTTTTTTTTTTTTTTTTTTTTTTTTTTTTTTTTTTTTTTTTTTTTTTTTTTGGCCAAAAATTCACAAACAAGCAACGAAATATGAGCAGGTGTATTATCGTGACACAAAAGCCATGAATTGTTTTGCCACAAATCCGGGCGTTTCCTTCGGACTTCTTCACACAAACGGCGTTGAACTTGAAGGTATATTCCTTATTGATCATTTAACCTTGTGGCAAGAACTCGTGGTGCACTATGCCATTAAAATCGAAGAACACAGTGAGAATAACCTTCACATTTAAACGATCTTCTCGAGCTACTTTTCGGTCTTGTCGATCCAGAATGCCTCCACTTGAACGACTGAGCCTTAGTTTCGACATCATACCCATAAACCCATGTTTCATCACCTGTTATGACACGTTTCAATAGTTCTGCAATGTTGTTGACCTCATTTAGAGATTCCTGAGCAACTTCCATTCGTCACTGTTTTTCTTCGAAAGTCAACACTTCGTGGAACAAATTTTGCTGCAACACGTTTCATATCCAAAATAGATGAAAAAATTCGTAGCATGAGCCAATTGATATGCCAACATCATCAGAAACTTCTCTAATTGTGATTCAGGCGATCGTTCATAATCATTTTTTTCACTTTTTTCCACGTTTTGATCGGTTGTTGATGTGCTAGGACGACCCGTACGCTCGTCATCTTCAACCTCTTTACGGCATCTTGAAAACGTTTAAACCTTTCCTAAACCGTTGTTTTACTCGTAGTAAATTCACAATAAGTAATATTTAACATTTCTAAAACTTTGTTGCATTTAATTCTATTTTTATAGCAAAACTAGCTGCCCCGACAGACTTCTTTCTGTCAAATGTTATTGGCCTGTCATAGTCCAATAGAAAAAATAAAAAATTAAAACGTATTTCAGAGTGATCACTTTATTTATTGATGTAATGTCTCAATAGTTAACAACGTTTACTTACAAAAATAAGTTTTCTATTTCGTACACTGCAAGACGTTAGTAATTATGTGATGATATTTTTATTGTCATGCTTTATGGTACACGATAATTTTGTTTGGTTACCTGGCGCGTAAACAAATAAAGCTGACGGTTTTCCAACGCGGGAGCAGGCAACGTACAACTGTCCATGAGAAAATCATGGGTTTTCAAGATTGACGCAGCAAATAATCAACGACTCACCCTGGGATTTATTTATGGTCATAGCGAAAGCAAGCCGCATTGGAAACTGCAGTCGTTTAAATTCAAATGGTACGTCAGTTGGTACAATTTGGAAGCGAGGTATCAACACATCTTCTCCCTTATATTTTCCCTTTGGAATTGTTGGTTCGATCACATTGTTCAGTAATTTTTTCACTGCTAGCCGTGTACAATTACAAACACGCGGTTGGTTGATATTTCGCAATATTATGACCACCGTTCCTACTTTTAATTGAAGATTGAGGCAGCAATCCTGGCAAATCCAGTGAGTTCAAAAATTCTGGTGGATAGATGACGACATAATCTTGGTTAGTTGCGCAATCAACTGATTTGTATGTCCTTAATTCACCGGCAATTTCATTTTGAAATTTATTTCATTTACATCCGTGTTTTTGTCTCTGTAATATAGCTCGTTCGTTCAACCAAAAAATTTACTAGGAAATGTAATGCAGCCAGTCAAAACGTCTACAGGGATTTTGTCATTACCAATGCCAATGAATTGTTTTGAAAACATTTCTTCAGTTCGGTCATTTTGGAATTCCAAAGATAATCGTAAGCGCCTTTGTTTTGTTATGATTGACTGGCAGTAATATTATTTTCGTCGATGACACGCAAACCCTTTTTTTCCTTCGGAACTTTATTTTGGGCAGGCATAGACCATGGAGGAAGGAATATATGGAGACGAGATAACGCTAAATACGTGAAACCTCGTGAAAAAACTGCGCTTGCGTGGCGGACATTGTAGGAGTACCAAAACATTGGGCTGTTTGCACTGTGTCAGCTGCTGAGAATATTTCATTTTCTAATATTCTAAAGTTTTCTATAACGCCAAGTTGTGATGTATATGGTTGAACAAACAGACGAGATAAGAAAAAACCTGGAATAGCATTTCATAAGTGAGTCACATTGTAATTATTGTTCTTGAAGTATCTGACAGGCAACCGCAACATTAGTGCCATTCGCTATAAATTTATTCATTGCTCTCAATAGGATCATATCATTCTCAAATTTTTGTTGGTGTAGTGTAGACAAATAGCATATGTTACTATTTTGCACCTGAAAAGCTAGCCTTATTGTAGACAAATGTTGGAAATTTAATTTAAGCTGGTCATGTTTACATCGCGACACAGTGAATATGGTATTCTGCATGTATTACTCACGTTTAAGTTTACACTGAAAGTGCACGATGAAATTAACTGTGATAATTTGTGCTGTGCGAACTACTAAACGTGATGAAATAAACTTTGCTGTCAGAAATATAGTTCGCGATGCATTTCTTGTGTTTAGATGTGTCTACATAGTTTGGTTTTGTAGCGGCAATATTAATGGGAATGTTAGCAGGTTGAAATGTGGTGTATACCAGAAGAGAACAAACAATTTATTTATTATTAGCTGTTAGCTTCTGATTTTTGAATGTACTGATTTTTCTAGCAAAATTATATAGGCCACTAACAGTACAATATCTTCTAAGTAAGCTCAGAATCTATGAGGTTTTATGAAGTATTCATTTTTTTTAAAGTTCTAAACATTGACTTATGCTATTTTTAAAATTTCAGATATGACTTGTTTCTGTTTGTAAATATGTCTACAAGTATATTTCTAGATTTTGAAATCTTCCTTGTCAATTACTGAAATAGAATGTGAAAATATAACCTATTTGAACATCAACTAAAATTTAAGGACTGTAGAAATAAACAGTTTGTTATTCAAGTTAAAAAGAATTACCTGCTCATTAAGTTAGTCCGAATTCATCATCAAATATGGATATGGTGATAATTTTTTCTGGTCCAGGCCGCATTTCAACCTAACTACTTCAATTTTAAGGTACAATATCTCGAGAACTAAGCGCGATGTCAAAAAATTTTATTCTTTACTTTCAGTTTCTCTCATCGAGTTACATAAGAATTCGTCATCAAATTGCGGCGCCACGGTTATCGTTGAATCCCCTCATAACCTAACAACCTCACTTTTGAGACAGTATATCTCGCGAACTAAGCGAGATATCGAAAAATTTTATTGTTTATTTTCGATTTGTATCGTCGTGTTACATGAGAATCTATCACCAAATTTGACTTTGGGGACACGTTTCTTCTGAATTTCAACCAGAAACTCCACTCTTTTGAGACAGTATATCTCGAGAACTAAGCACGATATCAAAAAATTTTATTCTTCATTTTTGATGTGTCTCGTCGAGTTACATAATAATCCATCACCAAATTGCGGTGCCACGGTTGTCTTATGATTCCCTTGAGATTTTTGTGACTATTTCCCGTGTTTCTGCGGTCAAGCAATATGGCGGTCTCCCCTCCACACTTCTCTCCACCCGGTTTCACTCCAGTATGTGGCAAAGGTCCCTTGCGTCGTCTCCATATATTCCTTCCTCCATGTCATAGACTAATATCTGACAATCAACTTGAAGGCATACCAGAGATAATCTTAACTTGCCTTTGTTTTGTTTTGATTGACTGGTTTGTATGGGAAAAGAAAAGTGTTGAATTTTACTATTTTCCTCGCAATTTTTACGTTTTTTTTCTCTCCATAAGAACATTCATTGTGGATTAACAAAAATATGAAAAAAATTATCCGAATGGGTCAAGCAGTTCTCGAGTTTTGCGCTTAGCAACACATTTGGCGATTCATTTTTATTTATATAGATTTTAAAAATAAGAAAATATTATTACTTGCAGTCAATTCAATCATTTTGAATTCTACCTGAATATAATTTAAAACGAATGGAACCCATCACCACAAGGCCTACCAGAACATTGATTCTTAAAATAATAGGATAAGTGTGGCTCGATCATCAGACGATAATACATATCGCTTCTCAACTGAAATACCAGTTAATCGATTTTGCTTTTTAGGTATTCTTAGTATTGTATCCTTCTAATCTGATGCATTCTATTTTCATAGTCGAAACTTTCGTGGTAGGTGGCATGGGTCTAAATGTAAACACGATGAACAAATAAACACACACTTAGTTTTCGAGAGAAGAAAAAATTTAAAAGCAACCAAGAAAATACCGAGCACGGAGGAAATAATGAAAACACGCTGATCACTCGCAGACCATGGAGGAAGGAATACATGGAGACGACGCAAGGGACCTTCACCACATACTGGAGTGAAACCGGGTGGAGAGAAGCGGGGAGGGGAGGCCGCCATATTGCTTGGCAGGAGAAACACGGGAAATAGGCACAAAAACCTCATGGGAATCGTAATGAAAACCGTGGCACCGCAATTTGATGATGGATTATTATGTAACTCGACGAGACACATCAAAAATGAATAATAAATTTTATTGATATCTGCTTAGTTCTAGATATATATTGTCTCAAAAGTTAAGTGTTTTGGGTTGAAATTCAGAAGAAACATTTCCCCAAAGTCAAATTTGATGATAAATTCTTATATATCACGACGATGCAAATCGAAAATAAGTAATAAAATTTTTCGATACCTCGCTTAGTTCGTGAGATATAATGTCTCCAAATTGAGTTTGTTAGGTTATGATGCGGACTGGACCAAAAGATAATTTTGCCGCACTCTCAGATTGGGTGTTTAATTTTTTTTTATTAATCCTTGTGGTTAGGTTAAAACGCGGCCTGGACCAGAATAAAAACGTCACCAAAGGCACAAGAAACTATACCTGTAACTAATTTTTGATAGTTGATTTCTAGAGAACTAAGGGAGATATCAAAAAAATGTACTCTTGATTTTTGATTAGTTTCGTCGTGATACATGAGAATCAATCATCAAATAGCATCACCATGGCCATAATAGTGCTGCCCACCTTAACACACAAAATTTAATTTAAGTTACAACAACATTGACAATATCAGGATTCATAGTTCACGTAGCATAAATTATCACAACTAATTTCAACATATACCTTCAGTTCAATTAATTTCATCGTCCACTTTCAGTGTAAACTGAAACTTCAGTAAAGCCTGCAGAATACCATATTCACTGTGTTGCGATGTAAACATGACCCGCTTAAATTAAATTTTAATTTAATTTAATTGCAATGGAGCACAGGCTCCGGTGGCAATTTCCCTACACACCCATCTTCCCCCTATCCTGCACCTACCTACATTTGCCCTCCACAAATTTTATCTTTAAATTCTTTCAAAGTTTTCGGTAAATTATTCATCATTTCTCTTGGTAACTCATTCCAATCCCTGACACCCTTACTTAAAAAAAGAGAATCTTCCCACACCCTTGTGCCTGAAATCGAGTGCCAGCTTGTGGTCATGGTCATCTTTTCCCTTCCATGCACTACTTTTCATACCTATTGCAATATCTTTACATGCCTCATCGCCAGTATATGCCCTGTACACTCCCATGACCCTCCTCATCCTCCTCCTGTCTTGCAATGAATCCCATTCCAGCTCCTTTATCATATCCGTCACTGATTGCATTCTGCGATAATTTCCAGAAACAAATCTAGCAGCCCTTTTTTGCACCCTCTCCAACTCCTGTATTTGATACGTAAAATGAGGGTCCCATACTACACTACCATATTCGAGCAATAGTCTGACCAAAGTTTTGTAACCCAATTCCTCACATTTTCAGGTGCGAAATAGTAACATATGCTAATTGTCTGCACTACACCAACAAATATTTGAGAACGATATGATCCTATTGGGGTGTAAGGGTTTGGGAGAGACAATACTAGTCTTTTCCAACCAAATGTCAACCTCTCCTTCACGTGGTGCACCCTGTTTGCACGGACGAGGCTCTGGCGACTGAAAGATTCCCGGTATAAGGAGTCACCCACTGCTTGCCGCCAACGGCCTCCGAAAGGAGGGCGGAAGAGGGGGAGTGGTTCAGGGCACCCTCTTGCCCTTGGGGTTGGAAACGGCCCCTAAAGGCGGATGAATCAGAAATGATCAACGGCATGGGGATGCAGAAGGCAACGGGAAACCACTGCATTAAAGACCCAAAGGGTATCCCGAGGACATGTAATCCTCTCAAATTACATATATCATGATGGCTTCTTCCTGGGTAAAATATTCCGGAGGTAAAATAGTCCCCCAATCGGATCTCCGGGTGGGGACTGCTCAGGGAGGAGTCATCAGAATGGATAGAAACATTCTACGAGTCGGAGCGTGGAATGTTAGAAGTCTGAATAGGGCAGGTAGGTTAGAAAACTTAAAAAGAGAGATGGAACAACTTAAGTTAGATGTTGTTGGGATTAGTGAGATTAAGTGGAAGGACGCACAGGATTTCTGGTCTGGGGAACACAGGATAATTAGCACACAAGCTGTCAATGGAGTCACTGGTGTAGGATTTGTAATGAACAAGAAAGTAGGGAAACGGGTGAGTTATTATGAACAGTTTAGTGACAGGATTATTTTGATGAGGTTAGAAACTAAGCCCGTCCCAACCACATTAGTACAAGTATATATGCCAACGTCACAGGAAGATGACGAAGAAATAGAAAAAATATACGCTGAAATTGAAGAATTAATCCAATATGTGAAAGGGGAGGAAAATCTAATAATCATGGGTGATTGGAATGCAATAGTGGGAGAAGGAAAAGAGGGGAATACTGTAGGAAGTTTTGGTCTAGGAGAAAGAAATGAGCGAGGAAGCAGGTTGCTAGAATTTTGTGAAAGATATAAGCTAGTAGTGGCGAACACATTGTTTAAGAACCATGCAAGAAGAATATACACCTGGAAATGTCCTGGGGATACAGGCAGATATCAGCTAGATTATATCATGGTCAAACAGAGATTCAGGAATCAAGTTCTAGACTGTAAAGCGTACCCAGGAGCAGACATAGACTCGGACCATAATTTGATAGTAATGAAGTGCAGGCTGAAATTCAAGCGAATAAGGAAGCACCATAAGCAGAACAGATTGGCGGTGAATAAGCTGAAACAATCTAGCACAAGAGAAAAATTTGCAGAAATAGCAGACTTAGGTCTAAGAGGTAACTGTGAAAGGAGCTCAACCGAGGACGAATGGAATGCATTAAAGACCGAAATAATGAAAGCTGGCAAAGAAACATTAGGCTTTAGGGAACAATCTGCCCGAAAACCTTGGATCACAGAAGAAATTTTGGAGCTGATAGATCAGAGGAGAAGGTACAATAATGCTCAGGATGAAGCAGGAAGAGAGCAGTACAGGCAATTTAGAAATCAAATAAATATAAAATGCAAAATAGCAAAAGAAAAATGGCTACAAGAAAAATGTGAAGAAGTAGAAAAGGATATGGTCGTAGGAAAAGTAGATGTTGCATATAGAAAGATCAAACAGAATTTTGGAGAAATGAAGAAAAGAGGTATGAACATTAAAGCTGCCGATCGGAAACCTCTTTTAAGCTCAGAAGATAGAGCTAACCGATGGAAGGAATACATTGAGAAACTGTATGATGGGGACGACTTGAACAATAGTGTATTGGAAAAGGAAGGCGATGTCGACATTGATGACTTAGGAGATCCTGTTTTGAGAACAGAATTTAAAAAAGCTCTGAATGACTTGAAAGCAAATAAGGCAGTTGGATTGGATGAGATCCCTGCAGAACTTCTTAAATCTCTAGGAGAGGAAGGAATCGAAAGACTATTCAAGCTGATATCAAAAAGTTATGAAACAGGAGAAATTCCAACTGATTTTAATAAAAATATCATCTTCACACTTCCAAAGAAAGCACAAGCCGACAAATGTGAGAATTATCGCACCATTAGTCTAACATCACATGCTTCAAAATTACTGACTAGAATAATATACAGAAGGATGGAAAGGGTAGTAGAAGAGATAGTAGGTGAAGATCAGTTTGGGTTTAGGAAAAATCGCGGTACAAGGGAAGCAATTCTGTCTTTAAGATTAATACTTGAAGGGCGGATCAAGAAAAACAAAGATACTTTTATGGCATTTGTTGATTTAGAAAAAGCTTTTGATAATGTTAGGTGGGACAAGATGTTCAAAATTTTAAAGACGTCAGGTCTAAAGTATCGAGATAGAAGAATACTCTATAAACTATATAAGAATCAAGTGGCTGTAATAAAAGTAGAGAATCACGAGAGACATGCATCGGTTAAAAAGGGTGTGAGACAAGGTTGTAGTCTATCCCCGTTAATATTCAACTTGTATGTAGAAGAAGCAATGAAGAAAGTCAAAGAAAAATTTCCATGCGGCATAAGTTTTCAGGGAGAAAAAAACTATATGCTACGATTTGCTGATGACATTGTCTTGTTAGCAGAGAGGGCTGAGGATATTGAGAAGTTATTGAATGGCATGAACAAAATATTGAAGGAAGATTTTGGACTGATTATAAATCAAAGTAAGACAATAGTGATGAAATGTAGCAGAAATGATACCAATAGTAGCAGATTAAATATAAAAATAGGATTGGATGCTATAGGAGAAGTGAGTGAGTTCTGTTGCTTGGGAAGCAAAATTACAACCGATGGCTGAAGCAGGAATGATTTTAAAAGCAGAATAGCGCTTGCAAAAAGAGCCTTCATGAAAAAGAGAATCCTTTTAGTTTCAAATATTGATCTAGGAGTTAGAAAGAACTTTTTAAAACTTTATGTGTGGAGCACAGCACTTTACGGTAGCGAAACATGGACTTTAGGAATACCGGAAAGAAAGAAACTTGAAGCATTTGAAATGTGGTGCTACAGAAGAATGCTAAAAATTAGGTGGACAGACAAAGTAAGAAATGAACGTGTTTCGGAAATGATGGGTGAGAAAAGAAGTTTATGGAAGAAGCTTACAGGAAGAAGAGACAGGCTTTTAGGTCATATTTTGAGACATGCTGGATTGGTTAATTTGTTAGTGGAGTGAACAGTCGAAGGTAAGAACTGTAGAGGTAGACAGAGATTAGAATATATGAAGCAGATAATTGAGGACGTGGATTGTAAGGGGTATGTAGAAACGAAAAGGTTAGCACAAGATAGGAAGGGATGGAGGATTGCATCAAACCAGTCTAAAGACTGACGACAGCAAAAAAAAAAAAAAAAATATGATCCAATTGAGAACAATGAATAAATTTATAGCGAATGGCCCTAATGTTGCAGTTACCTGTCAGATACTTCATGAACGATAATTACAATGTGACTTACTTATGAAACGCTATTCCAGGTTTTTTCCTATCTCGTCTGTTTGTGCAACTATATGCAGCACAACTTGACAGTATAGAAAACTGTAGAATATTAGAAAATGAAATATTCTCAGCAGTATACACAGTGCAAACTGCCCAATGTTTTGGGACTCCTATGGCCGCCAGTGGCCGCCGCGCATGCCCAGTAGGAGACGAGGTTTTTTTCATGAGGTTTCACCAATTTAGCGTTATTTCGTCTCCATATATTCCTTCCTCCATGCCCTAGAGTAAAATATTATTGTTGTTAAACGCTGTTGGCAGCAGCCAAAGATTGTTTCTGACTGTGCCACAGACCTTCCTGCTCGCTCCATTTTAGTTTTTTGCGTTAAGTAGAATGGAGGAACAAAACAATCAGGTAAAAAATGCATCAAAATAGTCCATTTAATAACAGTTACATTGAAGTATTTTATTTGAGCATGGAAACTGTGTAATATTTCATAACATCATTTTATTTCTAACACTGGCTAAAAAAATTTCATCTAAATTAACATTTAAACTTGGTGTTTTTTAACTTAATGAAAACGTGTTTGTGACTGTAATCAGAACTGGAAACGTGGTAATTGTGGAATTTTAACAACTGACTTGATGAACAACATCTTGAAGCAATTGCAGTCCAAGTATGCGGTTATTACCGTCTCAGTTCAAATACCTGCCGATAGTAATTCAACTTACTAATTTTATCTGAAAGTAGAGATGATGTGTCTGTTTAATGAGGTATGATAAAGAATTGGATAACGTAGCTAATAAAATATTCTGAACAGTGTAATTTGATGTGCAGAATCTGTGACAGATTGAATCCACATGCTGCTGTATAAATTCGCCATTACATTAAATTGTTTTACAGTGAAAGCTCCTAATAGTACGAAATACGAATGATACATTTTATAAACATTGCAGAACCCGTGAATAAGAAATAATTTGTATAGGATAGTAGCGGATACGTTCCAAATTTACAAATTTTAATGTTATGGCGTGAGTGTCGCATTTTGAACTTATTTAATCAACTTTCTGGTGATTGAAATCTTGTATCCAAATGTATACTAACGTTTTTTAAAATGAACGTACAAATCATAGCACTTCTTACAATCACAATATTCTGATTGTGGTCTTCAATTCATATGTTTAATGCAGCATCCATTCTTTCAATCGCGGGATTTCGAACAGTTTTTTCTGATTGTTAGGTTAAAGTCATTCCTTATTTTGTCATATATGCTATGACTGTACATCTACTAGTGTACGTATTATTTTGTTATGCAACTGTTTATCTGTAAATTGACAACTTTCCACATCCCAGCCTCTTATATTGGGATCAATGTAAAATGAATGTACCGTATTGTATTGTTGTCATCTGATTTCTTGATTGGTCGTACAGTTAATATGAAAAGAAACGATTCACCAAGAAGCTATTAGTTCAAAAGGTATGCTGCTGCGTTTAGATAACTTGTTTTAAGATTACAATATCGTTAGTTTTGAATTATGGAGTTTTTATCATCGTATACAGGAAGTT
The DNA here is from genome assembly GCA_031002005.1 of Vandiemenella viatica. Lineage (NCBI taxonomy): Eukaryota > Metazoa > Arthropoda > Insecta > Orthoptera > Morabidae > Vandiemenella > Vandiemenella viatica. Next base: position 383,771,865 of record CM061921.1, read on the forward strand.
GTCAGAGTTATTTTATCCGCGAATATTGAAAACGCGAATAATAAAGCCGTGTATAAAAAGCTTTAACTGCATAGGGGGACAAATTGTTTGAGTTTTACCATTACTTGCTCATTTTACCCCACTTATCGAACTAGTGAGATCGTTGAGCTGAATTGGTCTTTCCACAGAACTGAAAATTGCCTGATTCACGTCCTCCGTAATTATTTTATGAGCATTTTTAGTCCAAGGTTCATGACAATGTATTCTGTATTTCATTGAATACCGTAGCTTGCCATGGATTCTTCATCTTTTATTTTGGAAAATTACTACGAAGAATATACATGGTATTATGTAAGCTTTTGTTCTGGTCAACTCAGCATTTCAGCTCAACAAGAGCAGCCTTCCATATTAAGTCTAGAAACGCTTACAAATTTCAGTTCTGTGATGCTTGTTCGTGTGCCATTAATGATGTGATATAAACAGTGATCATTACTGCGTCAAGTTTTTAGCGTTATCACAGAGGTTGATAGTATTTATGAATATCTCAGTCAGTCTCACCGTTGCCGTATTCTTTAGTCGAACCGGCTGACTAATAGCATGCCTTTTTTTTAGATGCCTAAGACACGTAGGTTAAATGCAAAATATAATCTGTAACATTGGGGACTGCACGACTTTCTCCACCTATCAAAAAATGGCACTAACCTTTTGAAATTCGAATTAATTGGTTCCATATGTTCTCATTGTATTCCCCAGTCACATTTTACAAAAAAAAGTCCACACAAGTAAAATTAAAAATTCCGAAATATGAGAGTGTCGTACACATATCCAATGCCACCCGCGCTGCAAAATTAATACAAATCTCTTGAAATGTTGATTGATCTCTTTATTTAATGTGTTCTTGGTGTTTCAGCTTCTCTCCGTTGTAAAAAAGTCACAAGAAATGTGAGATAACTGAATATTCTGAATAAAGTAGTTTTATTGTACGGAAATACTAGGAATATTCATTCCTGAATACAATTCATTCAAATATGAAAAGATTGGTGCTTTCACAACAACTATTTATTTAATATTACTATGAAATATAAATGTTATTAAAATTATATAGCTTTTACTAATTAATTATTATCCGAAAAAATAAAATATTGGTGTAGTGGAAATAGTAATTTAAAGCTGATGATTGTTTCTTTTAAGTTGTTTATGTTTAAATGATTTTATTGTATATATTAACTTTGATAATTTTTCATTAAATAAAATATGGAATCTGCTATTAATAACATATTCTGGTTAGTAAGAAAAATAGCGGCAGTTAAAAGTAGAATTTACTTTTTTTAAATAATTTAAGTTTATAATAACTGTACGCAATATTTTTCCATTTTAAAAGATTGTAGTGTCTATATAAAGCATAAATTAGCAAATCTGGTTCCAAGAATCAACTACATGGTATTAGGACATTATTTTGCCAGATTTTCATATTTTTAAAAAATGTGATTTTTGAGTTATGGATACTCGAAAAAAATGAAATTTTGGCATTTCGGGGTATTTTAGCGAGCTGTTGTATGAGTCAAATTGATCATATGCTAGAAATAAATTTATGAGTAGACCTACCCTCTGAGGGATATAAATTGCCATTGCTAATAAAATATCCAACTTCTTTTTGTATCAGGAAAAATACTTAAAAAGCAAAAGTTTACAATTTTCCCATTGAATATGTATTTTTTTGCCTTATTCTTTATTAATTTGTGCTTACTACTTGAATGATATGTTAAAGTCCATTTCTATAGCTTCAAAACAAAAGTAATATCAACTCTCTAGCTCTTATAATTTTTTAGTTACATGTAATTAAACATATTAGGTACTTTATGATTTTCAAAATGTATGGATTTTTCAACAAATTTCAAATAGCCATAATTCAGCTAATTTTTTTCAAAATTATTTTGCTATATTTCATAACCCCAATAGGATAATGTACTGTTTTTTTTTCGAAATTATTGCAGTTGATCTGCTGTCACCACCTGTCTGAGCTGAAACGAAATGCGACTATAAAGAGCTACGACTGACGTTTTTGATTTGAAATGATTTTGGATTATTCATGATTTTTGAGAACTTTTGCATGAAACTAATATTAAAATAATTATTTGATTTCTCTGCTGATCCATAAACTGAGGTGTCTGATCACATAATTTTTGTTGCAGTGTCACTACTGGTTTGATGCAATCCTCCATCACTTCTTATCTTGCTCTAATCTCTTCATCTCTATATATCCCTTACAATCTACATCCTCAGTTATCTGCTTCATATATTCTAATCTCTGTCTTCCTCTGCAGTTCTTACCGTCGACTGTTCCCTCCACTAACAAATTAATCAATCCTGCACGTCTTAAAATATTGCCCACCATCCTGTCTCTTCTTTCTGTAAAAACTCTTCCACAACATCTTTCCTCACCCATCATATCCAAAACACGTTCATTTCGTACTTTATCTGTCCACTTACTTTTCAGCATCTTTCTACGTGTTTCCTTATTTTCTTGGATTTCTGCCTACACTTCATAACTGACGTGTTTAGAGTCTGTCAGCTCATGGACATGCTTTATACGCTAGGATTTGATTCCTGAATCTCTGATTGATCATGGTATAATCTAGTTGATATCTACCTATGACCCCGGACGTTTCCAGGTGTGTATCCTTTGTTCATGATTCTGAAATAGCGTGTTTGCCATGATGAATTTATATTTTTTACAATATTCTAACGACCTGCTTTCTCGGTCATTTCTTTCTCGTAAACCGAAACTTGCTACGGTATTCCCGCCTTTTCCTTCTCCCACTGCCGCATTTCAATCACCCGCGATTAATAGATTTTCCTCACCCTTCACATATTGGATTAATTCTTCAATTTCATCACATATTTTCTTTATTTGTTCTTCTTGTGACGTTGGCATATACATTTGTACTTACGTAGTTGGAGCAGGCTTAGTTTCTACCCTCACAAAAGTAATCCGGTCACTAAAATCTTTGTAATACTTCACCCGTTTCCCTACTCTCTTGTTCATTACAAATCCCACACCAGTAACTACATTGACAGCTTGTGTGCTAATTATTCTGCGTTCCCCAGGCGAGAACTCCTGTCCCTCCTTCCACTAATCCCAACGTCAAGTAACTTAAGACGCTCTATCTCTCGTTTAAAATTTTCTAATCTACCTGCCCTGACGTAGACTTCTAACATCCCACGCTCCGACTCGTAGAATGTGTCTATCCATTCTGATGACTCCACCCTAAGCAGTCCCCACCCGGAGATCATGTTGGGCGACTATTTTAACTCCGGAATATTTTACCAGAAAAAAGCCACCATTCTATGCGTAATTTGAGAGGATTATATACCTCGCGACATTCTTTTGAGCTTTAATGTAGTGGCTTCGCGTTGCCTCTTGCAACCCCAGGTGGTTGATCATTTCTGATTCATCCGCCTTTAGGGGCCGTTTCAAAAACAATGGAAAAGGTGGTGCCCTGGACCGCTTCTTGCTCTTCCGCCCTCCTTTAAGGACGTCGTTGGCAAGCAGTGGGTGACTCATTATACCGGGAATCATTCAGTCGCAAGAGCCTCGTCCGTGCAAACAGGTGCATCACGTGAAAAAGAGTTTGACATTTGGCTGGAAGAAACTAGTGTAGTCTCTCCCAAATACTTGCACCTCATAACGTAATTATACTTCCGGTTCAGTATAGTTTATAGCCCAAGTTAAAGAAATTAAAACTACTTCTATAATTGACTGAATGTTACCATAAACTACCTGGAGACTTCATCTTTTTGTTTGATTTATTTAGGAATTGTCATGTTTAGCACCAACTGGTGGCTGGAAACCAAAAAAGACAAGAAGCAAAGATTTCAGTACATATTATAAACATACCAGTAATGCTACCAGTTCATGTTTTACCGTGTGGCTCCCTTGAAACAAGGGTTTATAGCTAGGTCACTGCTAAGTATCTTTCTAAAATCACCCAAACCAGAATCGGAAGAAAAGTCACGTGTTCAGAAACTGGCTACAATAACATCATTTGTACATTTTATTTCACGGCAGTGTTTTCTTCTACTAATGGGAGACGAATATTCGTAATTACTGCGGCGTTATTTCCTTACGGGTGTGTTCCTAAATACGCTGTTTGCTGGAAAAGTCACTAAACGAAAAACTGTAACGCTCCAGATCTGAAAATACGTATTTCCATGACAATTTGTATTTGTGATCTAGGATTGACCATGATTGCCATGCTTGTTTGTTCAGTCGGTTTAAATTTCAGTTTGTCAAACTATCGCCACTCTGCTAAAGGTAAATGAAGAAATAAAGATTTAAAACTGTGTGGTTAACTAATATTTTTACTGACAGTATCTTGCACCAGCTTGAATGCGTGCATATACAGTAATATATTATCATCATAGTGCTGCCAGTAAGGAATGATTGGTTTATTAACAGTAGTCTAAGAGGTTTCTGTATATTTTCTGAAAAACACCAGGATCGGCGGGATTTTGAATCAGTCAATCAGGGTCTTGAGGGTGTGGCCTCATGACGTCACTCTCGGTAGATGGCAGTACCGTACAGCGTGGAGGACGTGGTCACTACTAGATGGCAGCAGCGTACAACAGAATCTCCATCTGCGTCGACGATTTTGCACACGCATGGCTCGCGTGGCGTCATAGCTCCGGGCATCTCAGGTTTTGACACGCGCGCTCTGGACATTTTCTGACCGCAGCTACACAGGAACTGCGTTAAGGATTGCGAAATTTTGTAATCGGCCCGAGCCATTGCCCCAGGGGGATGCAGCTATTTCCGACTGTCCCACTATTATCTACACGGAAACTGCATCAAGTATTCCATTAGGTGTTATTCCGAGCATGCCATAAGGAATCACTGGTGTGGAATTCACGCGCGTCATGTTGTCAATATTCCTTTCACTGATGTCAAACAAATCAGACTGTAATATTTTCAAGCCTATTTGCCAACTCTCCAGACTCAGGTTTTGGACGAGAACCCACGCGAAAATATTTGTGATATGATTGACAAAACCTTTCACAAGGTGTAGGATAACAGACAGATTATCATAGAATGACATTACGAATTTTATAATATAATATATCTTTGAATTTTGGAGTTTCTTTGGCAAGGGCCAGTTGGTTTTACTCTTGGAAAGTTTCCATAGCAACGTTAATTAACGAGTGTGTTGCCTATGTTGGTTGGCACATAAGGAGAACTTGTATATCAGAAGTCCTATTTTTTAATTAACGTGGTGTCGTGTTTGAATTATTTAAAACTGATTTAAACTGAGCAGAGTATATGACTATCATTTCATTTACTTAGTCTAACTGCACGTTCAGTAAAAATAAAATAAATAGTGCCAACCGAAGCTAAAACCACGAATTAATTAAGAAGAAAAAAGCACGGGAAATATAACAAGAATCTTCGGAAATACAACAAAGGCCGTAAAAATAAAAAAAATCAAAGCTTCCAATTTGACCATGGCAAAAAGTGATATGAAGGAAGAAATAATTCGTATAAGCATCAGTACAACTCATTATTTCTCTAATATTGTCTCTCCTGCCATTACACTCATAATTTTTGCCAATAAGTTCAAACCTACGTCGTCTATCTGCACGAGCACAAATCCATGTATCAATTCTGTTATGCTTTCGTAAGAACTGTGGCTAGCAATGACAAATTGAGTGGCTCTTTTCTGTACTTTGTCTAAAAAGTCAATCAATCCCCTTCACAACACAACAGCAGCTCCAGATGAAAGTGGGGTTTTGTACTCTATCTCCTTTTGTTCGTGCGTTAAAGTAATCCAAAATTCAAAATTTACATTCTTCTCCTAATCAGTAACAGGCGCCCCACGTAACAAAACGTTCACTTAAGGGTGTTCTACTGCAGTTTTCCAAGGAATTTCTGCCTTTTTCCAGGATATTTCTGTTAATTTTTTTACAGCCAATCAGAACCCAGGAGAGTTCTCCATTGGGTTGAAATGTTCCCATCTCACGCCAACTTTCGGATTCAGGACCAAGTATGACATTTGTTTGTAATTGCGTGCTTCGTTCAACTAACCTGAACACACGAATAAGCTACCATACTGCTCTTAGCTAATTGATAGTTTCATGGTCATCAAACAGACGTCAAAACTCATATTTTCATAGAAGATCTCCACACATCGACAAGTATCCGAAACGTCACTATAGGTGAAGACAGTAGTTCCATTACCCCGAAGATAGCACCCCCACTTGAACTGTCGTAAATTCTTAGGTCATTCGTATATGTCATTCATATATGAAAGTGGGTGTTTTCATCTTTTATCCACCCAGGCCTCATCACCTAACGTCTGGTGCCAGCTTGTAGTCATGATCAACTAAGGTTCCACATACCACTCAATTCTTCCACCAGTATCAATTCTAACCTTAATTATACGCCATATACAGCCCCAACACTCTTCCTATCTTCCAGTGACATCCAGCCCAGCTCATTTATTATGTCAGTTGTTGAATGTGTTCCACCAAATAATCTAGCTGCCCTCCGTTGCACCCTGCATCTTATGTCCAAAAAATGTGGACTCCATATTACACCACTATATACAAGCAATGGTCTGACTGTGGATTTGTAGCTAAGTCCTTGGTACATCACCTCATCACCCTCTCCATTAAATGATTTTTATCCCGAAGGGCATATGGTGAAAAACGTGAGAGAGAAAGTTCGTATGCCAACACAAACGGCTGCAAACTATAAACAGTGAAATGGGAGAATGCCTATGCCCTGTAGAAACAGTGGTTACAAGCACATATTGATGGTGAAATCTCGACGTCGAGTAGTGGTGGAAATGAACTACACATCCTACATTCAGACAGGAGTGTTAAAGGAAGGTATCGCCAAATTTACGCAGACATACACAGAGAGCGACGCACATATACGCACATTACCGTGCCTACAACGAGCTCGGCACAACAACCAGCACCAAATAGGCAACGAAAAAATGGGGCAGAACTCCCACAGAGGAAGAAGACACACACACGCACAGCGAAATCTTGTCTACGTTTCAGTGAACATAAAACTCAGAACGTTTTCATGTTATTTTTGGCATAATGAAGTTCCGCAGGGAAATCGTTTCGCTCGCCCTTACACTAGGCGACGATTTGTGCACACCTTGTGGTACACTTTTTGAAAAAAACGGCTTCACCTTAACACGTAAAATTGAACATACTAATTCAAAGTCAATTCTAGACGTGCCATCAATCATTATTTTTGCAAAAAACAAATAAATTATAATTATTTTTATTCGTGCAATCTGACTAGGAGAGGTCTTCAGTGTGGAAATCGCTATCGTAGAACGAACATGTATAAAAAATATTACATCACCTCTGGTTTCTTGCCCTAAAACAGTTCTGCCTGGTGGGCCTCCGTTTAAAAGAATTCGGGGATTAAACAGTGTAAAAATTGTGTGTAAATGAATTATACCGCTACGGAAGATGATTTCCTAATAACGTCAGTTTAGCCGTGCGTGTTGAGGCGGTGTGTTCCTGAGCGGAGGGTCGTAGGTTCGATGTCACGACCAGCGAAATATTTTTTTTTCTGTTTGTATTGTTTGTATTGCTATTCGATCTTGTAGCATAACAAATTTGCTATGAAACAAATTCTCCAAATTAATATTATTTTTTTTTTCATTTGAGAAATACGCAAATTTCTGGATGATATAAAACATTTGAAACAAAAATTACGTGCACACCAAGAAAATTTTATCATGTATATCCTTCCACAGTCACATACAGTATTTATTATTGATGTACGAAAGCAGATTTCGTTAACATTTGTAAATTCATAATTTCAATTAAAATTTGTTATTAATACTGATATAATTCGCTGTGCCTATGAATATGCTTATAATCGCATTCTGGAATTCAAAGGCTTGAAGACTGTGCTCGTGCGAAAGCAGAAGTTGGCAAAAATGAATCATTCATACATGGCGCAGTATGGTTTTATACTATTCGGAGAATTGCTAACATACATATTCCTTTGTACTCAGGAACCAGGCAACCGGTTTAGTCCATGGATAAGCGGAGAAATTCGGCGTTTGGAGCTGGACTATGGAAACGTTATTGTGACCTGTTCAAAATCGGGAAAGCTGACGAAAGAATTGAATACAAAATTTCTGAATTTGGTGACTAAACCATACGTTATAAATGAAGAATTTTTGTTGTTAGTTGATTCGTGGAGTGGTCACGTTGCTCGGTGGTTTATGATCAAGACTTGTCAAATGAATATGGAAATGTTACTTGCACAGTAAAAGTGTTACCATCCAAATGTACGCATTAATGTCAGCCATGTGATGTGAATTTCTATCATCAAGTAAAAATACTAAAAACAAGGCTTCAAAGCGCTCCCGAACTGTTGCAAGAAAATATCTTTTCGTGAAGATGCTGTTAAGATAAATTCAATTATTCACCACATTTTGCCTGTATTTTATGATCTGGTAAAATATGCCTGATATGGTTCAAAATTAATGAAGGAAAGACAGGAATTTTTCAAATATTAACGAAATTTGCTTTCCTACGTCAATAATAAATACTGTATGTGTCTGTGGAAGGATATCCATCAAAAAACGTTCTTGGTGTGCACGTAATTTTTGTTTCAAATGTTTTATATCATCCAGACAACTGCGTATTTCTCAAATGAAAAGGAATAATTTGGATCAAAAAATTTTTTTTATGCTACAAGATCGAATAGCAATACAAAAAGTACAAAAAAAAAATATTTCGCGGGTCGTGGGATTGAACCTAGGAACCTCCGCTCAGGAATACACTACCTCAAGATGCACGGTTAAACAGACCTTATTAACTAATTGTCTTCCGTAAATGTATAACTCCTTTATACAGAATTTTGATACTTTTTAATCCCGATTTCTTTTAAACAGAGGCCCACCAGGGAGAACTGATTTAGAGCAAGAAACCATAGGCAACATACTATTTTTTTTAGACATATTCGTTCTACGATAGCGATTTCCACACTGAAGACCTCTCCTTGTGAGAGAAACCAATGGCGACCGCGTCACGTGGTTTGAGGCAGCTATTGTTGAGAGTGCAGCGCGGCATATTGGAGGTGTGTTAATGTGGTTTTGATTTCGTTGCTTCTAAGTGTGTGCATGGAGAGGGACGCATTTTGAAATCGCTGTTGGCATTGTATGGAATTATAGTGTGACGATTATATGGCACCATTAAGTGCATATATAACACATATCAGAGAAGATCCTAATTAAACAACTTACCACCCCAACGATAACGGTGGTATAAGCAAATAAACTGTTCACCAAAAGAGTAATTTGTGAGTTCGATGTCTTCCTGAGAATTTATTCTCCAGAAAGAGAGTTTTTTGTATTAAAGATTATATATGGTTGTTGAATGTTCCTTGTAAATAAATCTGTGACTTGCGTAAATGTAGATGCAGGGGTTTTGTAATTATACAATGAAATCCCGCTGCCCCCCTTAATCAGTTATTTAAATAACCACATAATTTTAATGATAAACTATGCAAAGCTTAATGACAATAAAAATTGAAGCACACTCTACATGAAGATTTTGAGAACTGTTTAGTGGGAGAAATATGTTTCCATGTAAATGAACCAAAACAAAAATGCATGCAGGTCGGTTATTTAATGAAGCCAAACACAAGAACCATAAAATATTTGATAAATCGAGAGGTCATTCTTTACAATACAATCACCCGGAATCCGTCTCAACAACACTGTCTGCATTTCAATAATGGCTACGTCTCCAAGATTACCGAGCCACTGATTAAAATATTGACTAATTTCTGTCGGTAAAGTGACTCAGTGAAATCTGTTTTCATCACTATATGTTCATAAAAATATTCCGTGTTATTCTGTATCGTCCCCCTCTCATCTCGAATTCCCAGTATTGAGTAGTAATTATTTCCGCGTTGGCTGGCCATGGCAAAGTCTGTTAGAGCACCACTATTTAGAAATGTTCTACAATCAATCAGAAACTTCTGTTGGTTCAACATATGTTGCGTTATGGAGAATAAAAAATTTATAAAGCCTTGCATTAAATAGAAGAGTTTCTTATTCTTAGTAATATTAAAAATTCAAGTATGTTAAAATGTAAAAAACAGGAAGAAATTAGAAACATAAATCTCGTATCTGGTAAAAACAAATTAAAACCATTGATATTCTGAATATTTAAATATTGCATCTTATTATAAATGTGCCTAATTTTTTTTCAACAAAATAAAAACGCGGATTTTGATTATAGTTCGTGAAGTTTAAATATTAAAATTCTTATGATTATTATTTAATTTCTTTAATGTTTCTTATAAAAAAAACTTCGCGAGCCACCACAAAGCCGTGCTTTTAGCTAGTATTTAACTATTACAATGAAGTTATTGATATATTTAGATGAAATGTGACATGAATGAGGTAAAATAACAGAAACCTACGACAGTTTGTAATTATGTAGGTGCTGGTATACATAACGGTCTTCGCTGTATTAATTTTACGATATACTTCAAGAACTGTGCACATAAATTTTAAGATCTCTTACTTTCCACCAAGTGAGCGCGTCGTGTCAAAGCGACTTTTGGAGATTGTATTCTAAACTCACCCTCTAGAATACTAAACTGGAGTAGGATGTCGAAACATAACATATTTGTAATGCATTTTTGACTGAGTAATAAGTGAAGGTGAATGTGTGTGGCAATGTTTACCCAAAATTTCGAAGTATTTTTCGGCTGCCAAGTGACAGTGTTACTATTTCCACATTCTTCATGATATAACCAGGATAAAGAAAGGCCTAAAATTTTAGATGGGATGTGAAGGACCTAGTATACGGCAGCAGAAGTTATCACAGATTGTTGAGAAGTGAAAATCAATTTAAAGATTGGAAAATATTGTTTGAGAGCGATTTTCGATCCCCTTAACCACCAGGCCGATATTCTTCGTCCCTGAGTGACCACTCTATTATATCTTCATCCAGACACCAACTACTACTCATTTTCAAAGGTATTTAGATTTTCTTACATGCATCCAATTTGAATATTTAGACTAGCAAATAAAATCCCGGGGTTAGTATCTTTCCACAGTAAGGGGTGCCCTGACGAAGTAATGGAATATATTCATGTAAATATTGATTCATTGGTTACAAACTCGTTATATGTCGTGAGCATTAACCAGATCACTGTGGTGCCACGGATTTACTTCAAATTTTAATATGATACTGTGGATCAACATTAAGGTGCAACTGTCAAACAATTCCTAAGAAAATCCACCTCAAACTTTACTTACAAAACTTGATATCCCTCTATGTCTACATACATTCTCATTTGTTACCTTAGTCCAGCATTTCGAGTCTTGAGGTAGAGATTCGCTGACCCTGGTTTGATACCCGTAATAGCTGATATTTTTTTGTCGGAAACCTATTTTGTTTCTATTTTAAAATCAATAATTTTCATATTGCTGATAGTTTAATTATTAATATATTTTGTCAATTAATTAATAATAATTTTATAGGAAATAAACGTCAGTAGCATCAAGAGAAGACGCGAAAAAAATCCACTACATTGTCAATCACACTGTTTCTACCCCAAATTTTTCAGAAATGCTAAAATACGCATGGTTTGCTTGGAACCTTTGCGATAAGAAATGTTTGCTTTAATTTAAATGAGGTCTGTATTCAATTAGAGGATTTTTTTTAAAAAAAACTACGTGTATATACAAAGCTGCCTTTACATGCTGCAGGAATTTAAACAAAGTTTTGACTTTGATTCCATACAGCACACAAATCTGTGTTCGATGTCCGGTGATGGTATTTCAATGAATTCACAAAGCTGTATTAGTAACATCAGCCACCTCAGATTCGAACGAAATTTTTGACGTCTATAGCCTAAAAAAAGCAAAGTTGTATCCACAACATCCATAATTAAAGTACGATCAAGTGAGGGTTGTTTTAGAGTCTCCGTTTCGATTTCAGTTCAAAGTATAACCACTCGTTTTTACACCGGAAGTTTTGACTCAATCTGATTGGATTCAAAGCTGGAATTTAACTATATTATCTCCCGAACATGCAACCACACAGGTTCAAATTTTGGTTAGGTATAAAATCAACATTTACACTTTGTGGACTAGCCTTCCGGCGCAAAAATATGTAATGGCTTTAATGTAGTATGGTACAATCCCACTTCATGACAAGCCACTCTTGTAATGGTTCTATATGTGGGAGTAATAATGTTTCTCACGTGTAGAGAACCCGTCGACGAGTGGCTGAGTGGGTGTAAAGCCTATTGATGTTGCTAAAGCTTTAATGAATTGCGACGACTGTTTCTTGATCGAAATTCTGACACCTTTGTCATCTTGGCTCTTGCTCGAATTCTTGCGATCTGCGTGTTCGATCTGATATGAGTGGCTAGTGAGCTTCTAAATGAGAAAAGTTGTTGTGAGTGGAAGTTCGGAATTATTACAAGCCTGCAGTAAATTCTTTTCACAACTGTAAGTACATGTCTATCGAGCGTTTGGGATATGACCCTCTACCTCCTGCCCCCGCCTCCTCCCCTCCCATATCCAGAACGCTCTTCCATAAGACTTGTGTGTGAGCTGTTTCTGCAATGATCAAAGGATGCCGCCGGCACCCGCCCCGCCCCCTCCCCCACCTCCTGCAGCCAAGGCGCCACCACTCTACCTTAAAACTTATGGCTGCTTTTTAATTAAAATTTCTGTCAGAGGGATAAAAAACGGCCTTGCGTAGATTGCTTTACTCCCCGCAGGTTAGGCAGGCCCAGCATGTTACATTGTGTTAGCTTAGGTTAACGCGCGAGCCCGTTATCCTATGCTAACACGTAATATGCTTGGCTTTTCACATGCATGTAGTAACACAACCATCATATCCAGGATCATAATTCTTATTTACTATATTAATAACATCATCGAATCAACGTTGCCACCTTAGCGTTTTTGTCGCAAGATTTAGTGAATTTTGAGGCTCCAAAGCGATATTCTTAAATATGTTATCGCTAAAAAAATATTTGGTGATTTTTAATGATATTAAACTTTGCAGAGTTTCGAAAAACTTGATTGGAAATGGGGTAGGTAATGCCTTTACTGTGATTCGAATAAATAATGGCGTACATAATTATTACAAACGAAATACGGCTTACCCTATACAAGAATGCTGCTCGAATAAATACCTTTCTGGAGTTATCTAATTTATTCATATCTTATCACTTTATCTCTCGCATGCCGTAGTAGAAAGGATTTTCAGTACAATGAACATTCTTAAAAAAACAATTTGAGTAATATGATAGCTGTAAATACTCGTTATAGCATTCTTTTATAAGGAATCAGTTAAAAATTGTGACGAAAACTCGTACAGTTGGTTAAGATCTAAGACTGACGAAAAATCTCATTCTTCTACATCTGCAAGTTCTGCAACTCCAACGATAGACCAAGATGATGAAGAAGAAATACTGATTTAAGGAATTTGATGATGATTTTTAATACAATGTTATGTTTAATTTAATGAAAATACTAATTATTCAAATATTTTTATATTATTTACTTTGCCATTTTCATTTATTATATTTAGCGGTTTCTAGTGAATCTTTTAGTTCTAAATACCCCGCAATCTAGTGAGTTTTGAGACCAAGTCTAGCGACTTTTGTTTTCATAAGGTGGTAACACTGCATCCAATACTAGTAAACTTTATATGCAATAATTTAGTGTCTAAGCAGTGTATATTCCAATGATGAAATATGTCACTTAAGTCACATAAATATTATTAATATGCACACTTATCAGTTTTTGACCTTTGCCATCCGATAGTTATGTAGCACTTTATTGGCTAAAATGTTCACAAACTCCTTGTAATATCTTGCAACTTGGGGGCACCACATCTTCTTGATGGTCAAGGTTCCAGTCACTGCAGGCTGCACGTCAAAGAGGTTTTGCCATGTCGATTCTCTGAAGAACACGCAGCTGGCAGGATAGGAATTGCGATAAACACATACAGTTTTTATCCCAGCCACCATTCGGAAGGAGACGGAGTGTTCGCCGAGCAGAACGTCTGTGTTGAACAAATCAGACACTACATCCAATACTTCAGTCAGCACTCTCCATTGTTCACACGTTAGTATAACTTTGGTACTGTTCCCAACTTTTTCGATCACCATTACTGGCTCAAATTCATGTTTGGACGATAAACCTATCGTCAAACGCTTTGAATCACCAGCGTTGAGCTAATACACCGACGAGAACAATAGTACCGGGCGTGCCATCTCTAAACACTGACGCTAGCAGGCGGGTTGGTGTGGGGGTAAACCTGTTCAGTCTTGTCCATGGAAGGACACGTGCTGGGGTGGAGGTGGTGGTGGTGGGGGTAAGCCTGTTGTATGTGGGGAACACCTGCTCCACAATCCATCAATCTGTCAACGACACGTGTTGTGGGGGAAGTGGTGGTGGTGGGCGTAAAAGTGTGAAATACTGTTTGTGGAAGACCAATTGTCCCACAATTCGCCAATCTCGCATCGCGTTGTTCCCCATGTGCCCTTTGCGAATTGCACACGAGATCCTTTTAGACTTCGGAACAGGCTCGTACACTGGCAATGACGAAAAATTTCATGAATGATGTAACATCATCTACAACTTAGTGGACGCTATCTTCGGTGAATTTCTGTATTGCGGCTGTAGGCATTTTGAAATCACTGTGAAGTGAGAGAATTTTCACGCGTTTGACAGCCTGCTAGTTGAAGAGTGAAGATTGTATCACCTAAGCTACAAAATGTTTAAGGGCCTCCCTGCCCATACCGAAACGCAATACTGTAGGCTTACGTAGACGGAGCACGCGAAAAATCGAAACATACTTTTGAATATGAATAACAATTCGAGGACTCGCATCCAAAAATACATGAAAAATTGTATCAAATGGCTATGAATAAAAACTCATACCTTCCGACCGACACAAACATTACTTAACGTGATTATCGCTGTCGAAAACGGCTGTTGTGTCTAATTTTCTACAACAACAGATACTACTGAACAGCCGGACCGGGAATAGAACCATCCACCTCCGCATGACAGAGCCAATCGCTAAAAACTCAGCCACCTGCCTCGATATTTAGATTGGCATATAAAAAAATAACTCTGGAAAGCTGAGACTCTCCACGTTGTATATGACTGGAATTATAGCGTTACATTTTGTTAGTACAAGATTCCAACTGAAATTGATGTATTGGTATGTATGTGTAATCGAGCATACTATGATTCATACTTCAATGACATGTACTGTGGGGGAAGTGGTGGTGGTGGGTGTAAGCCTGTTAAATCCCGTTAGTAGAAGAACACTTACCCCACAATACATCAGTCTGCACTTACCCCACAATACATCAGTCTGGTCTCTGATGCTAGTATAAACATGCGTGAAGCAAACGTAGCAACACGAGGTCTACAGGTTGTCTTTGTAAATGAAGACTATTTTGACAAACGCAAAGGATGTGTGACGTATTTTCGTGAACGTCGATTTCAATTTCATCATACAGCTATTAAAATTGTGGAAACGATTGGCTGATGCTTGTGAAGAGGTCACTTTTAAATCAAACATTTATAATTTTGTCAACTATCATTTCGCCGAGAGTACTGACCTCTCATTCAGGAGGATACCGTTGTGAATCTGGGCATTCAGATTAGGGTTGAAGTAAGCACAAAATGTGTCATGTCCATGGGTTATCTGGTATTCAACAAATAAAAAATGTTACAGGTTCAGTCGGTCTCGAGCAGGAATGCACACATTTATTTCCTACAGCCCAGGAAACTCCAAAATCAGGGTGCCATTCGCATCGTCCTTCATAACACCGAAAACATTTTCACTATGGAGACTCTTGCTGCCAAGCTATCTGTGTCCATTAAAAGTAATTTATGGCATGTAAACTGAGGAATGGCGAATTCTTAATGAAATTGGTACATCCTCAGTCACCTTCTAGCCATGTCAATCGATGACGTCTTTCGTGGAGAGAAATTACATAATTTTGATGTTTACCTGTGTTCATTATCTTTTGCGGTTTTCATAACATTTTAGGAATTTGAGATGGGGCGCGTAAGTGGATTGACGATGACTGGTGGGTGAGCGATAACACTCTGGCACCACATTCGGTAAGCGGCACCTTCGAATTCCCGTCCGATCATCCAGATTTAAGTTTTTTTTCCATGGTTTCCTGAAATCACTCCAGGCGAATGCCCTCTACACGCCGGGTCAAAATATGCGGTAAATAGAAATAGAATGAGGATCCGACCGCTAACTCAAGGAATTGTGTAACATCTGTCAATATTTGTGAGACCGAACATATTTTCATGATCCTTGACACTGGTGTGTGGATGTATAAGTTGCAACAAATGTATAAGTTGTCAATATTCAGTAAGTCCTAAAGGTAAATACTTTCAATGTTTGTACTTGGCACCTTTCCTAGCTTGTTCTTGAGTGGTGCAGTTCGTGACAACCTTAGATATGTGCCAATCCCCGACAATACGCATCTGTAGCCACTGTTTCTGCAACACAGTATGCATTCTTCCATTTTCCCACTAACTGTGCTCTGTACTGCATTTGTCGTATGTGCTGGGATAAGAACTGTCCACATTGCGTTGTTCACTATGTACCCTTCGGGGGTTGTGCACGAGGTTCTTTTAGACTTTTGGAACAGACTCATACACTAGCACCGATGAAAAATTTCATGAAAGATCCAACATCATGTACAACTTAATGAGCACTATCTTAGTTGAATTGCTGTACTGCGACCATGGGGATTTTGAAATCAGTGTAAAATGAGAGAATTTCCACACATTTGACAGCCTGCTAGTTGAAGAGTGGAAATCAGATTTTGTACTGTGGTTTCATACTATTCCTCATACTTATAACACTATGATTCTTATATTTCATTCTTTAATACTATGCGACCTTAAACTTAGTGCGCTCCTGGCTAAGGATTGAAAGTTCAGTTATTAGAACTTCAGTACCAAGAGGTATCGTTCTATTTACATTTTCATACCCTCGACCAGAAATACTTCCGCCACCTAATAATCATAAAAAAAACCCTTAATGTTTTCATAGCTTTAGTCTTGTTCCTTCTAACGAGCAACTCTCCGAAAAAATACTAAGAAACGAGAAAATGACTTTGACATAAGAAATCTACCATTTTACACTCACAACTGCTCACCGCATTCCGTAAGCCGAAATGAGCTATTATTCGAGGACTGACTACTAAGTTCATCAAGATCTCAGAAATCATCCTATCACTTCATATTTTGGGGAAATGAAGAAAAGAGGTATGAACACTAAAGCTGCCGATGGGAAACCTCTTTTAAGCTCAGAAGATAGAGCTAACCGATGGAAGGAATACATTGAGAAACTGTATGTTAGGGACGACTTGAACAATAGTGTAATGGAAAAGGAAGGCGATGTCGACATTGATGACTTAGGAGATCCTGTTTTAAGGACAGAATTTAATAGAGCTCTGAATGGCTTGAAAGCAAATAAGGCAGTTGGAATTGATGAGATCCCTGCAGAACTTCTTAAATCCCTAGGAGAGGAAGGAATCGAAAGATTATTCAAGCTTATATCAAAAAGTTATGAAACAGGAGAAATTCCAACTGATTTTAATAAAAATATCATCTTCACACTTCCAAAGAAAGCACAAGCCGACAAATGTGAGAATTGTCGCACCATTAGTCTAACATCACATGCTTCAAAATTGCTGACTAGAATAATATACAGAAGGATGGAAAGAGTAGTAGAAGACATAGTAGGTGAAGATCAGGTTTGGGTTTAGGAAAAATCGGGGTACAAGGGAAGCAATTCTGTCTTTAAGATTAATACTTGAAGGGCGGATCAAGATAAACAAAGATACTTTTATGGCATTTGTTGATTTAGAAAAAGCTTTTGATAATGTTAGGTGGGAAAAGATGTTCAAAATTTTAAAGAAGTCAGGTCTAAAGTATCGAGATAAAAGAATACTCCATAAACTATATAAGAATCAAGTGGCTATAATGAAAGTAGAGAATCACGATAGACATGCATCAGTTATAAAGGGTGTGAGACAAGGCTGTAGTCTATCCCCCTTAATATTCAACTTGTACGTAGAAGATGCAATGAAGAAAGTCAAAGAAAAATTTCCATGTGGCATAAGTTTTCAGGGAGAAAAAATCAGTATTCTACGATTTGCTGATGACATTGTCTTGTTAGCAGAGATGGCTGAGGATATTGAGAAGTTACTGAGTGGCATGAACAAAATACTGAAGGAAGATTTTGGACTGAATATAAATCAAAGCAAGACTAAAGTGATGAAATGTTGCAGAAATGATACCAATATTGGTAGATTAAACATAAAAATACGATCGGATACAATAGAAGAAGTAAGTGAGTTATGTTACTTGGGAAGCAAAATAACAACCGATGGCCGAAGCAAGAGCGATGTTAAAAGCAAAATAGCACTAGCAAAAAGAGCCTTCATGAAAAAGAGAAACCTTTTAGTTTCAAATATTGATCTAGGAATTAGAAAGAAGGTTTTAAAACTCTATGTGTTGAGCACAGCACTTTACGGTAGCGAAACATGGACTTTAGGAATACCGGAAAGAAAGAAACTTGAAGCATTTGAAATGTGGTGCTACAGAAGAATGCTGAAAATTAGGTGGACAGACAAAGTAAGAAATGAACGAGTTTTGGAAATGATGGGTGAGTAAAGAAGTTTATGGAAGAAGCTTACAGGAAGAAGAGACAGGCTGGTAGGTCATATTTTGAGACATGCTGGATTGGTTAATTTGTTAGTGGAGGGAACAGTTGAAGGTAAGAACTGTAGAGGAAGACAGAGATTAGAATATATAAAGCAGATAATTGAGGACGTGGGTTGTAAGGGGTATGTAGAAATGAAGAGGTTAGCACAGGATAGGAAGGGATGGATGATTGCATCAAACCAAACGAAAGACTGACGACAAAAAAAGTCACGGAAAAACTAAACTTACTAATTCTAATAATTACGTTGGATGGGGACGTTAAGCCTGGCGTTGTGTTTTTTGGGAGTGTAGGCACCAGGTTTCACCATTTCCCTTCTTCAACTTGCAGAATTCCTTCTCGCTTTATTAAGCCGATGGTGTTTTGTACCGTTGACCACACTTTACAAAAATATACTAATTATTTCAATAGCTACTATGAATTTGCGAATAATTATTATTTTAATACCACTGTATAGAATAGGCTTAGTTCCTGTCGAGACCGCTTCTTTTATACTGCTGTTAGAGGCTTGCACCTGGCTCCGGTGGAGGGGGGAATGCCCAGGCAACCTCCGGCGCAACTACCGACCTCCGGTCCGGAATGGCAATCATTAAATACACAGAATTTAGTTAAAAGGCTGCGTGGAGTAAAGCAATCTACGCAAGGCCGTTTATTATCCCTCTGACAGAAATTTTAATTAAAAGGCCGCAAGGGAGGTGAAGCAATCTACGAAAGGCCGTTTTTTATCCCTCTGACAGAAATTTTAATTAAAAAGCAGCCATAAGTTTTAAGGTAGAGCGGCGGCGCCTTGGCTGCAGGAGGTGAGGGAGGGGGCGGGGCGGGTGCCGGCGGCATCCTTTGATCATGATAGAAACGGCTCACACACAAGTCTTATGGAAGAGCGTTCTGGATATGGGAGGGGAGGAGGCGGGGGCAGGAGGTAGGGGGTCATATCCTAAACGCTCGATAGACATCTACGTACTACCGTATATCGAAAAACTGTGTTCAGCCGATCTTGCACTCCATTAGCAACAACCCCGCTACTCGTTCGAATTTAGATATCTGTTGCAAAAAAGGAGTGGAAGCAGTACCGGATTAACCACGTAGCAGGAGGTAGCAAATGCTACGGGCCTCGCGCCTTCTAGGGGGCCTGGCGCCTCCTTGGGGTCCCCGCACCTAGTCTAGATGGGCGACCTTTTTTTTTTTTTAGCTCTACTTTTTCCCCCGACCGTCAAGGGCCTCTTCTTCACATTTGCTATGGGCCCCGCGCTGTCTTAATCCGGCCCTGGGTGGAAGTGACGCAAATTGGTAGTGCTTAAGGCTGTGGTCACAGTGGATGCGTACACTGACGACCAATTGGACGTGCGCGCTCGCGCGTGTTCGCCGCAGTGAAACAAACACTGCAAATCAGGTCAGTGTGGTCACAGTGGAAGCGAGTTGGCCGTCAGTTGACGCGCGCGCGCGCACGTCCAGAATCTGGAAGCAAGTCTGTTTGGTTTTTGCTGCGTGCACGTACGTCCAAAATGAATACAGAGAGGTTGATATCTTTAGTTTTGGAGAGGAAACCTTTGTGTGATCATACCTCAAAAGAGTACCATAACTGTGATGTGTCCAAGAAGTTGTGGCAGGAAATCGCATCAGAATTAAATGAGTCATTACGTTAAATAAAATAGGATTGTAAAAAAAAAAAAAAAATGAAAATTTGAATAATATTCTTTTATATTATTATCATTTGGTACATATCCTTTTTTGGGACATAGTAATATTTGCATTGTGTTGCTAAAATATTGAGTTACCATTTTATATAAATTATTATTTATCACTAAAGTAACATATTAAGTGGTACATAAAATTATCTATCAAAAATTAAAAGCTAAATTTAGCTATAATTTACAATCGATCATTTATAACTAGTAATTTATAATTGTTACAATTATTGGCTGTTATCGATTACTATAAAGGCTACATTGCATTTTATTTCAATCGACATTTGTTTGGAAATCACAAAAGTACTTTTTAAATCCTTCACGGATTTCATAAGCTCTGATGCTGACCCTGTTAGTTACTCGTGATGGTTTTGGTGATTGTAAGGAATAGCTATCAATATTTGCACAGATCTGGTGTTGCGTGTTTTGCGACAAGCCTTCTTTATCGATGATTATGTTGTGCAACAGGCAAACACATTTGACAATTGTATCAATGTTTTCAGGGCGTACCTCTATTTCATTCATCAGTAACCTCCATTTGGCACTTAATATGCCGAAAGCACACTCAACTACTCTACTTGCTCTCGAAAGTCTAAAATTAAATGTTTCTTCATCTCCTCGTAAATCTCTTCGAGAATAGGGCTTCAATAAATATGGCTTCAGTGGATAAGCTTCATCTGCTAGTAAAACGTGAGGCAAGATAATATCAGAACCTGGTAGAGGTCTTGATTCAGGAACATGTAGTGAATTATTTTGAAGGTGATGAAATATCAAGCTTTTACTAAAAATTCCACCATCACTCTGCTTACCATAGCTTCCAACATCTATGTAGATAAATTTATAATTTGCATCAGCAACTACTTGAAGCACGATGGAGTAGTACTGCTTATAGTTGAAAAACAGTGAACCAGAATGGAAGGGCATTTGATTCTTATATTCTTTCCATCAATACAGCCAATACAGATAGGAAAATTCCATTGGGTAAAAAAAAAATCCGAAATAGTTAAAAACATTTCTTCAGTAGGGAAAGGCAGTATGATTAATATGAAGTTCATCCCATATTGCTTGACAGGTTTCATAAACAATTGACGCAATTGTATTGTGGGCCATTCTGAACGAAAATGATAATGCTCTGAATGACATTCCGGTGGAAAGGTATCTGAAACAAAATATTAAGCATTATTATGTTTTAGAACAGTGATTATTATAAAACTTTATAAAATACTCACAAGAAACACTATTAAAGTGACTTTGAAAGAATTATTCAGGAATTTTTAACAATTTTATTACTTTTTGTGAATAATGATAATACACACTTTGCATTTCGGAACTGTCCTCCACGTTTTGCCGCATTACATATTACATGAAATGTATTTTTTTTACAATTGTACAATTTTCGTAAAGATTAGTAAAAGGCCACTCTGGCGATCCGGGACGCAGTCATGTGAAATGGAAGTGGGCCTACTTTCAGATGATGACATTTTTTAAAGATACTCTAGCTGGTAGAGATACGTGTAGTAATATACCACCCCTGCAAAATGCAGAAGGAATAGAAGATGACGTTACTTTAGTTTCCGATGACTCATATTTGGAAGACGCTGATGAGCAATATAATGAAAATCAGTTACCAACAATGGAACAATCAACAAGCAAATCATCTTCCGTTTTGAGACGGCCTCCTGCCAAGAATTTTAAAAGAAGTGACAGCATAGAACAAATGATATCTTTAGAAAAACAAAAACTTGAAGTCTAAAAGCAAAATGTCATTCATAGCAATGACGCTCATTATCAGTTTCTGATGAGCTTGTTACCAGAACTAAAAAAAGTGCCAGCAGGTACTTATAGAAGAACAGCAGCAGCCACCATCGTCATTTTGGGTTCATACATCTCCATCAGCACTGCCAACGAGACCGCAGTCAACCTCATCGTCATCAAGTTGTCCGCCATACAGTCGGACAACTCATCACGAGCAAGAAACGCCTTATCAAGGAACCACCTCTTCATATTCTACAGCTGACTATTTAACAAATTTTCAGTCTACTGAGTAACAACTTATAATTAATTTTTTATACAATTTCCTTGTTGCTGTACTTGATTTGAATAAATGTGATTAATATTAAATAACTTGGAACAAATAGTTGATATTTTAAACCAATAATTTTCTATAACGCTCACTTAATGTACCAAAAATTCTTATTTTATGTTGAATAAGCGATCACCCTGGTGGTTCAGTGGTTAAGGCGTCTGATTTGAGACTGAAAGGTTCCCAGTTTAAATCCCTTTCTAGGTAGGGATTTTCGAAGGTCCTAAACCCGACCTTCATCTTTTGCACAGCTTGCTGTAAAATATGAAATATGTTCTAATGGTCGTTCAGATTCAACATTAAACTGTAGGTTCCCTCTGGGGCTAACAAGTCTAGTTATACACACGAAGCAAAGTCAATTTAAAACGAAGGCTGAACATGGTCCTGATTGGTCCATACGAACATACATTTGGAATAAGCTTGTGTGATAATAGGCGTGATTCTGGCATTTCTCTTCATTGTGTGTGCCAGTGCCAGATGTCACGCAAGCCACTGTCAGCTGTCCCTTAATCCTGATATGGCACATTGTAAACTGCTCTTGGCATGGGGTGGCAGGGCATTCGATTATTGCAGCAACCAGTGAGCTAGATGAAGAGCTAGAATAGCAATTACTAAATATTTATAAACGGTTCTCAGGAAACAAACCGAGTATTATTATTATTATTATAACTTACCTCTACGGGGAGGATATTTATCGTCGTGTTAAGCGACTGGAGAAGCTTCGCAAGAAGAGGTCGAGACTTCTTAGCCGAAATATTGTGCACCAATAATAATATTACTCGGTTTGTTTCCCGAGAAACGTTTATAAATAAACAACGCCGAGAAAAATTGCATTCATTTATAATTATTAAGATGTTTGAACGATTTGTGAACATTCAGTTGAAACACATAATTTATGTCGTGTAAGCTTAAGTCACTAATTGGTAAATAAGGTGACTGTTAGCTTTATCTGAGCTCAGTAAACTATACACAAGAGATACTTTAGCACTATCTATTTAATCAATTTCCAAGCTTTTTTTAAATACACAACTTAGTTTAATAATAGAAACTACATTTATTCATTTACCTTAATGTAACTGCAAGTTTCTCCATAGGGTGCAATGCAACTCCGGAAATTACTCTGTTTCTCAATTTTCGAACTTATTTTCTCTAAAATATAGTTGAATGTTTCTGGCCGCATTCTGAAATAGCCGAAGAATTTTTGATCATCTTTGATTAGATCAGGGAAAAGTAAAGCAAATTCTCCTTGTGTTTCTCTGGTAAAATTAATATCACTAATCCAACACTCTTTTTCATTTTCCAACAAGACGAGTCTTAGTACAGAAATTATCTAAAAACATCCAGTCAGCTTCCATTTTTAATGAAATTAAGAAATAATTCCGATTTTCACTGTGACAACAACTACACTGACGAGCGCGCACGACCAACTCCGATACA
The DNA here is from genome assembly GCA_031002005.1 of Vandiemenella viatica. Classification (NCBI taxonomy): domain Eukaryota; kingdom Metazoa; phylum Arthropoda; class Insecta; order Orthoptera; family Morabidae; genus Vandiemenella; species Vandiemenella viatica. The sequence continues at coordinate 383,795,841 of CM061921.1, forward strand.
CTGTGACCACAACCACACTGACGAGTTTTCGCATGCGTTATAGGTCATCAGTGTACGCATCCACTGTGACCACAGCCTAATACTTGACTGTAGCTGCCAGCCTGCAACTGCTACTGCTAGCGCATCCGCGTCGTAGAACGAAGGAAAATTCACCAGACTATTTGTTAGTTTATAACTCCCGTAGTACTCCTGCAACACTATCCTCTCAAATATCTGGCATCGTTATCCTTATTTTGATAAAAAACTGCTTGGCTTCATTTGAAACCAAATATTTTTGAATCGTCTTATTCGCCAATACCTAAACATCCAGTTACCAAAAGCAAAGAAATTGAAATATATATAAAATGGAAGTAAAACTTGCAGAAATGACTGTAAACTTATGATGGACTCTAGAACCCAATTTTTTACTCTAAATGTGCAATTAATAGTGTAATTAGATGATATTATATATGAAATGATTATATAATGATATAATTATAATATATTATATGATATTTATCAATTTCTCTCTTACTCTGAGTGCTGTAAGTCGAGTTTAAATGTACCAATTTACGACTATGATAAATTTCATAAGTTAGTTTTGATAAGTAATACAATGCATAAAATAAAGCATAAGAATTTCCAAAGTTGTAATTGCAGGTGTTCTGAAATCATTTACAATTATTTAACAACCTACGGTGTTTATAAAGATTCCTGCTCCACTTACTGATAACGCTGCGAATCAAATTGCGAGGTCACAAAAACTTAAAAAAAAAAGGCTCACTATATGTATTTCAACCTACTGAATTCGAAAATGATATTCAAAACATCGTATCACCCACAGTTTTAGCATAAATCTCATAACTTTGCAATTAATGATAGTGCAATAAAGTAGGCCTAATATTATAATATACACGAAAACACCGTATAAAGCTCAGATGCTTTCGCCCCTGGCGGTACACAGCGGACTATCATGTTGCAAATGGCGCTGCCTTTGTTGTGTTTGTGGAAGGAAGTAGGTGTTAGTGTTAATGTACACTGTCCACCCAATACTGTTTAAAAACTGTATTTGTTATAAACGTGTGAAAAAATACTGAAGAAACATTAGTGCATCCGTGAAACAGGTGTACCATGCGTATTTCGGAACAAAACTAGACTCTTTTACTTATGGCTTTACCCTTTGTCGACGTCGAGTTCATTAGAGGCGAGATAGGACTGAGGACAAGGAACGGGAAGGAATTCGATCATGGCCTTTTGAAGGAAACATCCCGGCATTCGCCTGGAGTGATTTGGGGAAACCATAAAAAATCCTAATCTTGATGCCCGGACGGGGATTCGAACCGGCGTCCTCCAGAATGCGAGGCCATTAAGGCCGCCACACACGAGCAGTCCATCTGGCACCAGGCCATTTCGCACCATTCCATTTAGACTCGGTCCAAATCAGGGGGTCATTAACCGCTCACCCACAACGCTCGGTCGGAGTGAAATTAGGTGACATCAATTAACCATGGATTCCACAGTTCGTGTGTGTAGAAGATTTACGACGGTGGGCGGCAAGAAAGAAGAAATCATTACAATTTGGCAATCCTATGGTCTGGTCAGAACAACGGATCCGTACTGACGACTGCTACTTCTGTTCTTGTAAAGTAGCGAAAAACAAGATGAATATTGAGTACCCGAACAACATCCGCTCCACATGGCCCAGATATACCTAGACCACAGAGGTACGGAAGTCTTGATGATAAAGATACCATGCAGCAGACGGATGATACTGAGCTTGAAGTAGGCACAGATAAGAGTGTAGTATCCCAAGCGATTTGACGCCATAGTACTCTGGGTTTGTCTCTGATCAATCACTCCCTGTTTCGTTTTACCTGCAGTGATAATCACGGGTCTAGCTCATAATTGGTTCATTAGGCCTTAGTACTTACTTCAGGGGGCCTCAGTTAGCCTTGAAACATGCTGCGTGTAAAAGAATTAGGTTTCCTGCCTCCAAGGTCATGAGAAAAATACTCCGTCTGAACATACTGTACTACTGACGCTTAAAATCAAACAAATTCCATACAGGGACTGCTGTTCACTCAGCCAGACCTAAATCTGGGACTGATAAAGGATACAGCAGAGCACCTAGGCTCAAGACAGCGTGAAACATATTTGTTAGCACCCGGTATGTCTCTTATATTTTACAGAAAAAGGGACCTGATATTTACACAGTATTTTACAATAGTTGCCCAGAGTATATCGACGTAGTTGAGAACATGCTGACGAAATTTAAAATGCTGGACTACTCAATGAGTTTTTTTTTACATTCGCACCTTGGCTTTTTGCCTCCAAACATGGGTACATTTAGTTAGGTGGAGATTAAGGACATGGAACGACGATACCAGGGAACTTGGGATGTTCAGATGATGTATGATTACTGCTGGATGCTTCGCCGTGTGCACACAGAAATACCTCTTAAGAGGAAAAGCAGGAACCACGCCATGAACGCTAAGAATGCACGGAATGGATGAGGTTAATGCATGTTTTGTACCACATTCTCTGTATGCATCTATTCACTGTGTGCTTTTTTTTCAATATGTTGTTGTTTTAAACTTTTCTTCTACTTCAACATGATTCGTGTGCCAGATATATGTGATTTCAAAGTACCAAAACTGTGGGTGATATTGTGTTTTGAGTATCATTTTAGAATTCAGGAGGCAAAAATACATAAAGAACACCAACTTTTGAGAAAAAACTTTTTTCACTGTTGCATAGTGTTATTTGGAAACACTCTTTCTCTGGAATAGCCAGGGATTATTTTATTATCGAGGTGTTGTTAAAAAAAAAAGTTCTCGTCATTCTATCTGGTAAGTTTTTACAAACCTTTCTAAAAAAAACGTATCCGATTAACATCTGCTTACGTACATCATGCAAAGTCATTAATGGACCACATATTTTTACTTGGTGTTACATCAAACAAGAAAACTGATATATATACTATAACAATCATTGATTATTTTCTAGTTCTCAAGTGATATTTTACTATTAGCTTTTGAGGTATAAAAGTTGGTTGAATAGGACCTTTACTGTGTAGCACTTACCAATAAAAAAATCTCCAACACTAATTTCTTGTGGCTTGGCTGTTATATCATATTGTTAAGCTTGTGAATGCCAGTTGATTGTTCCTGGGAACCTCTAAGCACGACGGTGCTGTATATAGCTTTGAAGTTTAGAATAGTCGTTTTTTGACCATAGATAACTTCAAATGTAGTTCTCCGTGTACCAACATGAACTCTTGTATTGTAAGCTGAAACTGTGTGTGGTAACAATAAATCCCAATCATTATGCGACTTGTTTACATAGTAAAATATTTCCATTTGTCCTATGAATTCGTTTGGTCTAGTATTTTCCAGTTTTTGATTTTACCCTTTCCAATTTAATCAATGAAAAGAAACGCATTTGATTTCTAGTGAATAATGGCCACGTCTTTTCTGGCAGATGAAATCTACTTCGTCATTTTTCATACAGAGAACCAGCTTCCACTGTTTTGATTGCTTTTTGGTTTCTGATATGCAGTAGTGGATCCATATCTCACCAATTCTTCTGATATTACTGCAGTCCCAACTATGTCCCTACGCCTTTAATTGCCAACCGTCCCATGCCATACTGTGCACCATATCGATGTTTTCTCAATTTTTAGCTATCCCATGTTTATCTTCAAGAGATGTGCGACCACGTTTAAATTCAACCACCCATGTCGTCACTATTTAAAAATCGAGCAGACCTCTCACACAACTCTACCGATTTAGAAAAAAATTCTGGTGGTCGCAAACCATCCAGGACGAAGAATTTTATGGCGGCATGATATTACAGTTTATATATTTCAACAATATGCACAAAATATATATATAAACGTTAAAAAGCTCTATAATGATATATACTTCGCCCATAAATTCAAAATTTGACATTTGTTAATCCGACACATGTATCAATATAACAAAAAACAGTATTGATGCCAAAGACATCTCCGATCCAGGCCGAAATTTTATCATTTACCCTCGTAGTAGATTTATGTAGTAGAGTTCAAATACCTCCATGCTGATTAGTTGTAGACGTTTTTCCATAATCAACTGTGAAACTTTTCAGTTTCATTACCTAGTTTCACGCGTAATAATTAAAAACAAACTAGCGCAAAGCGTACACTTTTCGCAGGATTGGAAAAGAAATTAAAAACTCGAATGCTCTCTGATGCCACAGATTTATGAATGTGAATTTAAAGGTAGCACCGGGAAATGCGACAGAAAACTATTGAAATGATGTTAAAGCTAAGGATGTCATGAATACTTCAAAAGACCTAAAATTATGTTACTGATTACCTGTTCCTTACTGAAGCGAATGGGTGCAGCCACATTTGAAATTCGTACAATTTCAGCAATAGGTGATCTCTGTATGAGGAAACTAGTTTATGTTGCTTATTTTCACTCCTTAATAACATTTCCAATAATATTCTTGGTCAATTCTACTCATAGAGACAAAGTGTTCAGGGCCCAAAAACGAGTAAGATAGAGGTATAGGGACATTCACACCGGCGAGTGTGTGCTCCATCGCAATTGAGAATAAATTAAATTAAATATTAGTTATTGATTGTATTGTATGGTAATTTTCACAAACAAAATTAGCTGACCTCTGCTGCATCCAACTCCTTTACTTCGATATATGGGTTTCATACTACACCACCACATTCAGGTAATGTACTGACTAAGTTTTTATAACCAGTTCCCTTGTTGCCTTGATACATCCTCTCTAATAAATAAACCTCTCCCTACGACATGGCCAATTGAGTTTACAGTCAAACCTTATGTGGTCTTCAACAATCTACTCCCTTCTCACCCTACGATCATAAAAAAACTTATTTTACTATCTGTGTAACTATTTATCCGAATTTATTAGCATTCATTTTCTTTCCATGTCGATCTTCCAGATAGATATCTTGTGCAGTTATTTTCTCCAGTTTTTTTCCCCTATTAAATAACAATAGCTTTTGCCCGCGCTTCACCCGAATGGATCTAGGTGTGTGGAGTAAGGGTGCTTTTACACCAGACGCGTCCAGTCCAGTCAAGAGCGTCCAGCTGAGTCAACAGGAAAATCCAACATTCGTACTCCCCTTTGTTCGTTCACACAGATAGCGTCTCAATCATCCGAATCGCCGAAACAGAGATTTAATTGCTGCTATTTGGAATGAAATTGGCGATCAGTTGAAAACATTTGCTAAGTTATTTTCAATATAAACTTTATTTTTTACAATTAATACTATAATTCACAACAGTTTTTTAATTGATTAAGTAACAAATAAAAAGTAGATGTAATGTATGTTCGTATTTCAACAATCAATTTGTTCATTTTGCCAAGGCACAGATCCTATTGGCGAGATGAAATAGTTAGTTAATGTTTCCCTGATTCTGATGGCTTCACAACTACCTCTTCTTTCAGAAGTTGGTGGGATAGGGTGACGCTCATTCACTTTTCTCATATCGTCCAGAAATCGCTTTTCGAATGCATTATCCTCTTCATTTCGTCGAATGTCATTATCCAAAACACAGGCACTATGAAACGACGCCTCGGTCAATTCTACATCAGTTGAAATAGGTTTCTGGAAAATAACTAATTTTTTCCAGTATGCCGAAAGCATATTCAACTGTGCGACGTGCAACGGAAAGTCTGTAATTAATTACGCGTTTAGAAAAATCCAGTTGTCTTCTCGCGTGCGGTCTCTTTATATTGGAGCGAAGCGGGGAAGGCCTTGCCACCAACTAAGTAAAAAGGAATTGTTACATTTGTTTCAGGAATTTCTTGAGTGCTAGGGATGTGTAGTTTTGTTTGTAAAAATGCCTTTCCCACAGACGACTCGTTGATAATGCTACTGTTGTTATTTCGGCCATAAGTTCCAACATCAATCATTATAAAGTTGCATTTGGCATCGGCAATGGCCATTAGAACTATTGAATGGAAATGTTTGTAATTGAAATACTGAGAACCTGCTTGTGGAGGAAATTTAATGGCACAATGTTTCCCATCTATACTGCCAATACAGTTAGGCATTTTACAAATGTCACTGAACTCTGAAGCAATCCTGAGCCATTCGCGGGGCGTTGGTACAGCCATGTACGTAGGTTGCAGAATTTTCCAGTTTCCTTCATTCAAATCCACAACAACGTTATGAATGGTACTCACATCCATGCGAAAGGTGTAGCTGAAGGATGAAAAGCTTTCTCCAGTTGCCAAATATCTGCAAAACAATATATATAAATTTAATGAAAAATAGTAGCCGTTTTAAATAAAATATTTAAAGGAAATTGAAATGATAATATAGTAACTAAAGGTAAAATAGAACAAAATAATATATTTTTTTAGAGTAGTGGTATTTATTTATTTTTATACTTATAATCGTTTCAGATGTGGTGGCAAAAAGCAAGTGACAAAACCTCCGGAGTAATTTTATGAGTGAACGGAGAAAACTGAAGAATGTATCTTCAGGGTCTCAGGCAGACGAAGCAGATGTCAGTTGACCATTCATTGACATGATGACGTTTTTGGACGACAGCTTGAGAATGAGAAAAACTAAAGGGAACATTCAAGAAGAAAGTGTAGAATTGACGACTGTTGAAGTCGCGCATCTAAATTCAGAGGGGGCGGTTATAACAATCGATCCACTAGGAAACCACGCGAGTTGTGACAGGTGAGCCACTGCAACAAGGAGTAGTCACTCCAAGAAGTTCAAACTCTACTGCTGCAAATACCGTTCCACGTGCGAAAAAAAGGAAGCAAATTTGTTATGAAGATGACATTGACAAGCAATATTTGCTGCAGTCACAAAATCTATCGTGCGCGGCTGAGGATAATAATGATCCAGATTTATTATTTTTCAAAAGTTTGCTGCCACAAATTAAAAGACTAAATTCGAATGAGAATGAGTTTCAAAGCGGAGGTAGCTGAGCTTACTTTGTGGAAACTACAACCAATGTCACATGCTTCTTCTTCTTTGGACTCATTTATGTCTTCAAACTCTAATCAGTACTCAGATCCCAGAGATCCGCAACACATTAATCTTCCATCGGCTTTGTTCCAATAAGATTTTAATTTTTAGTTTTTGATTGTTTTACCCCTTTTTTGTTATATATATATTTTGTTGTCGTCAGTCTTTAGACTGGTTTGATGCAATACTCCATCCCTTCCTATCCTGTGCTAACCTCTTCATTTCTACATACCCCTTACAACCCACGTCCTCAATTATCTGCTTCATATATTCTAATCTCTGTCTTCCTCTACAGTTCTTACCTTCAACTGTTCCCTCCACTAACAAATTAACCAATCCAGCATGTCTCAAAATATGACCTACCAGCCTGTCTCTTCTTCCTGTAAGCTTCTTCCATAAACTTCTTTACTCACCCATCATTTCCAAAACTCGTTCATTTCTTACTTTGTCTGTCCACCTAATTTTCAGCATTCTTCTGTAGCACCACATTTCAAATGCTTCAAGTTTCTTTCTTTCCGGTATTCCTAAAGTCCATGTTTCGCTACCGTAAAGTGCTGTGCTCAACACATAGAGTTTTAAAACCTTCTTTCTAATTCCTAGATCAATATTTGAAACTAAAAGGTTTCTCTTTTTCATGAAGGCTCTTTTTGCTAGTGCTATTTTGCTTTTAACATCGCTCTTGCTTCGGCCATCGGTTGTTATTTTGCTTCCCAAGTAACATAACTCACTTACTTCTTCTATTGTATCCGATCGTATTTTTATGTTTAATCTACCAATATTGGTATCATTTCTGCAACATTTCATCACTTTAGTCTTGCTTTGATTTATATTCAGTCCAAAATCTTCCTTCAGTATTTTGTTCATGCCACTCAGTAACTTCTCAATATCCTCAGCCATCTCTGCTAACAAGACAATGTCATCAGCAAATCGTAGAATACTGATTTTTTCTCCCTGAAAACTTATGCCACATGGAAATTTTTCTTTGACTTTCTTCATTGCATCTTCTACGTACAAGTTGAATATTAAGGGGGATAGACTACAGCCTTGTCTCACACCCTTTATAACTGATGCATGTCTATCGTGATTCTCTACTTTCATTATAGCCACTTGATTCTTATATAGTTTATGGAGTATTCTTTTATCTCGATACTTTAGACCTGACTTCTTTAAAATTTTGAACATCTTTTCCCACCTAACATTATCAAAAGCTTTTTCTAAATCAACAAATGCCATAAAAGTATCTTTGTTTATCTTGATCCGCCCTTCAAGTATTAATCTTAAAGACAGAATTGCTTCCCTTGCAAACCCAAACTGATCTTCACCTTAGACTAATGGTGCGATAATTCTCACATTTTTCGGCTTGTGCTTTCTTTGGAAGTGTGAAGATGATATTTTTATTAAAATCAGTTGGAATTTCTCCTGTTTCATAACTTTTTGATATCAGCTTGAATAATCTTTCGATTCCTTCCTCTCCTAGCGATTTAAGAAGTTCTGCAGGGATCTCATCAATTCCAACTGCCTTATTTGCTTTCAAGTCATTCAGAGCTTTATTAAATTCTGTCCTCAAAACAGGATCTCGTAAGTCATTAATGTCGACATCGCCTTCCTTTTCCAATAGACTATTGTTCAAGTCGTGCCCATCATACAGTTTCTCAATGTATTCCTTCCATCGGTTAGCTCTATCTTCTGAACTTAAAAGAGGTTTCCCATCGGCAGTTTCAATGTTCATACCTCTTTTCTTCATTTCTCCAAAATTCTGTTTGATCTTTCTATATGCAACACCTACTTTTCCTACGACCATTTCCTTTTCTACTTCTTCACACTTTTCTTGTAGCCATTTTTCTTTTGCTATTTTGCATTTCCTATTTATTTGATTTCTAAATTGCCTGTACTACTCTCTTCCTGCTTCATCCTGAGCATGTTTGTACCTTCTTCTCTGATCCATCAGTTCCAAAATTTCTTCTGTGATCCAAGGTTTTCGGGCAGCTTGTTCCCTAAAGCCTAAGGTTTCTTTGTCAGATTTCATTATTTCGGTCTTTAATGCATTCCATTCGTCCTCGGTTGAGCTCCTTACACGGTTCTAGGGCAAAACCGCGACGGACAAAACCGCGACGGACAAAACCGCGAACGGACAAAACAGCGAACGGACAAAACCGCGAAAGGACAAAACCGCGAATACAGAAAAACCAGGAATACATTAAACCACAAGAGTTCGTAGATTCTTAGCGTTACCCAGGGTACACCACGAGGAGGTGATCTACGTAACACCCCATTATTTTTTTTATTTAAAAAAATTACACAAGAGCATGAACATTATGGAAAATAAAAATACAATATAGATGGATTATACGAAATATACATCAATAAACCATAAATAAGTTAATATAAATTGTAACAAAATACACAAGCACATTATCTAATAATCGAAATTATGAACTATACCAGAAAGAAATTTCTGTGCATCGCTACAATCATATTCACTAACTAAATTGAAAATCGACTTGGTGACTCTCGCATATGTCATTTTCTGTAATTTTTCTATCTCCCCTTCCATATTGCACCAATTTAACCTCCGTCAGATTTTGCTGCTTCTTGAAAGCTTCTATGAGTTTCCAAATTGTAGGATGGCTTGATCCAAGTAATAACCGAAAAGCATTGTGCCAACTTTCGACGGAGTTGTTGGTTCTCTCTAACGAATTTTTAACATTCTGGTTTTGGTTCCAAATTTCGATTGGAAATAGTGGTTCTCGTCGTCGATTTCCTCGAAGAATACGTACAATCCATGTAACATCAATGTAATCCAAAAGTGGAGAGAATTCCTCGTCTGCAAACACAAAATAAATTACACTACCATTCTCCATAATAACGTAACCCTAGCTGCGATCCCCAAATCGTTTAAAAACTGCGTTAGGATAATATTTTGGAGCATAAGAGATCAAACAGTGAGGGGATAACTCGTAGATTTGTCCGTTTCGCGGTTTTGTCCGTTTCGCTGTTTTGTCCGTTTCGCTGTTTTGTCCGTTCGCGGTTTTGTCCGTTCGCGGTTCTGTCTGCGCGGTTTTGTCCTCGCGGTTTTGTCCGGACACGCCTTACACAAGTAGTGTGGAATTGCGGGTGCATTCAGGCGTCACTAATTCGCCGAGGGGTGGGGTGCAGTCATGCGTCACTAATTAGGCCACTTGACTGGAAGGGAGGACTCAAGTAGCCACTTGACTCAAGTGGCCACTTGACTCAAGTGGCCACTTGACTCAAGTAGCCACTTGTCTCAAGTAGCCACTTGACTAACCTCAGCTTCCCAGACCACTTGAGTGACCAAGTCCTTCACTTGTTCAAGTGTCCTTCGCCAACGGATCCCTCTAACCGTCATCTGCCTTTCCCACAGGTGCATTCAAGCTTCACTAATTCGGCCAATTGACTAGAGGGGAGGACTGGAGAGCCACTGGACTGCTCACACCCCAATCGGGCGGCCATTGTATGACGTCAAGATCTCTCTTCTCCAATTGTGTTGCAGCATTTGAAACCACGCCCCCTTAGTCCACGTGGAGTACTCCACTTCTCCAATTGTGCTGCAGTATTTTAACCACGCCCCGTCACTCCACTGGAGTCAATTTCTCACCCAATCGGATCGCGGTATTCTAAGCACACCCCGTCACTCCACTGATTTCTTACCCAATAGGATCATAGTATGTGAAACGCTCAACCCCCACGGACCATGCGGCCCTAACCGCTCTGGTGGCTTCAGTGTTTAATCATGGCTCGTCCTATACTGTTGTTCTCTTCGTTCTATCAACTCAACGCTGCAGACTCAAAGCGTTTGACGATAGGTTTATCGTCCAAGGACGATTTTGAGCCAGTGGTACTGCTCGAAAAAGTGGGGCACCGCACGAGAGTTACACTAGCATATGAAGAGTGGATAGTGTTGACGCAAGTATCAGACGTTGTGTCAGATTTGTTCAACACGGCCAGCAGCCATAACGATATTTACCTTGGCGAGCACACCGTCTTCCGCCGTATGATAGCCGGGGTAAAAAACCATATATTTCGCCCCGAATGCTGATCCTACCAACGGTGTCTACTTCGCCGAATCGACGTGGAAAAACCTTGTCGACACGCAGCCTGCAGTGACCGGTGCCTTGGACATCAGGAAGAGGTGGGCATACCTAGTTTCAAAATATTATACCGAATTTGTGAACATTTTAACTGCTAATGTGCTACGAGACCTCAATATGGGCACTGTGCAAAAACTTATTGATATGTACATTAACGATGTTTCTGTGGATCAAGTGACTTATAGTTCTTCGCTCGACTATGTGCTACTGAAGCAAGAACTTATTGCATATAAGAATTTGCTTGTATTACCCCATGTCAATAACATTATAACTAAGAATTACAATCCTGGTTACGATTTTTGGGAACCGTCTGTACCACCTGTGAATGATAATTGTAAAAAGTGAAGTGTACGTCAATATGAAAATTTTTCTTTTGCTAGAGCACTTAACCGCCCCCGCCAGGTGTACCGCACCGTTTCATCGGCAGGGTTTGAACAGACTCACCCCCCACCACCACTCCAGCTAGTATGACTACCACCCAACCGGCCTGCTGACCTCAGTTGCCAGACATGTCTCGCCCAGTACTGTTGTTCTCGGCAGTTTATCAGCTCAACGCCGGTGACTCAAAACGATTGACGATAGGTTTATCGTCCAAACATGAATTTGAGCCAGTAGTAGTGCTAGAAAAAGTTGGATATCGCACCAAGGTTATACTAACGTATGAAGAATGGGTCGTGCTGACTCAAGTACTGGACGTTGTGTCAGATTTGTTCAACACAGCGAGCGACCAGGTCGACATTCCTCTTGGTGGGCATACCGTCTCCTGCCGTACGGTCGCCGGGGTGAAAACAGTATACTTCGCTCCAAATGCCGATCCTGCCAGCGGCGTCTACATCGGAGATACGACTTGGAAGAACATCATCGACGCGCAGCCTGCAGTTTCCAGCGCCTTGGCCGTCAAGAAGAGGTGGGGATATCTAGTTGCAAGATACTACATAGAATTTGTGGACATTTTGTCAAGTAAAGTGCTACGAGACTTTAATATGGCCACAGTGCAAAAACTGGTTGATATGTACATTAACGATGTTCGTGTGGCTCAAGTGACACCAAGTTCGTCATTGGATTATAATCTACTAAAATATGAACTTATTGCATATAAAAATTTGCTTGTATTACCCGATGTTAATAATATTGTAATTAAGAATTACAATCCTGGGTATGATGTTTGTGGACCGTATATAATGGCCGTGGACAATAAGTGCAAGAACTGATGTGTACATCCATATGAAAGAAAAATTTTTAATAAAATACATGTATAAAAAGTATAAATAAAAAATGCATTGTATTTGATTTGATTTCTTTTTATTTCACCCACCATTGGGCAATTAAATATACATTTTCAACAGCACATATAGCATTACAAAATAAATGTCCTTTACAAAGTTTAATCAAATTATTCTTCCTGAGTTCTCGTAGAGGTGGACATCCTAAATCTTCTATATTGTAGCAGACTTTCTTCCTGATAATCTTCTGAAACCATCGAGCCTTCTCCAGTCCTTTAACATATATGATTGAGTCATCTGTATTGGTGATTGCATGTAAAATAGTACATAGTCTACTGAATGTAACACCAGTAGCATTCCAAGGTATTCCATGGTAATTATGTGTCAACCATCTCACTGTTGGGTCGTTACCTCCACGTCTTGGTGATTTTACAGAATGCAATGTGTAGCAATAATGTGTCTGATTGTACTACACACACGGCAACTTCTTTAAAGATAAACGCTCCTCTCGTCTTGAATCCTTGCACGTCCAGGAAGATGGTCGGCATGATACTGGGTGGTGATGATGGGCGCTATCTGGTTTTATGTGAGTTTACGCACAACACTTGTTAGCGGTACGTATTCCACACACGGTCGTGAAGGATTAGACAATATGCGGCGGTGTAGGCTGGAAAATTGTCAGTGCTATCAAACTCCATACGAATATCCACAGGTCCTGTTTTTATCGACTCATTTTGATGTGAACAGTCTATTACAGCTATAGGAGCAGTGGCAATAAAGTCTTCTCGCTCTAGTAGCGGTGAGGGATGGTCTCGTTCGTAGTAAGCCTGTTGGAATCTTGCATACATGTCATACAACAGTGTTGTTCGGTTTTTCTTAAAGTCCAAATTCATGTTCTCGTACGGGTATGCAACGTCATTTAGGAACACTTTGACATTGGCGAGATTACAGTGGTCAAAGATAGCTGCACTTAATTCGGCATTCCGTTTCCTATTTGTTTGAAATGCCAATACTACAAACCTAGGTTTTTCCAGTTGCGTTGATGTTTTCAAAGACCAAATTTGAGACTTACTTATAGGAAGCAGTACTCCAAAAGATCCCAGCTTCTGAAATTAATGCGAAGTGGCTTCCCACTGTCTACAATCTTAAGCAACGCAGTTTTTCTCTCTTCACTAACTTGCAGATGAGGCACCACCCATGCCAGTTTACTGATGGCAAATTTACTTTTCTGAGGGTTTGGATTGGCTTGCACGTATGAATTTGTATCGTCCCTAGATCGAATAAGTATTAGTTCTTGTTTTACATTTGCAGTATCCTTTTAAAGTCTTCACAAAAACCCAAAAGCATACTCAACGGGATACATACATCGAAGTAGCCATTTCCAAGATCACGTTGCCCCCATCCTGCGTTCTTCAACATACCAATTTGTTGAGGACCAGCAGAAATAAAAGTCTTCAATGTGCTTGTGATACCTACATTTCTATTTCTGTCTATTTCAACTCCATTAAGTTCTAACCGAATTTCCTCAAATAGAAACGCGAATGCATTGGATGTGAGAAGTGAATTTGTAACTCCTGATCCATCTGATTTGACAAATCTTCCTTCAATATGCAAGTAACTTTCGCCTGGCAGTGTATATGTATCTTGGTTCTGAATAGGTATCCGAATTTCATCATTATTATTAAACGTTGTTGGCGTATGCGGCTGATGACTCAAAAACTGTTTACGCGTCCGACTCACCAAATTCCACACTGGAAGTTATATCAAGCACCTCATCCATTTTTATTCACTGTATAGCCTAACGACTGTAGGAAGAGCACGTTAGCAGGTGTTAACCGTTTCACTGTCGGTTCACTACTGACAACTGTTGGAGTCTGACGCTTCTTATTATAACGAGCGCCCATTCTTTATATGTAGTCTCAGAGTAATAGTTTCACCTCTGAAATCCACTAAATTGCCGTCCTGGTCTACAACTCTAATGTGAATGTTGCTAAGCGTTTTCACAGTGATGGGAGATAGATGACGTTTGCAGGTACTTCTACAATCTTGTACCCTGGTGGTACTGTTGGAAAAAACTCGTGTAGTGTATGCCCCAGCTTATCGTTGACGTAATTTCCAGTACATGCTACATTCTACACGTATCGCGTTAACTTTGAATATCTGCACAGTGTAGTCTGAGGTATGAAATCCAGGCTTTAATATACGTCTCGAAAATCCGAGCAGTGAACCAATTGAGTTTGGTTTCGTGAAGTCTATTTCCACAGGTGTTTGTATCTCACACTTGAGTGAATTGTTGTTTGCTCTAATAATTAGTTTCTCGTTATTTGCGTGCCGAGCCAAATAAGTTGCCAAATCGTCAATGTCGTACGATCCTGTAGGTATATCTATCACTTTATTCTTCGAGTAATGAAATTTACTATTTGTCTCATCAATGTTCGGAATCGAATTGTATGTTTGAAAATCAACTAAGCCGATTGTATACTCGCCTTCGCTCAAATCTATCGGTGGAAAGTAATCACAGCTCAAGACCGAACTATTGCCGGACAAGCAGAGTGTCACAGACATGTGTGTTACCCCGACCAAGGTTCATGCAAGACTGATGCTATGCATTTGATGCAGGAATTTTAAACACAAATGTCCACATATGTGTACCAAATTCCTGGTGTCTCTGCACATTGTACAGTATTCTGTTACCTGCAAAGTACGTTGCAATTCCAATGGTGGAGGTAAGTCACCAAAACTGTCAAATATTTCACTACACATCCTTGTACTTGATGTATGCTACCCAGTGTGTTCCGCATTTTCAGCACTGTCCAAGTTCACAATTCCACATTCACGTTCCTAATTTTTTTAGGTAATGCATCGCGCATGAAGACGCCACGAAAATGAGGTATACGCAAACGCCTTACATGTCTACGTATATCATCATCATCAACGGCTGCTCCGACTTTTTTTTTTTTTCTTTAATCCCGATCCATCTTTCCGGTACGGTTTCAGATAAAGACCTTACCCCTCATAGCAATTGCCTCCATGGTTTCATTGTGCGTTTCTGTTCGACAACTGCTTTTTTGCTTCCTTAGCAGCTTTACGCTCTGGCGATGGCTGAGGCTCCTCCAGCAAGAGCTCCGGCAGCCGACAATCCTGCAAAAATAGGATTAAGGGAGGATGCCACCTTCTTCGTTTTCTCTTCTTCTTCTTTTAATGCCTGCGCCCAATTTAACTTAGCACGCATAGCACCGTTAACTAGAAATGCAGCTGCCCGTTCACCGAACTTTGCATCTTTGGCCTCATTCTGACTGAAGCTTTCTCCGCAAGTACGCGGTCTGCATTGCGCTGTCAGTACCCTGCGCATACGCAATGTCATGTTCCCTACATGCAGCATCCAGTGGATTGATCCCCGTTTGACCGAGTTTCAACCGCTTTTCCAGTTTTGTCGTCCCCGGTCCACAGAACTGGTATGTTGGGATGTGTGCTTCAAATGGCATTTTGTCGATTATCTTGTTTAAGAAGCACGGCCCTTCTTCTTCACCTTCCGTGTAGGAGGCATTGTAATCGACTGAATGATTTTACGTATTCGCGCGTCTATATATACCCCGTGCGGCAAAGAAACCTTGTCAAAATGCGATTCGTCAAGCAGCAGCAACATTACCAGTGAGTAATGCAGATATTGCCGACACCAAGCAGAAGAAGAAGAATGGACCGCTCTTTCCCGATACGGTGAGGGCGATAGTGTGTGGGCCATCAAACTGTGGCAAAACCAATCTCGTGTTATCCCTGCTGGAACACCCCAACGGACTTAGATTTGAAAATGTGTATGTGTTTTCCAAGTCGTTGTACCAACCAAAGTACCAGTTGTTAGGTGAAATACTAAAACCCATTAACGGAATTAAGTATTTGACATTTAGATAATCAGAATGTGCCTCCACCTAGTGAAGCGCTACCAAATTCTGTGTTTGTGTTTGACGATGTTTCATGTGAGAAGCAGAATAACATACGTGATTACTTTTGTATGGGGACATAGGTCAGTAGATTCTTTCTATTTGTGTCAGACTTATAGTCGCATACCAAAACAGTTGGTTAGAGACAACGCTAATTTCATTGTACTCTTTAAACAGGACGACATGAATCTCAAACACATTTACAATGACCACGTGAACACAGATATGCCGTTCAACGAGTTTAAGAACTTATGTGGTACTTGCTGGAATGCGAGCAAGCATGGATTTGCAGTTATTGACAAAGACTGTGATATGTATCATGGACGGTACCGCAATGGGTTTGATTCGTTTTTGAATAAATAGACAAGCACACTAGGTACTATCATCATTACAGCCATGGACAAGTTTGGTAGAACATCATCGATACAGGGCAAGAGGATATTGGTGCACCCACCGCAATATATACTTCTTACAAAAGAAGGTAGTTTGGATTGTCAGGGTCGAATATTAAAACATGTAGCTGACCCCATCGATGATGACGATGTGGTAACAAAACGATATGCCAACAAAGCTATTAATGATGGTTTAATGTTTTTAAAATCGATGGAAATGACTATGGTTGAAACTATAATTGCAACAGGTGACTTTCAAGATAATGCTTACATACTAGATACAGGTAGAAATTATCGTGAAATCCAAGTCAATGGTATGATCCTCTCAGTAGACAAACCAAAAAGGGTTGACGTAAAATTGAACTGGGTATACGTTAACTATCAAGGAGGAGTACTCCATGTGAATCGAGGCGATAAACTTAGTTTTTTTCCTCCCCGCATATGACCCCACGACCGTTTTACAACGAGCACATGTGACTTTACATATAAAATAATACAGTAACCTGTAATAAGCTTCATTCGATGCTTAAACATGGATACGAAAACAACTAAACGTGGCATCATAAAGGCCCGAAATGCTATTCGACGCAAGTTACTTGAATTGAAGACTGGTCAGATCGACTCTGAGAAATTTTTCAAAGATTCTTTAAGACCTGTGACGGATACAATAGAAAATGTTTTCTTACCTCCGCGACATCAGCAGCAGCAGCAGCAGCTCTTCTGGCACGATCAATGACTTCGTGAAGTCGCTCAGTCGACGTGAGAGAGATTATGATTCAGTGTATGGTGTCAGAAAGAAGAATGATTCACTAATGATTGGAAACTCCCTGTGATTATTGGCGAAGACGTTATTCTAATCGATGGTAATGAATATGAGCGAACACAAGGATTAATGAGGTTGTTGTTTGTAAAAAACCCCATACCGTATACTGACAAAGACTTGAAAAGCTATTTGGAAATATTGAACAACACGAGTGCCCACAGAGTAAACTTTGACCCATCCGACAATGTTTTCAAAAATAAGACTAGTAAGTATAAAAACATAATCTCTAAGCTTGACCATCAGTCGGGTTCTGGTCTTCTCCCCATGAAGGAATATGTATATTGGGACGATCCGAACGAGCTCGTCGAAAGACTAAAATTACTTACCGCATCTGCATCAGCAGGACATACGGCGCACTCCAACGAAATTTTATCCTTGATTGAAGAACTTCGTGAGAGAGACATCATCGTGTAACATGGATCAAGTTGTGGCGGAACTCCATAAACCGGCAAGAAGGAATTTCCCAAGACGGCGTGTGATAATCAAAGGACTTGACGATCTGTGGCAAGCTGATATTGTAGAAATGATCCCATACTCACGTAAAAACAGTGGCTACAAGTATATACTGATGGTGATCGATACTTATTCAAAGTATGCATGGGCTCTACCTCTCAAGAACAAGACGGCTAGTGTGGTTACCGACGCTATAAAGAGGATACTAACTGGTGATCGTGTTCCTAAAATTTACAGACCGACAACGGGAGTGAGTTTTACAATTCAAAGTTTAAGACGCTCATGACTAACTATGGCATTAACACTACTCAACATATACCCATCTGAAAGCATCAATAGTTGAGCGTCTCAACAGGACAATAAAGAATGCAATGTGGCAGGAATTCAGTAGACGTGGTTCACATCGGTGGATTGAACTTCTTCCTCAGTTAATGTCTGCTTATAATAATAAGTGGCACAGCACCATAAAGATGAAACCTTGCGATGTTAAAGACAACTCACTACTTTCAACAGTGTACAGTCATATTAAGATGACTACTCCTGCAAAATTCAAAGTTGGTGACAATGTTAGAATTAGTAGGTTTAAAGAAAAGTTTGAGAAAGGCTACTTGCCTAACTGGTCAACTGAAGTTTTTACCATCAGCAAAGTAAAATTAACAAATCCTGTAACTTATTTACTTAAAGATTATCAAGGTAAAGATATTGCAGGAGCATTTTACCAGCAAGAACTACAACTAACAAAACTTACAAGTACATTTTTGGTTGAACGAGTGATAAAGAGAAGGAAAAATATGATCTTGGTGAAGTGGATGGGTTTTGATAAATCGCATAACACATGGATTCATAAAAAAGATTTATTTAAAATGTAAAGTACATTTTTTTTCTCATAAACTTATTTTTTATAACAATTGGGTGTTTTTTTTCTTCAATTACTCTAATATAAAGCAAATGAGCATACAGCTAAGCAACCTTACAATCTATGTACAGCATTTCTTCTGTACACTATATTTAACAAACAAAATGCATACAAAGCAATTCAGCAGCACCCCCCAGCAGCCAATGAAAAAAAAAATGAAAAGATTTTATTAACTCTGATCAAAAATATTAACAGCAGCCTATTTATATTTTTATGCAGCATCCTAACTTATATACATATTTATAACATTTGATAAACTGGGAAGTAGATACAAGCATATCTACAGCGTCCTAACTTATCTACATATTTTACAACATTAATAAACTGAGAAGTAGATACAGAAATTTGCAGTCCTAACTTATCTACATATTTTACAACATTAATAAACTGAGAAGTAGATAGAGAAATTTGCAGTCCTAACTTATCTACATATTTTACAACATTGATACACTGACCTAACTTATCTACATATTTACAACATTGATTTTTTATGTAGATACCAAAATATTTACAGAGTCCTAACTAGTGTACATATTTTACAAACTAGATACACGGATAAACGGTATATTTCCTCTTCACTCACACACTATATACACTTTAACACACAAACATTCACCTAGGTACAGATTTGTGCCCCCACGGGAGGGTCTCTACCCCGTCGGGGAAAATATACCGCTTATCATCCGTTCTAGACAGACCCAGTTTGGAGATTTGAACGGTATTTACAACATGGAGGTCTGATGAAATTCGGTGTTGAATGTGGTAGCGAGGGGTTTCTCCATGGAGGCAATTGATGTAATCCTCAATTGTGAGTTTTCTGGTGACGGAACCGGCCAAACCTTTAGCCCGTCTACAGGTTTGGTCGGTTTCAAGCCGGAATGCGTACATTTTTGCCCGTAGCCCAGCAAACTCCGAAACCAGGGTGCCATTCGCCTCGTCCTTCATAACACCGACAACTTTTTCATTATAGGGTTCTATCCTGAAACGGTTGCCGTGCTATATCCGGACGTGTCGAATTCCTCTCTGTTACGAAGCATCACTTCATATGGATCACAGTTCCTCACTAAGTAAATGAAGCTATCTGTGTCCATATAAAGTAATTTAGGACATCTAAACTGAGGAATGGCGAATTCGTAATGAAATCGGTACATCCTCAGTTTAGAAAGGTCAAGAATGCACATCCCGACATATACTGGCTTATTGAAAAGAATCCTAACTTTCGCCTTCTCCACGGCCACAAAGTCCTCATTGAAAATAGTTGCCCGTTTGAAGTGTGGTGAAGCGATATGTTTGCGGGCACCGCGGCGGCCCGCCCAGCTAGTACACAATTTCACGTCGCGGTGTTTTCTAATGTTCTCCATAGTTTTGCCGAATATTGAATTGTTCATTAATTTATAAAAATCTCTCTCGAAATCTGTTTTGGCGTCACGGCGAGAACACGTATTGAGAGATATGTAGTCCTTCAACCACGGTGACTGGTTGAAAGATATCACGCGATGAATTTTAGTCACTTCCAACCCCAAGCCTACACATTGCTGGAGGACTCGGTAATGGAGAACATACCGTACCTTATCTTCCAGTGTGGTATTAGCTTGGGGAGGGTGGAACCTACAGGAGCTTTGTGGTCTG